>PCDE01000018.1:0-152890 GCA_002778125.1 Dryadomyces quercivorus | reverse complement strand
GGTAATATTGTTACTAAATATAAAAATAATCAATTTATGTTGTGATTAGAAGGATATAATAAAAAATATAATGAAAATATTAAATTTATTGAACCTAAATTTAAAGTAAATTTTAATAAGGCTTAATTATCAGGATTTACTTCAGCTGAAGGTTGTTTTACTTGTTCTGTTTTAACTTCTAAAGAAGGAAAAACTTCAGTAACAGTTAGATATCTAGTATCTCAAAAAGATGATAAATAATTTAGTCAAGATCTTGCAAATTTAATTAATGGTTATGTAACTCATATCGAAAAGTATAATGGTTATAATACTGTTGTTAATTTTAGTAAATTAGGTATAATATTAAATTATCTTAATGCTTATCCTTTAAAAACTAAAAAGTTAATATCTTATCATAGATGATTAAAAAAATTTATGGTTTAGTTAAAAATAAAAAACATTTTACAGATGAAGGTTTAGAAGTTATTAGAAATCTAGCTAAAAATTTTAATAAATAATTTAATTTTGAAGATATAGTCCGATCAATAGCGTAAGTTATTGCGTATTTCTGTCGTATTAGTACAATAAATATAATTGTATATAACGGAAATCAACATTTTTGCCTACTCCAGTTTCTGCTTTAATCCACGCAGCTACAATGGTTACTGCAGGTGTATATTTATTAATGCGTTCATCACCATTAATTGAATATAGTTCTACTATACTATTATTATGTTTATGATTAGGAGCTATAACAACTGTTTTTAGTTCACTTGTAGGATTTTTCCAACAAGATATTAAAAAAGTTATTGCTTATTCTACAATGTCTCAATTAGGAATGATGGTTATAGCTGTAGGTTTATCTTCTTATAATGTAGCCTTATTTCATTTAGTAAATCATGCTTTTATAAAGGATTATTATTTTTAGGAGCTGGAGCAGTTATTCATGCTATGGCCGATAATCAGGATTTTAGAAAATACGGAGGGTTAATATCTTTCTTACCTTTAAGTTATTCTGTTATTTTAATTGCGAGTTTAAGCTTAGTAGCCTTTCCTGTAGTACTATTTGGGGAGTAGTTAAACGGGTAAAACTATCAAACTCCGGGGAAGTCCTAAAGCTTATAATACTAAACAGTATGTGAAAACATAACTGCGGCTGAAGTAATTACTCAGGTATAGTAACAAGTTATAAGATGAACGAAAGTGAAATGGATAATCGCGGATCTAAGTCAAATAAGGATGTGGGTAACACTATATTTGTAAAAGAGCAACGAGTAGACGGTAGTTACATTGAATAAATATTTTTTTTGTTATTTTTTTCAATGTTAAGGTGTACTCTAACGGATTTCGAAAGAAGTTATCAAGTCAGAACCCTTTCTAATCAATTGTATAACAAATGTTATAAGAAGAATTAAACTTAAATACTCCTCTTATAATATCTTAAATACTTTATTTAGTTCATTTAGATTGTATTCTACTAATTATTTTAAAATTGTCCCTTTATTTGCGACTGGTTTTGCGGCTGAAGGTAGCTTTATTATTAGTATAACCAGAAAAAAGATCACACTACAGGGTGAGGTGTAAGAGCTAGTTTTAAAAGAACTTTGCATATAAAAGATGAATTTTTATTAAAACAAATCTTTTTTTTTAGTAGGTAATATTTATTTTCAGGATCTTCTGTTTTTTTTGAAATTAATTCCTTAAAAGAATTAGAAACAATTTACTACATTTTAATACTTATCCCTTAATTAGTCAAAAATTTTCTGACTTTGAATTATTTAAATTAGCAAACTCAAAAATAAAAGAAGGTAAACATTTAAATATGGAAGGTTTACAATAAATTGTTAATATAAAGCTTCTATATATAGAGGTTTGTCTGATGTATTAATTAAAAATTTCCAAAATAGTATCAAAGTTGAAAGACCAAAATTAAATAATGAATTTAACATACCAAATCCTAATTGACTGTCAGGTTTTACAAGCGGAGTGGGTTGTTTTATAGTAATAGTTAAAAATTTAACATGTACTACAGGTACCGGTGTATCAATATTTAAAATAACTCAACATTCTAGAGATACTATATTAATTAAATATTTAATAGATTATTTAGGTTGTGGAAAATATAGAGAAAGAAAAGGAAGATTGGCCGGAGACTTTTTAGTTTATAAGTTATCAGATATAACTGAAAAAATTTTACCTTTTTTTATCAGTATCCTATATTGGGTGCTAAGTCGTTAGAGTTTAATGATTTTAAACTAGTGGCTCAACTTATGAAAAATAAAGAACATTTGACTATAAAAGGTGTAGAAAAAAATAAGAAAAATACAATCTAATATGAACACTAAAAGATAAAGTTTTTATACTAATTGCATGATAAATCTGATGACCGTGTTTATGACAGGTTTTTATAGTAAAGATTTTATACTGGAAGCTGCTTTTGGGCAATATTGTTTCAGTAGTATAACTGTATATATTATAGCTGTTATAGGTGCAATATTTACTACTTTATATTCAGTTAAAGTTCTTTATTTAACTTTTTTAGGGGCGCCACAAGGACCTAAAGCCTCTTATGATCATGCTCACGAAAGTGACTTCTTCATGAGTTTTCCTTTAGTAGTCTTGGCAATATTTTCTATATTCTTTGGTTATATTACTAAAGATATTTTTATTGGATTAGGTACTAACTTCTTTGTAGATAATAGTATATTTATACATCCAAATCATGAAAGTTATATTGACACAGAGTTTGGTGTACCTACTTTCTGAAAACTTTTACCTTTTGTATTTACTGTTTCATTTAGTATATTTGGTATAGTTATTTCTGAATTCTTAAGCGAATGAGTAGTTAACTTTAAAGCTACAAGATTCGGTTATACTCTATTTGGATTCTTCAATCAAAGATTCTTAGTTGAAATGTTTTATAATAAATACGTTACAAACCTGGTGTTAAATATAGGAGGTCAAACTGTTAAAGTTTTAGATAAAGGTAGTATAGAATTACTAGGACCTTATGGGCTTGAAAAAGTTTTAGTTCAAATGAGTAAAAATATATCAAGCTTAAGTAAAGGAGTAGTTACAAATTACGCTTTATTTATTTTAGTTGGATTTGTATTATTTGTCTTTATCTTGTCTGCAGGTTTTACTGCTAATGATTCATTTCTTATAGTAATGTTAAGTTCAATATGTGTAATATTTTCACTTTTTAATAGTAAATCTGAAAAAAGTAATAATGCCTTGTCTTCTGTAATCCCTACAAAGTCTTCTCTTAAATAAAGTATGTTACCTTCATTTCCTTACAGTATTTTAAACAACAGTAGTTTACAGCGTAGTAAAACGAGGACTTAATTCTTTAAGATTTATAAGTTATAGTACACATAATTATAAAAGTTTTTCAGCTTGTAAAGTTTATCTTAACGCAGAATAAAATAAAAGTTTAATATATTCAGATAATAAAGGGCGTTCTGGTGTTTATATGTGAGAAAATTTAATAAATGGTAAAATTTATGTAGGTTTTTCTTAAGATATGAGAAAAAGAATTTAGGATTCTTTTGATAAACATAATCTTGAAAACCCTAAAAGTTCTAATATATATAAAGCATTATCTAAATATGGCTATGCTAATTTTTCTTTAAGCAATTTAGAATACTGTTATATTGAAAATTTTTTAGAAAGAGAACAATACTACATAGATTTTTTTTTTACCCTATTATAATATTTTAACTAAAGCAGGGAGTTCAATAGGATACCGTCACACTGAAGCAAGTAAATAACTTATGAGCTTAGCATGTAAAGGTTTAAATTTTACTCCTGAACAGTTATATCATCTAAGTAAACAAAGTGTTAGAAGTAACTTACTATACTTTTTAATCTATCTACTGGTGAGATAATTAACCACGATTCTATTAAAACAGCTGAGTTTTTAGGTGTGTCTACTACTACCTTATGAAATTTAATAGAAAGTAATACGTCACACGACCTATATCTTATTAGTCAGGTAGATAAATCTACTGAAGTATTCCCGGAAATTAAAAATCTTTCATCGAAACCTCAAGCTATTTAATTAATTAAAGATCAGTAGGTTAAATAATTTTATACCATAGAAGAAACTGCTAAGTTTTTAGATGTTAACCGTTCTACATTAAATAATCTCCTTAATAATATACGGAATAAAGATAATACATAAGATATTAAAAGGTTACACTATTTTAAATTATGATAAACACATAGACTACATTAGATCTAATAGTAAAGTAATAGAAGTAAAAGACCTGAAAAATGACACAACAGTTGTTTATCCCTCCTTATCTTCAATTGCATAAGCGTTTGGTGTAGCCAAAGGTAGTATATCTATGTATTTAAAAGGTAATAAAAATATACTACATAAAGGTAGATATTTTTTTTTAAGTTGTAGACTAAATATCTTTAGATTTATAACTCGCGCAGATTTATATTACTAAGTTAAATATTTTATCTTTAGGGTGGGAGGTGGGAAAAAAAAAAAAAAAAAAAAAAAAAAAAAAAAAAAAAAAAAAAAAAAAAAAAAAAAAAAAAAAAAAAAAAAAAAAAAAAAAAAAAAAAAAAAAAAAAAAAAAAAAAAAAAAAAAAAAAAAAAAAAAAAAAAAAAAAAAAAAAAAAAAAAAAAAAAAAAAAAAAAAAAAAAAAAAAAAAAAAAAAAAAAAAAAAAAAAAAAAAAAAAAAAAAAAAAAAAAAAAAAAAAAAAAAAAAAAAAAAAAAAAAAAAAAAAAAAAAAAAAAAAAAAAAAAAAAAAAAAAAAAAAAAAAAAAAAAAAAAAAAAAAAAAAAAAAAAAAAAAAAAAAAAAAAAAAAAAAAAAAAAAAAAAAAAAAAAAAAAAAAAAAAAAAAAAAAAAAAAAAAAAAAAAAAAAAAAAAAAAAAAAAAAAAAAAAAAAAAAAAAAAAAAAAAAAAAAAAAAAAAAAAAAAAAAAAAAAAAAAAAAAAAAAAAAAAAAAAAAAAAAAAAAAAAAAAAAAAAAAAAAAAAAAAAAAAAAAAAAAAAAAAAAAAAAAAAAAAAAAAAAAAAAAAAAAAAAAAAAAAAAAAAAAAAAAAAAAAAAAAAAAAAAAAAAAAAAAAAAAAAAAAAAAAAAAAAAAAAAAAAAAAAAAAAAAAAAAAAAAAAAAAAAAAAAAAAAAAAAAAAAAAAAAAAAAAAAAAAAAAAAAAAAAAAAAAAAAAAAAAAAAAAAAAAAAAAAAAAAAAAAAAAAAAAAAAAAAAAAAAAAAAAAAAAAAAAAAAAAAAAAAAAAAAAAAAAAAAAAAAAAAAAAAAAAAAAAAAAAAAAAAAAAAAAAAAAAAAAAAAAAAAAAAAAAAAAAAAAAAAAAAAAAAAAAAAAAAAAAAAAAAAAAAAAAAAAAAAAAAAAAAAAAAAAAAAAAAAAACCAAAATAAACAAATAAAACATAATGAAAATAATACCAAATAAAATGAAAAAAAAATAAAGCTATTATATGGTTGCTTCTAATTTATTGGTCAAATTATTAATGGTCCATTATTAATTTATCCTCATGCTCTGCTACGCCGAAAGGGATATATTTATACGTTTACCTTTAGTTGTATTAGCTATATTTTCTAGATTCTTTGGGTATATTGTTAAATATATATATTAATAGGCTTAGGTTCCATATGAAGGATTTTTTGTGGTTAATAATAATCATATATTATACATCCTAATTCAGAAATAAGGGTAGAGACGGGGTTTGGTTTTTCAATTTATTTAAAATTCTTACCTTTTGTACTTACTGTTTCATTTAGTATAATAGGAATTGTATTATCATAATTATTATCTGAACTTGTAATTAATTTAAAATTATCTTCTTTAGGTAGAACAATTTTCGGGTTTTTAACCAAAGATTTTTAGTATATTTATTATAAAAAAAAATATATTACAAATTTTTAATTTTATGGGTCAAACTGTTAAAGTTTTAGATAAAGGTAGTATAGAATTACTAGGTCTTTATGGGCTTGAAAAAAAAATTTTTTAATTCAAGTAAAAAGATTAGTAGTTTAAATAAAGGTATTGTTACAAATTATGCTTTATTTATTTTAGTTGGATTTGTATTATACATGTTTTCTATGAGTTTAGGTTTCACTAATAATTTAAGTTTACTAATATTAATCTTAACATTTATTAGTTCAATTTATTAAATAAATAAAATTTTTAACAATTAAAAAAACCTTAGTATATAATACAAAATAAACCTTATTATGTTATTTACGGTTATTATTATAAATAATATATACATATTAATATATTTATATATTAATATAAACAAACATAAAAAAAATGAGAATATTAAAAAATAATAGTCTTTTAAAATTAGTTAATTCCTATCTTATAGATGCATCACAACCAAGTAATATAAGTTATTTATGAAATTTTGGTTCACTGCTAGCACTTTGTTTAGGTATTCAAATAATCACTGGAGTTACTTTAGCCATGCATTACAGTCCAAATATCTTGGAAGCTTTTAATTCTGTAGAACATGAACGCGGAGTATTTTATTATGTCATTTATATTTTTGTGTGCAATTTTTGGTAGTATATTTCAATTTTTACGTCTTAGATTTAATTAGTTATAGTCTTTCTAATTTTAAGTCTTTTTTTCTATTAACACGGCAAAACGATGGAATTCAAAATCAGCCTTTTATAAATTCTTTAAGTTTAGTTCCTGATATAAATAAGGGGACTACTACAAAAAATAATTTTCTAGAGTGATTTAGAGGGTTTACTGACGCTGAGGGTTGTTTTATTATACAACCTAAAGGTAACTATTTTTATTTTAAATTTGATATTTATTTACATAAGGACGATGCATTTTTATTAGAGTTTATTCGAGATCAATTAGGAGTCGGAAAAGTTTATGTAAGAGAACATTTTGCAACATTCACAGTGGTAAATAAAGACGATTTGCCTATAATTATGGATTTATTTACAAATAACCCTTTAAATACATCAAAAATTTAAATTTTCTTTTGTGAAAAAAGGGGTATGAGTTATATAACAATAGAAAATCTTTGGGTGCTGTAGCCGATAAAGATTTAAGCAAATTAACAAAAGAGATTCTTGGTTTAAAAAATCAAATGAATAAACAAAGAATTGATTTTAAACAACCGGATAACCATAGCATTAATATCACACCTTATTGATTCTTAGGGTTTATAGAAGGTGAAGGATATTTCTCTGTGGTTTTAAGAGATCTTAGATTAATGTTTGGTGTAGGTCAAACAGCTAGCGAATTAGAAGTAATGAAAGCTATACAAAAGTTTTTATTAGAACTACCTGGGGACTATTCATTATCTAGAATTGATTCAAATATAGTTAGTCTTACTGTACAAGAAAAAACTAGAAATGAAAACCAAAACCCTATGGTAAACATAGCTGTTTATAAAATGGATTATTTAACAAATGTTCTTTTACCTTTCCTTGATAGATTAACTTGATTTAGTAAAAAAAGATTAGATTTCGAAGATTGAAAATTAATTTTACAAATTAAAAATCAAGGTAAACATTTTACAGAGGAAGGTTTAGAGTTAATAAACTTATTGGCTAATGGTATGAATAGAAATAGACTTAGTACTAATTTAAGTAATGATTCTAGTGTTAATAAAGAAGAATTATATAGAAAAATAAATTCTTTATTAGCTAGTCCTTCTAATTACGAATTACATTCAAACGGTAAAATTTGAATAGTTTCTAAAGGAAGCTATTTAAGAAGCCGAGGTAATGTAGGTATTATAGGTTTAAATGAGAATAATGAATTAGAATTAAATTTCAATTCAATAAAGGAGTGTGCACAGTTTTTTAAAGTGAGTGATAGAACTATAAATAGAAAATTAGAAAAAGGAACTTCTATAGAATTTAATGGTAAGTTGTTAACATTAAAACGTGACGTTTCTAACTTTAAAATTTCTTAATAAATAAAAAAAATTAAAGACGGGCGGGTAGGGTGGATTTTTTAAATTAATTCTATAAAATATATATAACAAATATTAATACATGTCATAATGTGTTCTTTAAATCAAATAAATTGCTGGAATCCCTTATAATATATAAGATTATCAGCAGGAAATTCAAGTAATAAGATTACTGTATATCTTCAGAGACTAATCGTTTGACATTTATTGTTAATAATAAATGATGATATAGTCCAACCTTTACTGAGAAGTAAAGCTAATGTGAGGTTATATATCTATACCAGATTTTTGGTATAATTTTATTATCGTTTATTGTTGTATCGGGTATTAAAAATAAAACGGGATTATATAAATATTCTAGAGCAAGTACAAGTAATTCACTTGATCTTTATAACTTTAATAATATAAATTCAGAGTTTTTATATTGATTTTCTGGGTTTACCGATGGTGAAGGTAATTTCTTAGTAACTTTAGATAGAAAATATATTAAATTAAGATTTAAAATTAATTTACATATAGACGATATTAAAGTTCTTGAAACTATTCAATCTAAATTAAATATAGGTAGAGTTAGATTTGATGATAAAAATAATAATTGTTCTTATATTATTGAAGATTTATCTGGATTAGAGTTATTATGTGAAATTTTTAAAAACTATCCTTTACATACAAGTAAAAAATTAGATTTTTAAAGTTTTTACGAAGCTTTTCTTATAAGAAAAAAGCAAAATTATCTGATGTTGATTTAAATAGAATATTATATTTAAAAGATAATATGAATTCTAAAAGAGAAATTTTTTCATATAATACATCTAAATCTCATATTATAATAGACCCTAATTGATTAATCGGCTTTATTGAAGGTGAAGGTACTTTTGGTGTTAAAACCGGATCTTCACTATATTTCCAAGTTGCTCAAAAAAACACGAGTCAAGAGTGTTTAAACGGAATAATAAATTATTTACATAATTTATCAAATGATACCATAATGCCTGAAAATAGTAAAATATTACCTTTACATGTAACCAATACTATTAATGCAAGAACAAATGTTGTTTCATTAGTAGTATATAACACAGATTCTTTATATTATTATTTATTACCTTGATTAGATAATTCTCATATGTATTCTCGTAATGAATCCGGTTAATCAATTCTTTTACAAATAGCGATAATAATTTTACTATATTCTTATATATATATACAAGTCATATAAGAGAGAAATAGTAGATAATATATTTATTTTATATATAGCAATCTAAACAAATATTCAACGATTCTATGTTAAATTATGTGGAGCGCTGCTAATTAATAAATTATAATCTGATTAGGTTATAACTAAAGATGTCCACAGATTTAAAGGACGTAGATTATATTCTACTTCTACACCTATAAAAATATATAAAAATTCAGATACACAAAAACTTGAAATATTACAAGATAATAAAAATAAATCAGGTATTTATATGTGAATTAATTTAACTAATGGTAAAAAATATATAGGTAGTGCCTTTAATTTAAGAACAAGATTACTTCGTTATTATAATATTAATTCCCTTAACCGTAATTTAAGTATGAATATATGTAAAGCTTTGCTTAAATATGGGTATTCTAACTTTAGTTTACAAATACTAGAATATTGTACACGGGACATGTGTTTAAATAGAGAAGGTTATTATATTCAAAATTTAAAACCTGAATATAATATATCACAAAATCCTAGTTCTCCTTATTTAGGGTTGAAACATAACTTTGAAGCTAGAAGAAAGATGAGTGATAAATCTTTAGGTGTCCCAAAATCTGAAATACATAAATTAAATTTATCTTTAGCTGACCCTAATTCCATAAAAATAGAAGTAGTAGACACATTAAATAATACTTCTGAAGTATATAATTCAATATGTGCTGCAGCTAAAAGTTTAGATATAGGTATGGCAAGTATTAGTCACTATTTTACCCGAAATCAAAAAAAACCATATAAAAATAGATATATTTTTCGTAAAGTAAAGCTATAGACTTGAATTTATGAAGAATGGCTTTATTATTAAAAATACATGGTTATTATTATTCAATTGAAGGTAAAAATTTATTTTTGGATATATCAGATGTCTTTAATAAAATATATAGTACTAAAACAACTGTGTATATAGACAAAGTTATTAATGAAATTGTAGAAAGATTTCAAGATATTAAAAAAAAAAGATCCTATTTTTGATGTAAAACTTTATAAATCACACGTCGAGAACGTGCGAAATTATAATATCATTAATAAGTCTGATAAACCTAAAACTGTATATATTTATACAGAAGAGGGATTAATAGAAGGATCTCCTTTCCCTTCATTTAGTTTAGCACATAAAGCACTAGGTTTAAATCCTAGTAGTAATACATGTAATCGTTATATAGATACAAATAGATGATATAAAAATAAATATATGTTTACATCTAAACCCATAGATAGAGCGTCTAGGGATTAGATTATAGTAGATATTATATTCTTTACTTAATATTTTGATTATGAGAGACGTATCGAACGGTTGAATGATTCGTTATTTACATAGTAATACAGCTTCAGCTTTCTTTTTCTTAGTTTATTTACATATTGCAAGAGGTATGTATTATGGATCTTATAAATCACCAAGAACATTAGCATGATCTATAGGTGTTGTAATACTTATACTTATGATAGGTACAGGTTTCCTGGGTTATGAGCATAGCCCAAAATGATTTAATAAAGAAATAAAATATAATAAAATTAAGGCGCCAGCTCTTAAATCAGGCTTTGTAAAAAAAAATAGAATACTCTACATTTTCTAATTTAGATAATTCTAATAAATTAAATACAATACTTAAAGAGCTAAATTTATATTCTATATATACATTTTAAAATTTAGTCGCTTGCGCACAGAAGATATTAAAAAATAAATTTTAAATAAAACTAAAGAATTAAGTGGTATTTAGATGATAATTAATAAAATAACTGAAGATTATTATATAGGTTCTGTTTCAACTAATAGATTTTATGCTAGATTTAGTAATCATTTAATTTATTTTTACGGTAGCAAAATAGTTAAATTATCCGTAAAAAAAATATGGATTAGAAAACTTTGCTTTTCTTGGAATTATATCCTAACATAGTTACTAAAGAAAATAATAAAGAATTATTGGATTTAGAAGATAAATATTTAAAATTATTACTACCTAATTACAATATCTTAACAAAGGCTGGTCCAAGGTTTGGATACAAACACACTAAAATTGATCGCCAAAAAATGCAAGATATATACAGTAAGGATAGACGCTAAATAATAGGTAGTTTCCATAAAGGAAAACTTTATATTGAAACGATAGAAAAAATGAGAGAAAAGCTTTAAGTAGACCTATTAGACCTATAGAAACTATATATAAATATATTAAATACACAAGACCTGTAACTTTAAAAGGTACTGTTTATGGTCAGTATACTACTATAATAAAAGCTACTTAAGCAATAGATTGTTCATAAAACTATTATAAGAGCCTTAAAGACTGAAAAAGATTTAAAAGACAATGAATAGTAAAAGATTATACAAAAAAAAATGATTATAGTATTTTTTTCTTTATTAAATTATAGTCCCGTGAGTAATAATATTTAGGCAATTTTTATAGAAAAATAAATATTAAAGCGGTATGTTCCGACGGGGATGTAGAATAGTCTTAAAGATTATTTGGCGATATTAGTGAAAACGATTAAAAAAGTTTAAACTTCAAGATCGTCGGTTATATAAAAGATCGCGACAGACTGGGTCACTAATGGGTGGCTGAAATGCTGCTTAATGCACAGTCGAAGTTTTTAATTAATTTAAATTAATTAATAGAATATTCAAAGATATTCTAGTTTATTATATGTATTTATAATAATAAATAAATTTGTATGTTTTACCTTATGGTCAAATGTCATTATGAGGTGCTACAGTTAAACATGCGGAGTAATAGCTGTTGTAAAATACCATAAATTGCTGGAAATTCTTAGCTTGTTTGTATAACATAAAAGATAATCAGCAGGGAAGCCTTAAATAAGGAATCTTCAGAGACTATACATGGTACATTTATTTTTAATATACTATAAAATTAAATGAAGATATAGTCCAAACCGTTAAAGAAATTTAATGATTGGAGGATCGCGTCTCCACCTTTAAAACATTTATTTTAGCGTACTAAGTTTTAGCTTACGCCGAGCTGCAATTAAACATAAAGGCTTAATGTATTACTTTTTTAATATCATCGTTCAGTGAAAATTTTATTTTTAGTTGTTTTATTCAGTGGAACTTTATATATGTATTATATAATCTTTTATTATTATATACAGTTAACTCTAGTAATAGTGATAAGATAAAAAATATTAATTCAAATTGTAAGGTAAACTCTGAATTAAACGAAACGAACGTTGTCCATAAAGAATTACCTAAATCTTCTTTAGATTTTAAATTTATTGAATGGTTTGTAGGTCTTTGCGAAGCAGAATCTAATTTTTTAATTAGAGCTAGAAAAAATGTAAAAGAAGAAGTATCAGGTTTTGAGTTTGTTTTTAGAATTACTTTGCATAAAGATGACCATGCAGTTTTAGAATATATTAAAAATACATTGGAATGTGGTAGATTAAATTCAGAGAGAGATGTTATAGTATTCACTGTTTCACAATTAAATGAAATTGAAAGAGTTATAATACCTTTATTTGATAAATTTTCATTAAATACTACAAAACATTTAGACTATTTGGATTTTAAAAAAGCATTTTTTATGTTTAAAAATCGTAAATCTAGTGAATTAGTTGTACATGAATTATATTCAAAGATAATAACTATAAAAGAAGGTATTAATTCTAAAAGAGTTGTTTTTGATTTACCTAAAGACCATATTATAAATATTACTGGTAATTATTTAGTAGGATTTTTAGAAGGAGATGGAACCTTTTATTTAAGTAAACATGATATGTCTGTTCATTTTTCTCTTGTTACTACTACAATTAATAAAAGGTTTTTACTGGAAATACGTGAATTTTTTTTAAGATTATTGGATGAACATTCTTACCTTTTAGGTAGTACAACTAAATTGATTAATATTCTAGATAAAAAAAGCAAAAACGGCAATAGAGCTGTGTCTCTTTTAGATATAACTCAAATTGATTTTATTTGTAATATTCTTGTTCCTTATTTAGAGAGTTTAGAGTTTAGATCTAAAAAGTATAAAGATTTTTTAGATTTTAAAACATTAGCTATATTAATTTTACAAGGTAAACACTTAACAGACAATGGAAAAGAATTAATGTTAAAATTAAGTAATACTATGAACGATAATAGATTGTCTACTAATCCTAGCCCTAAAACTTTGGATAATAAAACTAAGTTTGAATTAGATTTATTGATTAAATCCGATGCTTTAATTAGTATAGATTCAGAGGGAAGAGCTATGATTATTTCTGAAAATAAATATATAAGATCCACATATGTTATAAAAGTATATTTTTTAAACGGTATTGTTAGTTATTTTACAAGTGGTTCATCTTGTGCTAAATCATTACATATTAGTAATGATACTATTACAAAAAGATTAAATGACGGTAAACCTGTTAAAAATAAAGAAGGTTTAGTTGTAGCTCAATATATACAAAGAATAAAAGCTTATTCTTCTTTTAATGTGAATTTCTAGTATAAAATTTATATTTGCTTTTTTTTAGTTTTTTTCGTTTAGCTATTTTAAAGGTATTTTTTTTTTGTATTACTAACCTTATAAGTGCTATACCTTGAATAGGTCAAGATATTTTCTTTTTATTTACGATTTATTCGGGCCTGTTAGTCAGCGCTCTCCTAATCCATCCGGGGTACGTCAGAGCGCGCAGACCTTTTAATTATAATACTCAAATAATTACTGATACAAACTATAAATTTAAGGGACATGGTTTAAATATAATTCGTAGTTATTCTACAATAAATAATACAAAACCAGAGTTAGATCCTGAATTTATATCCGGGTTTATTGATGCAGAGGGTTCTTTTACTACCGTAGTATACTATAAAAATCGTTGATGTATTAATTCGGTGTTTAAAATTACTTTACATAAAAAAGATGAAAAGCTTTTAAGAGATATACAAACTTTTTTTGGAGTTGGTAAAATATCAGGAAGCGATACTATTTCTTATAGAGTGGAAAGTATTAAAGATATTACTCAGAAAATAATACCACATTTAGACAATTACCCTTTAATAACCCAGAAAAAAGCGGACTTTGAACTTTTTAAACGTATTGTTTTAATGACGGAGAAAAAATTACATCTTACTGAAGAAGGATTACAAGACATTGTTAGTATAAAAGCTTCTTTAAATAAAGGAGTTTCTGAAGAACTGTTAGCTGAATTTCCAAATACTGCTCCTGTTGCTAGACCTTTGGTTGAAACACCAGAAGCAAAAAATTTTAAACCTAACTGAATAGCTGGTTTTACAGCTGGTGATGGTTGTTTTTTTGTTTATTTGGAGAAAGATTCTAAATATCGTGCAGGTTATCGTGTGAAATTAAGATTTAATATTTGTCAACATTTTAAAGATAAACTGTTAATGGAAAGATTAGTTTCTTATTTTAACTGTGGTATTTTTACAGAAGCTTTAAGAGGTGAAGTATATTTTGATGTACATAAATTTGCGGATATTTATAATATTATCATACCTTTCTTTGATAAATATCCGATATATGGGGTTAAAGCTCTTGATTTTAAAGATTTTAAACAAGTTGCAGAACTTATAAAAAATAAAGAACATTTAACACTTGAAGGAATAGAAAAAATAAGAAAGATAAAAGCAGATATGAATAAATCACGTAATGCTTTTTAAGTAAGAAAATTTGAAGTGTTAAGTTTGATCAGTAAATTTTATATTTGAAGTATTATGTTTAAGGTTATCGTAAATAAAATAAATATTTTAATCTTAAATTTTTAAGATGCACTAAGTTTTATATTTATTTAGAAGGGTATTTCCCTTAGAGTTGAAAATTATAAACTCAGACTATTATGGTCAAATGTTTACAGCTACTAATGTTAAAAAGAGGTTGAGTAAAGTTTAATGATTAAGAATGTATTACTAACTTAATCAGTGCTATACCGTGAATCGGGCAGGACATAGTTGAGTTCATTTGAGGAGGTTTTAAACACTTAGAACCATATTATGGTGACATAATATTAAAAATCCTGCTTAATGCTGGAATATCCCCTATTTTAGGAGTTACATACGTATTACTTTTTATTTTATTAACTGTTTTCGTGAAAATTGTAATGACACGGGGACAATCAGCAGGGGTTAGAAGTATTTCTACTTCGTCTGCCTCTCAGAGACTACACGCAGGAGATCTTAATTATGCATATATCATTGGATTATTTGAGGGTGATGGTTATTTTTCAGTATCAAAAAAAGGTATATTTTTATTATATGAAGTAGGAATTGAATTATCAATAAAAGATGTTCAATTGATATATAAAATTAAAAGCTTATTAGGAGTAGGGGTGGTTTCTTTTAGAAAAAGGGGAGATATAGAAATGGTTTCATTAAGAATAAGAAAAAAAAATCATTTAAAGGATTTTATTCTTCCTATTTTTGATAAATATCCTATGTTTTCTAATAAACAATATGATTATATAAGATTTAGAGATTGTTTAATTTCTAATATAACTAAATATGAAGATTTACCTCTTTATACTAGAGGTGTCGAACCTTTAAATGATGTTCAATCAATAATAAATGCTCCTTATTTTTCTTCTTGATTAATTGGATTTATAGAAGCAGAAGGTTGCTTTAGTACATATAAATTACAAAAAGAAGATTATTTGGTATGTAGTTTTGATGTTTCTCAAAAAGATGGTGAAATTTTATTATCTGCCATTCATGAATATCTTTCTTTTACTACTGCTATACATTGTGATAAGTTTAACTGTTATAAATTAAAAGTAACAAGTGTAAGATCTATAGAAAATGTTATAAATTTTATACAATCAGCGCCTGTTAAACTACTTGGTAATAAAAAATTACAATATTTCTTATGATTAAAAGAATTAAGAACAATAGATAGATATAAAAAAATATAAAAATACCCTCTAATTATTAATTATATATCTTTTAAGTTCAAGATATAGTCCGATCAATAATTAAAATTATTGCGAATAGTGAGAGTGATTAATTTTAATTACGTAGACTATCAACAAACATGTAGTGTTAATAACGCTACTTTAAATAGATTCTTTGCATTACATTTCTTATTACCTTTTATACTAGCTGCCTTAGTTTTAATGCACTTAATAGCATTACATGATACAGCTGGATCAGGAAATCCATTAGGTATATCTGGTACTTATGATAGAGTTCCTTTTGCTCCCTATTTCTTATTCAAAGATTTAATAACTATATTTATTTTCTTTTTTGTTTTAGGTTTCTTCGTATTCTTTATGCCTAACTATCTGGGGGACTCCGAAAATTATGTTATGGCCAACCCTATGCAAACACCAGCCGCTATTGTTCCAGAATGGTAGTGAGAAAGATGCTATTCTTAAAAATCTCGTTAATTGCTGGAAACTCTTATTTATAGTTGGGATATTTGAGACAATCAGCAGGGAAATTCTATGATAATCTTCAGAGGCTATACACGAGACAATTTAGTTAAGTTATATATTACGTTGTTAATAAATATAGGCGTTAAATGTAATGACTAAAGCTAGATTGAAGATATAGTCCGAACATGTTAGAAATAACATGATCTTAACAAAAAAATAATAAAATTTATGATCTAAATCCTATTTTATTTTTTAGCATTAGTTTAGTTTTATTTGCAGCTCGTTCAACTAAAGGGGTTGGACGTTTATCTTCTTCTGAAAGAGCTTTAATTAAATTAACAGATGATGTTAAAGAAATATTAATAGGTATCTTACTAGGTGATGCGCACATATCACGAAGATCCTCTACTGCAAATTCAAGATTGTTGTATGCACAAACAGCTGTAACACATAAAAAGTATTTTGACTATGTATTTAGTTATTTTGTTGCTTTTTGTGTTAAAGATTATGTACCTCAATCTAAAATTTTTAGAGATAAAAGAACTAATAAAATTTATAGTTCTATATCTTTCACTACTATGCAACTTCCTTGTTTTAATGAATTTAAAGAATTGTTTTATGAATCAAATATCAAAAGAGTACCTGAAAACATATACGAATTGTTAACACCTAGAGGGTTAGCATTTTGAATTATGGATGATGGGTCTAAACAAGGTGATGGTTTACATTTAAATGTTTATGCTTTCAATCAAACAGATGTAGATAGATTAATGTACACTTTACAAGATAAATTCAAACTTAAATGTTCTGTTCATTATAACAGGGATAACAAACCTCGTATTTATATATTTAAAGAGTCTATGGATACTTTAAAAGATTTAATAAAACCTTATTTTATTAAAGAAATGTTATATAAATTGGGGTTATAAAGTATTACTATTAGTATGATTAATCTATATTTTTTTTATTTTGATCTTCTTCCCTTCTACGCTATCTTACGTGCAATACCTTCAAAATTAATTGGAGTTATAGCTATGTTCGGTGCTCTTATAATTCTATTGGCGCTACCTTTTGTTGACTTAGGTAGATCAAGAGGTTTCCAATTCAGACCTATTAGTAAATTATGTTTCTATGTTTTTGCAGCAGACTTTTTAACATTAATGTCTTTAGGTGCTAAACACGCAGAAGATCCTTATATATTATTAGGTCAATTATGCGGTGTTCTTTACTTTTCATACTTTTTAGTTATACTGCCTGTTGCCAGTATATTTGAAAATACATTAACAGACCTAGGTACACCCCAATACAGAGAAAATAAATACAAATCTTAGAACACAATAGTATAAGCTAATCTAGTCAAGGGTATGTAATTTTAGTATCGGCGCGATTAGTCATTTTATATTTATTTTACGTAGGTGTTTTTAAAGGGTATCCAGCCGAAGGCTGAATCAATATTTTTTTTTGTTGTTTCATGTTTCGTATACGGCATATTATTTATAAATGAATAAAGCCGTTTGTATTATGTAATCTTATTAAAAAGGTTCATAATATAAGGTTAAGGTTGAAGTAGGTTACAACTAATTGTGTAAGTAAGATCTTGTATACACACAAAAAAGGTTCGATCCCTTCTTAATCTACTATATCTGCACCGTTAACTAGTACTACCTTTATATAAGGGCTCCTTATTTATATTAGGAATAAAAAAAAATTAACAATGTATTCTTTACTTATGCTAATTTTCATTCTTATTCCGTTTGGATCATATTAGGGCAGCACCGCTTATGTAATTATCCAACGCTTTATTAAAGAGCGCGGGGCTGTATATTTATGCCAACAGTTTATGGAGCTCAAAACTTTTTAGTGAGAAGTTTTTTTATTTTTTTTTTAGAGCTCGCGCCTGAAATTTGGACTTATTGTTTTTTGCTAGGCTCCGCCTACTAAAAGCAAAGCTAATGTATTAGTACGAAGTGTCTAATTTTTGTTTCATGTTATATTGTCGCAATACTACGGTTTGTTTTATATTTGTTTTATATTGGTTTATAAACGAGTTACTACTCCTAAGTATACATATAAGGGGGGGTGCATATAAATAATTTAACTGGATAGCTCGGATAGAATCGTTTGCTTTTTATGTTAATTAATTATATATATTTAAAAATAGCAAATAAAACTAAAGAGCAGAGGTTGATCGCTAGTCATGTAGCTTATTAATAAAGCATATTTAGACTTGGTGATTAACAATGAAAGAAAAGCTTCAGGGGTATTAGTTTGATAGTTTTCTTTATTAAACTATAGTGGTTAGACACTAGGCAGAGTAGACTTAAAGTTGAAAGGGTAGGAGCTTGCTGTAATACTAATGAACGAAAAGGTATATTAGGGGCGTTATGGAACCTAATAATCTTACCATTGAGAGATCTATGTAAGTACTTCAGGACTAAATATAAAACAAGGATTTAGGAAAAGTAAAAACGTACATAAGTAAGTATTCTTTCGCAGAAAAGAAGAAAGGCTTAGGACCTCAGCCAATAGTAAAAAATTGTGGGCTGCAAGGAGGAAATGGAGCTTGGTATTGAAACTATATAACTAATAAAAAGGAAGTCAGAGTAATCAATAGGTCTCGTTTTGAAGGTTTTAACGTTAAACTTATCTTTGATCCTTGCGTAGGAGATATAATAGATAGGTAACCTTAAATGGCAATGTATATTTGCTCGTGTAATACCGCGTGAGGGGTATCCCAAATTAAAATAAAAACAATGAAAAACTTAAACATAAATTACAACGGACTTAGTTCAGAGAGACTAAATTTAACTAGTAGCCCTAATTTTAATGCATTTAATATTCCAGTTAGCTTAAATAAAAACCTGTATAGTATTTGTACAAATAGTAGTTCAGACGTATCCGAGGGTTCTTACTAAAAAGCGAAGATGCCTTTATTTATAACAGGATTTACAAATACGGAAAGTGCATTTATCATCAAACTAACAAAAAACGATTCATATAAAGTAGGTTTAAAAGTTTAATTTGTATTTTCAATAGGTCTTCATGAAAAAGATTTATCTATTTTAAAAGCTATTCAATCCTATTTCGGAGGAATAGGAAGTATAATTGTAAAAAAAAAAGGAGAAAGTGTTCAATTTAGAGTTTCATCTAAAGAACAATTAACTGTAATCCTTGATCATTTTAATCGTTATCCTCTTATAAGTCAAAAATTAGGCGATTTTAAATTCTTTGAGTCTGCTTTTGAGATTTATATGAAAAAGGGACACTTGACTGCAAAAGGGTTAGAGGAGATTGTAAATATTCGGGCTTCAATAAATGAAGGTTTATCTGATGTATTAAAGGAAGCATTTGCAGATACAATGTCAGTTGTTAGACCTTTAGTAGATAAGGATGCTAGAGGGCTTAATCATGAATGATTAGCAGAATTTGTTTCAGGTTAAGGTTGTTTCTTTGTTAATGTAAGAAAGGCTACAACTAAAATCGGATTTAGAGTAGACTTAATTTTTGCATTCACACAACACTAGAGATATAGACCTTCTGCAAGATTTAGTTTCCTTTTTAGGTTGTGATTCAGTTGTAGTACAAAAAAAAATTGAAGTCAATATAGATGTGATAACTTCGGGGCTCTATACAGTCAGATTATCACCGCATTTAAAAACCATCTTATATTAGGGTAAAAGTTTTATATTTTAAATACTGATGTAAGGTAGCTGATTTAGTAAGTATAAAAGTTCATCTTACTCAAAACGGTTTAGATTCAATACGTGAAATTAAATCTGGAATGAATCGAAGTAGATAGGTAAAACATCGGTTAGAAGGCTTCGCAACTTCGTACTCAAAGGGTGAATTATTTCGTTACTTCGTACCGGTAGTTTATTAGCGACTCTAGTTTATATATAATTACCCTTAATTAATAATATTAGGAGTAGATTTACTGACTGGACTGTTAATGTCTTAGGTGATAGTGAAAATTACATTATGGCTAATCCAATGCAAACACCCCCCCCAGCTGTTGTACCAGAAGGATATTTATTACCTTTTTATGCTATATTAAGATCTATACCTAATAATTTATTAGGTGTTATTACAATGTTTGGTGCTTTAGCTATATTACTTGCTTTACCTCTAACTGATTTAGGTAGATAAAGGGGTTTCCAGTTTAGACCTTTAAGCAAATTTGCTTTCTACTTATTTGGTGTAGTTTTCATTACACTAGCTCGTTTAGGATCTGTACACGTTGAAGATTTTTTTATTATATTAGGAGAGATTTATGCTGTTTTATACTTATTTTTTTTACTACCCTTTTTGTTAGTATTTTTTTAAATACTTTAGTAGATTTAAGTGTATCAGACAAAAAATAATGAATCTTTCGAAGGAAATAGTAGATTTTGCAGGTTGGTTTTACAGGTTAGTGGGTTAGCCTGATTATTTGGGAGACGAAAATAGTTTAAATAGCAAAAGATTTATTTGTATGATAAATCAATAAATAAAAAAATTATTTATGCAGTAGCTTATTTCTTATACTTCTTAGTAGTACTGCCTGCTGTTAGTTTATTAGAAAATAGTCTTACAGATATAGCATATTCAGAAAAAACTAAATTTAATCTTTTTTTTTATGATTAAGTATAAAGTTTATATTTACTTAATAATAATTGTTTTAAAAATAATCTTAATAATAATTAAGATTGTGATGTAGATGGTTTACACTTTGATTGCAGATCTTAAGTTTGAGGTTCGATTCCTCCGCAATCTTATATTATAGTTATATTTATTTCTTATTAGCTTAAGGGTAGAGCAAGATACTTCTAATATCCAGATTCTAGTTCGAATCTAGAATAAGAATTTTATTATAAAATTTTTTAATACAAAATTTAATACTATATAGTTATTTAGTTTCTTTATTATTATAAATAAACAAAACATTTTTAATTTAACAAGTAAAAGTTACATATTAAAATCATCAATTTCTATGCCAGTTGAAAGATGATTTTTATCTACAAATGCTAAAGATATTGGAACTCTTTACCTAATCTTTGCATTACTTTCAGGATTATTAGGTACAGCTTTTTCTGTATTAATAAGAATGGAACTTAGTGGTCCAGGTGTTCAATATATTGCAGATAATCAATTATATAATAGTATGATAACTGCTCATGCTGTTTTAATGATTTTCTTTATGGTCAAAAAAAGAAAACTATTTAGTCGTAATTTTCATAATAACTCTAAATTAAATAATATTATTATCACAGACAATAATAATAATAATCAAAATAATAATAACAATGATAACAACGAGATACCCAAATATACCAAAGTCTTTATAGAAAATCCTTTTAATAATAGAAAACTTATACTTAGCCGTTGTTTGAGCTTGGGCTATAAAAACACATATCGTAAGTATTCTACAGCAGCTAGCACATTAAATAAGAACGAAGGCCTATACTGTGATAAACTTACTCCTTCTTTTATAACTGGGTTTATAGATGGTGAAGGTTGCTTTTCAATTGCTGTTTTTAGACATAATAAAACTTTAACTGGTTGAGGAGTAAAACTTTCATTTACTATTACTTTACATCAAAAGGATAGAGCTTTACTAGAACAGATTTGTAATTACTTTGGTGTAGGTAAAATCTGTAAATCAGGGGAACAATTAATTCAATTTAAAGTTGAATCCAGAGAAGAATTATTAGTAATTATAGATCATTTAGAAAAATATCAGCTAATTACTATAAAACGTGAAGTATTTAAAGTTTTCAAGCAGGCATTTAATATAATAAGAAATAAAGAACATTTAACTTTACCTGGATTAACTGAAATTGTAAAAATTAAAGCCTCAATTAATAGAGGGTTGTCAGATAAATTAAAAATAGCCTTCCACTTCATCCGTTGGTGGTGTAGTTTTGGATGAATTTTTAGGTATATCAAATAAAGTTTTAAGTGAAGCCAAAGTCATACCTGACCCAAATTGATTAGCAGGGTTTACTAGTGCTGAAGGTTGTTTTTTAGTTAATGTTTACAAATCTTCTTCAACAAAGCTAGGTTATACAGTAACTTTGGGATTTTTAATTACTCAACATGTTCGTGATTCTTTATTACTTACAGGCTTTGAAGGGTACTTAGGTTGTGGTAAATATTCTGACAGATCAGATAAAGTAAAAGTTGGAGATTTTGCAGTTTACAAATATTCAGACATAGTCGAAAAGATTATTCCATTTTTTAATAAATATCCTATTATTGGTGTTAAAAGCTTTAATTTTAAAGCTTTTTGCCGAATCGCTGAATTAATGAAAAATAAAGCTCATTTAACAGCCGAAGGCTTAGAAAAAATAAAAGAAATAAAAGCTGGTATGAATAATAATAGAAAATAAATATTTTTATTGATTTTTGTTTATGCTTTTTTCAATGAAATCTTAATCTAGATTCAACACCTAAAGACTGTGTTGTGCCGGCTCGTCAGGGAGGGAGGGTAATTTTTATAAAATTAATACAGGGTTCCTCTTGAGTTCTATAAATTTTTATTTTTTTTTTCGAGACGTAAACTTATACCTTTTTTTAACCAACACTCTATAATTGGAGTAAAAGGCAAATTTTGAGTCGGCACTAAAAAGGAGGTGTATGGGTAATATTTTTTATAATCAAGTTATATTGTTGTTATCGTTATAATTTTTTGTTATATATGGAATTTTATCGATTTAAATAGATAGGCATGGCCGGGTAAAGTATAAATACTTTATTTTTTTTCTCACTATATGCGGGAAACTCTAATTTCTTTTGGTACTAGTACTGCGGACTAGCGGAACTTTTCAGTATACGTATAGAAGCAGAATACAGTAACAATTCAAAAGACAATCCGCAGGTAACCTGCTTATGGTTTCAGGCTGATTGGTTAGCAATTTATTAGAAAAAAAAGCCAGCGGGTTTTCTAGGTAATAGTAAGCTCTTCGTTTATTTTTTTTTATTCTATAATTTCCCTCTTTCGTCCAAATATTAAAGTAGCAAAAAACCAAAAAGGTGTCTATGTTTGAGAACATAATAACCATGTGTATGTAGGACATTCTATCAATTTATATAATAGAATTAGTTCTTATTTTATGCCTTCTATACTTAAAACTAAAGCTCGTAGAGTATTGCGTTATTTTAATAAATATGGTTTTCAAGACGCAAATTTAACTATCTATATTATGGATGAAAATTCTAGTTTAAATGAAGTTGTAAGACTAGAACAATATTTCATTAATACTTTAAACCCAGTCTTAAATGTAGATTTAGTTGCAAGTAGTTCTGGTTACCATGAACCAATGAGCGAATAAATTAGAAACAAATTACGTAAACAAAGAGGTACTCCCGTTTATGTATATAGCTTAGAAGATTTTTCTTTATTATATATCTTTGAATCAAAACAATATATGTACGATTCAATAAAAATTCACCATAAAACTTTAAGCAATTGTTTAGATGATGGTACTATTTTTTTAGATGCTTTTTTCTTTTCGTTAGATCTTATTGAAGAGTATGAAAATACTAGTTTAGTAAGCCTAGAAGAAATAAAAGAATTAGTTTCTAATAAACGGGAATTATATAATGTTAAACATCCTGCAGCTAAATGTATATTAGCAGAATTTAAAGAGGATTCTAGTAAAAACTTAGAATTTCCATCTTTAAACAGTTTAGCTAATCATTTAAAAGGAGATCGTCAAACTATTAGAGCATATTTAAATGACGAAAGATCAGGTTATTATAGAGGAAAATTAAAATTTACATATAAAACTAAATAGATGGTATGGCCGGATAAAATAGAAATGTTTTATTTTTTTCTCGCTATTTGCTGGAAACCCTTTAGAGCCTTTAAAACTAGTACCGTGGTCTTTTAATTAGCAATGGAATACAGTAACATTTAAATGATTAGGCAATCAGCAGGAAACCAAAAATAAGAAGTCTTATTCTTATTAAGTAGGATCCTCAGAGACTATACGTGAGATATCTTAATATGTGTTGAATATACATAAAGATAAAGATATAGTCCGTCCATTTTCGAAAGTTTATGGGTAAAACGTATGCCAGCATTAATAGGTGGTTTTGGTAAAAATAAAGAAAAAACTTTTTCAACTTTAGTATCTTCAAATGATGAAGATAATTTTAAGAATTTACGTACTAAATTAGGTCCTTATTTAGCCGGATTAATTGAAGCAGATCTAAAAAAAAAATATGTGTATTTTAGTGTAGCAGGCCGTCAGAATAGTCGTAATTTTAGCATAGGGTGTTATCAAAGTAGTCGTAAATTTAGTACAACAGGTTGTTATAATAGGGAGAATTCGAATAATGATAAATTAGCTTTAGTTTTATGAGGCTCTAATCTCGTCTCTACAGTAGGTTCGGGAAAATTTACTAAACTTGAAAGAGAAATGATAGTACTTCCTTTATATCAAAGAGGTGTTTGTGTAGGTTTATTATTATCAGATGGTTGATTATCATTTTCTTCATCAAAAAGTGTGAATCCTCGTTTATCTCTTAAACAGTCTTATTCTCACAAGGAATATGTTTACTTTACTTTTTTGAGCTTATCTCATTATTGTAATAGTTGACCTGTTTTAAAAAAAAGTATACGAAAGGGTCAAGTTAATTATGCGGTTGAGTTTACAACTAGATCTTTAGTTTGTTTTTCAGAGTTATATTCTATTTTTTATCCAAAAGGGGTAAAAGTAGTCCCTAAAAATATTTATGATTTATTAACACCTGTAGCTTTAGCTCATCTTATTATGGGAGACGGTTTATTTGTTACAGGTGTTTTAATTTGTACTGATAGTTTTATTCTTAAAGATGTAGTAAAACTGATGAATGTTCTTATTATAAAATATTCTTTAGAATGTACTTTGCGTGAACCTAATAAAGGTCAATATAGAATTTACATACGTAAACAATCTTTAAGTAATTTAATTGCTATAGTTAAACCTCATATGTCTAGTAATTTTCTTTACAAATTAGGTCTTGAACAACCTAAAACTAAAAATCTTAAGTCTGAACGATATTCGGTAAAGGCTTTAGAGTTTAAGCGTAATTTTTCAGTTTTGAGTTTACACCGTAATCCTTCCCTAAATGTTACTTATAACCCTAGAATTTGTTCTTTTTTCTCTTCTGCTTTTATTAGAGAGTTTCATGACAATACAAATTATAATAATAGTGGAGAGATATTTATGTGTAAATATTCTATGTTTCCATCTTATCTTGCCGGATTAATTGAAAGCTCCGGAACTTTCGTTTTACCCAAAAATGTTTTTGATTCGCCTAGACTTTTGATATTGTTTAATCCTAAAGATATTTTTTTAGTTGAGGTATTAATTCATAAAACAAAATTAGGTGTATTACATAAACTAAAAACCGGGGTTCTATGAGAAATTGAGAATAAAGAGGATTTTCTTGAATTAATTTCAATGATTAATGGGCATATGAGGACGTATAAAATAAGTCTATTACATAAAATTATAGATTGATATAATATTAATTTTACTAGAAATATAAAAATACTAGGTAAAGATACTTCTTCTTTAGATAGTAATGCTTGATTTGCAGGGTTTTGTCAAAATAAATCTTCATTTAAATCTATACTATTTAAAGAATCTAGATTAATATTAAGATATACTTTATTAGTAAATGTTGTAATTTCTTCAGTAGAAGATAGTAATGTGGAGTCTGAAATGTCTAATTATCTATTATTATTTTGTAATATAAGTGAATTTTTAAAAACAAATTTTATTACAAAAATTAAAAGAACTACTTATGTTAAAAATACCTTTATAGTTTCTGTTTTTACAGCGGAAAGTAAAAAAATACTCACAGAATATTTTCATAAATTCCCTATGCTAGGTATAATTGCTTTAGACTATGAACGATGGTTTTATTTTTATAAATTTGATAAAAATCTAAAAAATTCTATTAATTTAAAGGAAGTTAAAGGTAATTTAAATAAAGATAGTAAATTATCTTTGGAGCGTAAGCAGGACTTAATAGATTTAATACATAAAGATTTAAAGAATTATTTTTAGGTTTCTCGTTAATTAAGGAGTAACCTTACACACTCAAATAAATTAAAAGCATCTTTATTCGTTATTAATTTAACTTTTTTCGTCTAATCCGAAGGATACCGGTAATTTATTGGCGCTGGATTTATAGTAAGTACCCTCAACCCGGTTAGGTCAGGTTTTACTTCTTATGGTTTTTCGA
The DNA here is from genome assembly GCA_002778125.1 of Dryadomyces quercivorus. NCBI lineage: Eukaryota > Fungi > Ascomycota > Sordariomycetes > Ophiostomatales > Ophiostomataceae > Dryadomyces > Dryadomyces quercivorus. The sequence goes on along the minus strand of PCDE01000018.1, from coordinate 126,199 downwards.
TAATATCTAAAAACTAAGAAGGCGAAAGGGTAAAATAAACCTTAAAGTTTTGTAATATTTATTGGTAAATAGAACGTAGCTGTCGTCTCCGTAGATGGAGGCAGAGGGTAAAATTCATATTATTAATAAAATTCTATATTTTTATATTAACTAATTAGATAATCTCGCAAGATTAATCGAAATAATGGTTCATTTGCTGTGAAACATACACGATAAAAATTCTAAAACTAGAAAGTATACACCAAAAATAATTATAGTTTTTAGTTTAAATGATAAACCTTTAGCAGATAAATTAGCAACTTTTTTACAAGTTGGAAGTATCTATGTAAAAGAGAATCAAGGCTGTATTTTATGAAGTATTCAAAATATTAAAGATGTTATAAAAATCGTTAATATTATCAATGGCTTTATGCGTACACCTAAAATAGAAGCATTACATCGTGCAATTATTTGATTTAATGAAAATCAAAATACTAATATTCAACCTTTAAGTTTAGATACGTCTCCAATCGATAGCAATAGTTGATTAGCCGGGTTTACAGATGGAGATGGAAATTTTAGTATAAATTTAACAGATAGAAAGAAAAAAGGTGTAGTTACTTCTAAAAGAGTACAAGCTTTCTTTCGAATAGAATTAAGACAAAATTATCATAGAGAAGTTTCTATAAATCAAGGGGGTGTAAGTTATTTTGAAGTTTTAGATAAAATTGCTAGATATTTAAAAGTTAACTTATATTCTAGATCTAGAGAACAAAAAGATAAAATATTTTACTCTTATATGGTTATATCTCATAATTTAATTAGTCATTCAAAAGTTATAGAGTATTTTGACCGCTATCCTTTATATTCTTCAAAATATCTAGCTTACAAAGATTGAAAAAAAGTAGTTGAACAAATTAAACTACGTGATAGTAAACCTTTAACAGTTGAAAATATAAAGGAAATTCAAAAAATCAAAGACCAATTTAATAAAAACCGAAAAATTTATGATTTTTCTCATTTAGATACTAGATTCGAATAAAGTTTTAAGCAAGAAATTGCCAAAGGTAATAGTAATATTACCATATAAAATATAACTATGTGCGGGAAGTTCCTAAAGTTTTATTATAGGAGTTGTGAAAATTTATTTAAACGTACATGACCCTTAAAACTAATAAAAATAAAAATGGATAATCCGCAGGGAACGAAGATAAATAATATGTTTATTTAGGATCCTCAGAGACTACACGTTATACTCCATTAATTTAATGGATGAAGATATAGTCCAAATGTAATTTAACAATTATAATAAGTAAATTATTATTCTTATTTTTATTAACTTTAATCATTTATAATAATGAGGGATGGAGGTGGGTATATGTTAATAAATAAGTAGATAGTTTATTTAAATTGAATTTCTTGTTACCTTTATTAACTATAATAGTTAATAATAATTCAGGAGGTGAGGGTAAACATAAGGGATACTACACTAGTCACCGAGGATCTTGAGGTAAAAAAGGATATTCAACTAAAAATAATGGCAACAATAATTACAAACTTAATCCTTGATTTATATCCGGGTTTATAGATGCAGAAGGTACATTTATTGTACCATTACGTGCTAAACCAGATTATAAATTAGGTTGAGAAGTCTTATCTGAGTTTAAAATAGGATTGCATGTTAAAGATATTGCACTTTTGAAGGCAATACAGACGTACTGAGGTAACATAGGTACAATTACAGTAAGAGGAGATATAGTGGTCTATAGAATTGGTGCTATTAAGGATTTACAGGTTGTAATTGATCATTTAACTAACTATCCCTTAATAACACAGAAACGTGCAGATTTTGAATTATTTAAACAAGTAGTAGGTATTAAGAAATCTGGGCGTCATACTACTTTAGAAGGATTACAAGAAATTGTAAACTTAAGAGCTTCTTTAAACCGAGGTTTATCTGAAAGCTTACATCTTGCTTTTCCCGATACAACACCTGTTACTAGACCTATCGTTAATGAGGCGGAACAGACAATACCAAATCCTTGATGGGTAGCTGGATTTGCTTCAGGTGAAGCCAATTTTTTAATAGGTATTTCTAAGTCTTCTGCCAGTAAAAGTGGATACCATTGCTACTTAAGATTTAAATTAACTCAGGACTGTAGAGACGAATTTTTGTTAAGAAGTTTTATTACAACTTTTGGTTGTGGTAGTTCTGCCAGATATAAAAACATAGTTGATTATATATGTGTGAATACTAAAGATATTAATAGTATTATCATACCCTTTTTTAAAAAATACCCTATATTAGGAGTTAAAGCATTAGATTTTAATGATTGATGCCTAGGGGCTGAAATTATACAAAATAAAGCTCATTTAACACCTGAAGGGTTAGCTCGCCTTAATATTTTAAAAAAAAATATGAATAGTGGAAGAGTTTTATAGATTATCCTGTATTTATGTTAACCTCTCACCATTTATCTAATATCGTACCGTTGTGTACCGAGGGATGGAGGTGGGTATATGTTAATAAACAAGTAACAAGAGTCGATTAACAAAATGAATTTCTTGTTACCTCTTATAGTAGGGGGGCCAGATATGGCATTTCCTAGATTAAATAATATAAGTTTCTGATTATTACCTCCTAGTCTTTTAATATTAGTATTCTCTGCTTGTATAGAAGGTGGGGCTGGTACTGGATGAACACTCGGAGAAGGTAGGGTGTTGCTCTTTGGTAACTTAGAGGCAATAAAACTCTACTCGATGCGTGAAACTCTTATAGCTTTTATAGCTTGTATTATTGGCTACTCACTTTGTTTTTTATTTGTAGTAAAAATGTTAATAATATTTCTATGTTTTTGTAAAAGATACATAGAATTAAGACAATACGCCTGGGTACAAAATAGAATAATGTTTAGTACCCATCAGAGACTAAACGTAGAGCATCCAAATAATATATATGATCATTCTAGATTTATTAATAAATCAAAATTTGTTGAAAACAAAGACAATTTTCATCAATGACTAGTTGGGTTTACTGATGGTGATGGGAGTTTTACTATTTCTAGAGTAGCTGAAGGAAAATGAACTCTTTTTTTTAAATTAACTCAAAGTTCTTATAACCTGAGAGTATTATATTTCATTAAAAAGCAATTAGGAGCAGGTTCAATTTATATTCATTCTGATTTTAATAAAGGAGATTTTAGAATAAGAGATAGAAAAACTATAGGTTCTGTTATTATACCTATCTTTGATAAATATCCTCTATTAACTAGTAAATATTTTTCATATTTAAAATTTAAAAAAGCCTATGAAATATTAGAAAATCATAATTTAAGTACAAAAGAGAAAGATAGTTTATTATTAGAACTACAGAGCAAACAAATACCCAACGATTATATTTCTCCAGCGTGAAATTTAGTAAACAATGAAGTTAATGATACTTATACCGCTAAACAAGTAATAAGTAAATTTTGACTTATAGGTTTTACAGAAGCAGAAGGAAGTTTTTATTTAGTAAGTAAAGATTCTAAAAGAATAGTACATGCTTTTGAGATTACTCAAAAATTAGACCCAATAGTTTTAAAATCTATATCTCTTATTTTAGGTATAGGGTTTACAAAAAAACAGACACATTATTCAATAGTAACTACTAATTCTCGTGCTATTTCTAATATAATAGATTATTACAGTAATACTATGAAGGGAATGAAGGCAGTTGAATTTAGAATTTGAGCGAGATCTTATGCAAAATATAAAGGTGATTTTGATAAATTAAGAAAAATTAGAGAAAATGTAAGAGTTTGAAGAAAAATTAGATTAGATGGAAAATTTAATGTTGTTAATCGTGAAAAATAAATCGAAAAAGTATAATTATTTGGATGAAGGTATAGTCCAACCCATCATGTGAATGATGGAAATAACGATAGTATTTCTTAAAATAGGAATATGAGGTTATAAATATAATGTTACCCTCCATTAGCCGGAATTCAAAGTCATAGTGGACCTAGTGTAGATTTAGCTATTTTTGCTCTTCACTTATCAGGAGTTAGTAGTTTATTAGGTTCTATTAATTTTATTACAACTGTACTAAATATGAGAACACCTGGTATAAAATTACATAAATTAGCTTTATTTGGGTGAGCTGTTCTTATAACAGCCGTTTTATTATTACTTTCTTTACCTGTGTTAGCTGGTGGTATTACTATGGTTTTAACAGATAGAAATTTTAATACATCTTTCTATGAAACAGCAGGAGGTGGAGATCCTATTTTATACCAACATCTTTTCTTTAGAAATATTGCCAAATATTTATTACCTATCTTGATTTTTTTTGCAGGGTTTAACTTATCGTATTCTTATATATTTAGATCTAATTACAGTGTTGTAACAGATAATTTCCATTTTTCTAAGTTTTACGCTAAATATTCTTTACATTTACCTAACGTTACTCCGCCTTCTTACAGATTTTTAAGTTGACTTATTGGATTTACTGAGGGTGAAGGATCTTTTATTGTAAATAATAGAGGAGATCTTGTTTTTGTTATTACACAAGGTAATACGGATATTAAAGTTTTAGAATTTATACAAGAAACATTAGGTTTCGGTAAAGTAATAGCTCAATCCAGTCATACTAGTAGATATGTTACACAGAATAAGAAGGAAATTGAGTTAATTATTCATTTATTTAATGGTAACATTGTTTTACCTAGTAGAATAAATAAATTTGAATCTTTTATTCAAGGATTTAATATTTGAGTCTCTAAAGGTAGAATAAGATTAAATACTGTAGAATTTATATTTAGAGATATTTTACCTAGTTTACATGATAGCTGATTAACAGGGTTCACAGATGCTGAAGGTTGTTTTACTTGTTCTATAGGAGAAACTAAAGGGTTTAGCTTTAATTTCAATATATCTCAAAAATGAGAAGAAAATATTGGAATATTAGAACATTTATGTATTTTATTTAATGGAGGTATTGTATCTAAACATTCGGCAGATAATGTTTATGAATATAGAATTGGTGGTGTCAAAAAATGTGAAAACCTATTCCCTTATTTTGAGGAGTATTCTTTATGTTCTAAAAAAGCTATTTCATATAAATTATGAAAAGAAATACATAGAGATCTGTTAAATAAATGTCATTTAGATCCTGTTAAAAGAATCGAAATGATAGAAAAATCAAGATTGATCAATAAATTTGGTTAAAATATTAAGGAAAAAAAGTTAAGGTTTAACGTGGAAGTTATTGAGCTCTTAAGACAGATGTAAAAGGATATAAGATCTGAAAGAGTAAATATTCTAATCTTATTATACATATGCTGCGTATTAAGGAATTCGTATAAGCTAAAGAATATACCTTAAACTTAGTTAATATATAACTATAGCTATTTGCAACTCTTAAGTACAATGTATATACTGTTAAGGATATATTGTTGTTCATATTAATTGTATTATAAATTTTAATTATAGTTAATATAAGGAAAATTAGTTTATATATATTAGCAATGTTAGTGTTAACGGTCAATAAATTTTATCGTTTAAAGACCGACGGTTATTTAAGTGACCGCTACAGACTGGATCACTAACGGGTGGCTGAAATGCTGCTTAATGTACAGTCGGTTTCTCCTATATGCATTAAATGTATATACATAAGCCTAGTTAAACTAGTACCTGGATTTAATAAGATAACATTATTAAAGATGATAAGTTAAATTTGGAGAAATGGATTTTTTGGTCAAAAATGGCCCTTTATATATTATATAATGCAACAAACTATATGCGGGGAGTTCGTGTTATACCTATTAAGTACTTTATGCATAAGTTATATTTTCTTTTATACCGCTAAAGTAAAAATCTTTTTTAGGAACGATAATCCGCAAGTAACCAAAGCGTTTAACTCGTGAGTAGGTACTTCAGAGGCCATATGTTTGTTAAATAAAAATATAAGATGCATTCATACTAAAAAAGGTAACTTAGAGAGTGATCATAAATTTAAACAATGATTAGCGGGGTTGATAGATGGAGATGGTTGTTTTACATTGTCAAAACAAGGTTATGCAGGTTTAGAAATAACGATGGATATAAGAGATGAATGTGCATTACAAGCGGTTAAAAATGTATATGGTGGATCAATTAAATTAAGATCTAATGCTAAAGCATTAAGATATAGATTACACCATAAAGAGGGTTTATTAAAACTTCTTCAAGATGTTAACGGGTTAATTAGGAATTCTCATAGATTAGTACAATTAAATAATGTTTGTATTAAATATAATGTAAACTTAATTTTACCTGAAAAATTAACATATAATGATGCATGATTATCTGGTTTATTTGACGCTGATGGGTCTATAAGTATAAATAAAACTAACTGACAATTGTCTCTATCTGCTACTCAAAAAACAGCTGAGTTACTTAATCCTTTAATAGAATTATATGGTGGGTATGTTTATATTGATAATGGTAGTTCTCAATCCTTTAAGTGATATATTACTAAAAGAGAGGATGTACTTAAATTAATGGAATATTTTAAAGAAAATCCACCAAAATCAGCAAAAATAAAAAGATTACATTTAGTTAATAATTTTTATGAGTTGAAAGATATGAAAGCTCATAAAGCTATGACTGATACTTTATTAGCAAAAAGCTGAGATATTTTTTATAAAAAGTGATTAAATTATGAATAGCGCTTATAATTATTTAAAGAGATGGTCCAAGCATTAAAAAGAATAAATTTTTTTAATGTAGCATCCAGAGGTTTACATTTTAATTATACCAGGGTTTGGTATTATTAGTACAACTATTTCTGCTAACTCAAGTAAATCAGTGTTCGGTTACATAAAAAACAAACGTAGCTCTTTAATAGAATTTTTTCTATTGATGCAACAAACTATATGCAGGAAAGTCAGAACCTTTTTAGGGATATTACTAAGTACTCCATTTAAATGAAAATTTTTAATTTCATTAGTAAAAATCTTAGTAATCTATGATAACCCGCAGATAACCAAAACACGAAGTGAAAACTTCAAACCAGATATAAAAGAATTTATCGGGTTACGCATGTTAGTAGGAATCTCAGAGGCCATACGTTTGTGATCAACCTTGCTTTATACAAGCTATTTATTCATTTCAATAATAAACTTTTGTTTATTAATTTGCCTTAAATACTATTATATTTTATTTTTAGAAAGTTTAACTATGAAGTTAAATTCTGTATTGTTTTATACTATTGCGCTTGAAGATATGAATTTAAAATTAAAAAAACAGGATAATCATGATATCAATGATGAAGATTCTGTTAATGACGAAGTTAACGAAGACGGTGAAGAGGATAATCTTGAACCTTCTTATAACTTTAACGAAGAAGAAAATGACAAATTTTTTGAATGATTAGCCGGAATTATTGACGGAGATGGTTGTTTTTTAGTTTCTAAAAAAGGGTATTGTAGTTTAGAAATTGTTACACAACTTAGAGATAAAAAAATGTTATATTTAATAAAACAAAAATTTGGAGGATCTGTAAAGTTAATAAGTGGAAATAACCATCTTAGATATAGACTTCACCATAAAAAAGGTTTATTAAATTTAATTAATAAAATTAATGGTTTAATAAGAAACCCTACAAGAATTTTACAATTGGGTAGAATTTGTGAAATTTACGGAGTAGAATTAAAAGATCCTAAACCTTTAACTTACTATAGCGGATGATTAGCTGGATTTATAGATACTGACGGTTCAATTTATTTTAGTGAAGCATCAGGTCAAATATTTATAACAGCTTCTCAAAAAAATAGATTCCTATTAGAAGCTTTAGTTGAGTTATACGGAGGTAAAATATATCCTATGATAAAACAAGAAGCTTTTAAATGAAATTGTTTTAGAAAAAAAGAAGTTTTAGCTTTAGTTAATGGTTATTTCAAAGTTAATCCGTGCAGATCTGAAAAAATGATGAGAATCTCTATGATAAATGATTTTTATAAACTTAGAAATCTTCATGCTCATTCAGCATCAGTCAATTCAGATTTAGGTAAAGCTTGAAAATATTATATGATAAAATGAAATAGTTTTATGGATAAATAGTAAAAAAAAGATTTTATAAATTTGTTGATCAAGAGATGGTCCAATTTCATAAAACAAAACTTAAGTATTATTGTCTCTCTACAAATAAACATACTTTAATGGATTTTAGGTAATTTATATAAATTAACTAGGAATGCTAGTAATTGTTTAAGTAAGATAAAAAAATTGTTTTTTTTATTATTATAATATATTATTAGTGGGTGAGGATAGGGGTGAAATTAAATGTATGTGTAGAGAGCAGATATTTAAATATAATTTTTAGTTTTTATGATTAGTACATTGGTATGGTTTATGCTATGATGTCTATTGGTATATTAGGTTTTATAGTTTGAAGTCGAGTATCGATGGCTTCACCTTATAGTGATATAGGGTATATAATTAATTTCGCTATATGCTGGAACAGTTTAGTGCTAATTAGTACCTTGTACGGTGAAAATCTAATTAGCTATACTCAATCAGCAGACAATCTGTCCCTGTATTCATTAAATGATAACAAACAGAGCGTCTCAGAGACTACACGCGAAACATCTTTTAATTTTTCCGCATTTAATGCTTATTATAATACATTATTTAAAAATAAAGACCCTATTTCAGAGGAATGATTAACTTGATTTATCGGGTTCGCAGAAGGAGACGGGGCTATTCAAACCTATGATGAAGGTAGAAGAGTTCGTTTTGTTCTTACTCAAAAAGAAAGCGAGATACTTCATAAAATACAATTTAAATTTAACATTGGGGTTGTTAAACATTTTCCTCAAGGAAAAAGTGGTAAAAATAATGATTTTTATAGATGAATGGTTGATAATCCTTCACATATTTTACTTTTAGCTTTTTTATTTAATGGAAATTTAGCTCAAAAACATAGAATTGAACAATTAACTAGATGAGTTAGTGCCTTAAATAATCGTTTTGGTAATGATACTATTGAGTTAAATGATACTCCTGTTAGAATTACACTACAAAATGGCTGATTATCAGGTTTTACTGATGCAGAAGGGTGTTTTAATGTATCTATTACAGTTAATTCTAGATATACATTAGGTTTTGTGATAAAAATGCGTTATATAATAGATCAAAAAGATAGTATTATATTAGATAAAGTATATGAATTATTTGGGTTTGGTAAAGTTACATTAAGATCTGGAACTGATGATGTTTATCGTTATACCGCTACCGGGTTTAAAAGATTGAGTGATATAATAGCATACTTTAAATTCTTTCCTTTACAAACTAAAAAAGCTATTTCTTTTGAAAAATGGTTAACTATTCATAACTTGATATCTAATAAATTACATTTAACTGAAGAAGGGTTATCACAAATAAGAGCTATACAAAAACAAATTAATTTAAATAATAGTATAACTAATAAAACAGGAAAGGCTTAAAGATGAAGATATAGTCCGACACTTTTTGTGAAAAAAGCATACATAATTGTGTGGGTAAATTTAAAATATTTATTAACGGTTTGCATCATATGTATACTGTAGGTTTAGATGTGGATACAAGAGCTTACTTTACAGCAGCTACATTAATTATTGCTGTACCTACTGGTATTAAAATATTCTCATGATTAGCTACTTGTTACGGAGGTTCTATTAAATTAACACCTTCTATGTATTTTGCTTTAGGTTTTGTATTTATGTTCACAATAGGAGGGTTAATAAACCACTTAGCTCTCCCTTTAAAGATCACTATATGCTGGGAACTTCTGACAATTATATTACTAGATATTTATTTAATTTCAGTGACAATGTATAATTTTGAACAATCAGCAGGTAACCCGCGGATATATAAAAATATCTTAGTAGGTACCTCAGAGACTACACGTGATCCTCGTAATATCTTTACGAGAAGATATAGTCCATGAAATAGAAATTCATTAACTCCTTTATATAATTTTAATAAAGTTACTATTCGTCATTTATCTTCTTCTAATAATGAAGATAATACAAACAGTCTAAATCCTATTATAATTTATGATAATTTTAAAGATGATAGAGCTAGAATATTAAAAGAACAAAAAGATAAATCAGGTGTCTATTGTTTAATTAATAAAATCAATAATCACTCTTATGTAGGTAGTTCCGTTAATTTAGCTTCTAGAATGAAAAATTATCTTAATAATACTTTTTTAAAAAGTAGACAAAATATAAATATGCCTATTGTTAAGGCTTTACTTAAGTACGATCAATCTAATTTTACTTTATTTATATTAGAACACGTAGATGTTAAATCTTTAATTATTAGAGAAACTCATTTTATTACAACAGTAATGCCTTATTATAATGTATTAAAACAGGGTTATTCTTATTTAGGGTACAAACATACAAAAGAAACAAAAGAACTTTTAGCTCAACTAGCAAAAAATAGAGTGCATAGCGAGGCAACTAAAAGTTTAATAGCTAAAGCTTTAACAGGTGAAAATAATCCTTTTTATAATAAAAGTCATGCTATGGAAAGTAAAGTAAGAATGATAGAAGCTAATTCAGCTTACCCTGTTTATATATATAATTCATTTAAAGAATTATTAGTTATCTTTCCATCAGTTACAACTTTAGCCAATTTAATTAAATCTAATCATTCTACGATAGTTAGTAATATAAAAGAACAAACTATCTTTAGAGGAGAGTGATATTTTACTAATTTACCGTATAATGTTAATGATACTCCTATAATAACTAATTGAATTTCTAAAGAATCTGAAGAATTAGTCTTAAGTATAAATAATAGTAGTCATATTAGAAAAGGAGTATTTGTATATGATGTTAATAGAAATTTTATAGGAAAATATGAAGGAGTTACAGACGCTCAAAGAGCTTTAAATATAAATCACAGTACTATAAAAAAATACGCTAAAATAGGTGGTAGTTCTAATGGTTATATATTTAGTTACGAGAGATTAAAAGATTAATGATTTTTATTCGTAAGTGGAGTTCTTTTAGCTAATGCAGCATTAGATACAGCATTCCATGATACTTATTACGTAGTTGCTCGTTGGGGCCTTAATAGCCTTTTAGGTTATTATGCATTTGGCTATATGCTGGAAACTATACCATTAGATTATTATTTACTATATGAATTTTATTATTATCTTTTAAAAATAGATGCTTATATAAATTTAAAATTTATTACTTTATATAGTGAAAAGAATAATAATTCTGTTACAAACCTACAAAACATATGTACGGGTATACAATCAGCAGAAAACTGAAAAGGATTCTCAGAGACTACACGCCAAATATCTTATTTAGATGATAAAGATTTAGAAAAGTTTTTTAATTGATTAGCGGGTATTATAGACGGAAATGGAAATTTTGATATTAGAAAGATTAATTCTAAATTTATTTTAAAAGCTATTAAAATTAAGCTACATAATAGGGATATTAGAATATTAAGTTACATTCAAAATACATTACATTTAGGTAGGGTTAGATCAGATAAGAATAAACCACATTCAATCTGAATTATTAGTAAAGAAGAAGAAATGTTTTTTTTAATTAATAATTTAAATGGCTTAATAAGACTTAAAGTGGTAAATTTTAAAAAATCTTGTGATTATTTAGGTATAGGTTATCAAGAAGCTGCTTATGTCATTCCAATTAATAATCCTTATTTTGCAGGATTAGTTGATACAGGTGGTAGTATTATTTATAATTATACTGAAAATAGAATAGAATGTAATTTAGAGTTAAAAAGTAACGAATATTCTATAAAACTTGATTTAAGTAATGTTATTCCTAATTATAAACCCGTTACTTCATATAGAAAATCCCATGAGTCTATTTTAATAAAATACCAAAATGTAAAAAGTATGATATTTTTATATGAATATTTTATGAAAAATAGATTATATTCAGATTTTAAGTTTTATAGGGTATCTAAAATTAAAGAGTTTATTTTAATAAGGGAATTTCAAAAAGAACCAAAATATAGCTTAGAATTTAAAAAATATTCTGATTTTTTGATAAATTGAATACAATATAAAAATCCCTTATGGTTTAAAGTACCTTTCGTCGAAAAAATAAGATAATGATATAGTCCAATATAGGTATTAAATATTATATGTCAATTTTTATGGTATGCTTTGCATTATATTATTTCAATAATTTAATATTTTTTATTAAATTTACTATAAATAATTTATATGTGTATATATACAAAAATAAATTAATTAGTTTTGTATTAGGAATTATTTTATATATGTATTTAAATAGTTTTTTATCTAATTCGAAAAATTGTAAATTTATTTTAATAGATAAAAGATTAGACTTTACATTAAATCGAATTTTTACAAAATTATATAATAATACCAAAATAATTAATTCATCTTTATTTTTCATATTAGCTTGTTTTATTTATATATTTATAGTTAATGATCATAATCATATAATATATTTAGATATTTCTAAATTCTTTTTCTTTATTAGTGCTTTTCGTACATTGATTGTTTACAATAAATATTGAATTAACAATAGTTTTGTTAAAAATAATTTTCCTTTATTTCATTTTATAATAAAATATATTTTATTAATTTTATTATTATTAAATATATATGGATTAATTGTAATAATTTATAAAATATTTAGTTTATGTTTGTACTTTTTTAAAAGTTTTTTATTAAAAATGAATATTATAAATAACTTAAAAAATAAGTTGAACAATATCAAATTTTCTTGAACTAAAAAACCAAAAACTCCGAAAAATTTCGAAGGTGCAGTTTTACCTTCTGAAGATAAGAAAAAATTGGAAAAAAGAATTTCAGATTTAAAAGAAATGATCTTACAAAAACAAAAAGAAAATTTAAAAGATATAAATTCAAGTCGTCTAGTTAATTCTCATATAAATAGAAATTGAGAAGAAACTATTAATACAGAAGTTCCAGATTTCTCCTTCAATAAACAATTGAAAAATGTTCAAAAAGAATATAAGTTATATGATCTACAAGAAAAGAAATTCAATAAAATTGTATCTAATATAGAAAAAGGTAAAGAAAAATTTTTTCCTGATGAATCTAAAACTTTATTTAATGAATATGCACATCTAGTTAATATATTAAAAAAAAATCTTAAAGAGATAGAAAATAATCTAAAAAAAAATGAAGGATAAATTATAATATAATGTAGCATTTCCATTATGTTTTAAGTATGGGTGCTGTATTTGCAGTATTTAGTGGTTGATACTTCTGAATACCAAAAATATTAGGATTAAACTATAATACTTTATTAGCTAAAGTACATTTCTGAATTTTATTTATAGGGGTTAATCGAAAGGGAAGTGATTTTGTTGCAAAAGGTAAAAGAGGGTTTTCAAGTAAAAATTCTCCGGATCCTGAAGAGTTTGTTTTATTTTTTGAAAATGTTAATAAAGAAAAAAGAAACATTTATAAAGAGTTAAGAAAAAAATCAGGTATTTATTTATTTAAAAATAAAATAACCAATGATATTTATATAGGTAGTAGTACAAACTTAACAAGTAGAATGGTTAGCTATTATTATTACACTAACTCAAAAAATCCATCTAAATTAGTTATCATTAGAGCCATGAAAAAATATGGTTTAGATAAATTTTCTTTAGGTATTTTAGAGTTTTGTGAAAAAGATGCTTGTTTAAAATTAGAACAAAAATGATTAGATCGTTATAAACCTAATTATAATATTTTAAGTATAGCTGGTAATTCTTTAGGTTACAAACATAGTATTGAGACAATTAAAAAATTAAAAGAGAAGTTTAGTAAAGAACTTCATCCTAAATTTGGTACTACTACATCCCAAGAAACAAAGAAAGCTATTAGCGAAAGTATAAAAGAATTTTATACTAAAAATAGCCACCCTAGTAAGGGATTAAAAGGTAAATTAGCGCCTCAATATGGTATAAACGGTCAATTTGTTTTTTGCTATAGTAAAAAAGGGGAAGAATTAATTTTTCCTTCTATAAACGGTGCAAGACAACATTTCAAAGTTAGATGAACTCTTATAAAAAAAAATATTGATGAAAATAAATGAATAACTCTTAATGGTGAAGATTGATTAATACAATCTTTTCCTAGACAAAATTAGTATAATTAGCCCCTTCCAATCTTTCTATTTGCTGGAAACTCTCATAAGGCTTAAGTACTTTTTTAATAAGTGACAATCTTAAGTATATCTAGACAATCAGCAGGAAACCAACAGGTATTAATACCTTAGTAGGATCCTCAGAGACTACACGAAAGAGGTTATTTTAATTATTTAAAATAATCAAGATATAGTCCACACAAAGTTGTGTAATTTAACTTTCTTCCCTCAACATTTCCTGGGTCATGTAGGCTCTTTACTTTAGTAATATTGTATTTACATAACACTGTATGCTAGGAACTCTATTATAGTTTGGCATAATAAATAGACAATTAGCAGGAAACCAGTATAATATGAGTTTCATATTATTAGTAGGATCCTCAGAGACTATACGTGTTGCAACTGAAAAGTTGAAGAAATAGTCCATCAACATAGTAATATGTTATAATATATCTTGCCGCATATATCTAGATTTTATCATGACAAAATAAGAGCTTTCGTCTCAAATTATAAACACGCTTTATCGTTCAGACAGTGAAGATAAGAAGCACCGGATTTTTTGCGCTAATCATGTTTTGTATATTATTATTAGTAATAGTAGTATTACTATTCATAGTAGTAGTATTATTTACTATTCGTTATAAACATAAAAAGATTTTTATTAAAAAATTATCATTAATACTTCAGTATTTAATATAAAAGGTACAAAAAAAAATTGAGAAACAAATTAAATTCAAAAAAATTAGAAATATTTAAACCTATATTACCAGAACAAGATTTAGAGGACGACGGCTTTATACAAAAAGTAATTAATAATAATAATTTAATTACTGTTGAACCTGAACATACGTTTAATCAAGAATGTAAACTAGATTTAGTTTCTTTACATTCTACTCCAGTATCTCCTTTATATAATTTTCTTAGAGATAAAGAAACTGTTTTAAAGGAATATAGTAATAAAGGCGGTGTTTATCTTTTACACAATAATGTTAATGGAAAAGAATATATAGGTAGTGGAAAGGATTTAAGCAAAAGACTTGCTACTTATTACTTTCCTTCTCGTTTAATAGATAATCGTTTTATTTCTAATTCTATTTTAAAATATGGGCACGAGAATTTTTCTGTTGTTATTTTACATGTTTTAGGTGATACTGGTTCATTTCTAAAACCGGATCTTATTAGTAAAGAACAAGAATATATTGATTTATATAAACCCGTTCTTAATTTAAACCCTACGGCAGGGTCTAGCATGGGGTTTAAACATTCAGAAGAATCTAAAAGACTTATATCTGAATTCCGTAAAGGTAAACCTTTATCTGAAGAAACTAAGAAAAGGCTAAGTATTTTATTTTCAGGGGAATTAAACCCTTTTTTTGCTAAAACTCACTCACCTGAGACACTAGCTAAAATGAGTAAAGCTAAGGTTGGAAAGTTAAATCCTATGTTTAATAAAGAAAAATCTAAAGAATTTATTGAACAAATGCATAGAGATAAAAGTGGTGCTAATAATCCTATGTATGGTAAAACTAAATCTGAAGAAACTTTAGCTAAATTAAGAAAAAAGGTTTATGTTTATGGTTGCGATAGACAATTTATTAAATGTTATGATAGTGTTGGATTTGCAGTAAAAGATTTATGTATTGCAGCAGGAACTATTAAAAAGTATTTAAATACTGATAAAATATATAAAGATAAATACTTTTATTCTAGCTTGCAAGAGTAAATAAGATATAGAATAGCTACAAGGTATGCCACGTAGAATTAGTGATTATCCTGACGCATTTTCAGGTTGAAATTTAATTAGTAGTTTCGGGTCTATAGTAAGTGTTGTTGCTTCAGGTGTATTCTTATATGTTGTTTATAAACAATTAATAGATAATAGCCCTGCAAGCAGATTCCCATGATCAACTCCACAATACTTTACTGATGTTTTACAAGCTTTATTAACTAGAAATTATCCTAGTTTAGAATGAGCTTTAACAAGCCCACCTAAACCTCACGCATTTGTAAGTTTACCTTTACAATCAAATATTAGTATTTTATAATACTTATGATTTTTTTAGTGATTGTACAAATAATAATTGTATAATACAATTATTTATACATATAAATATATGTATTTTATCATTTTTGTTCTTTTTTTTTTTATTAGATTAAATTTATAATAATCTAATTATTTTAGTTAGATTTATTTTAAGGACGTTTATTTATGTAAAATAAAAAATAATAAGCAAAGGTACATATAAATATATGTATAATATTATTAGCTCAACGGTAAAGCAAAAAAAAATTTTTTTTTAGTTCAAATCTAAAATAATAATAAAACTATTTTATCATGATTATAATCCATTTTAATTATTATCAACTTATAAAATAAATTAAATTTCTTAAAAAAAAATGTTATATTTTCCCACTTTAATCTCTATTTTAGAAGTTGTTTTAATACTTGTTCCCGCATTACTTGCAGTAGCATATGTAACAGTAGCAGAAAGAAAAACAATGGCTAGTATGCAAAGAAGATTGGGTCCTAATGCTGTAGGATTAAAATTTTAGTCCTCCTTATAATTATAAATTTTATAAGGAAAACAGGGGATGAATTTCAAGAAATACTCTTAAGTTAACTTGAAGCGAAGCTTATTGTTAATTCTCTGCCGGCGAAGTAGGCCAGCCGGATATTTATAACGTAGAATATAAACTTTTATAAGATCGTTCAACGACTAGAAAAAATTTATTTTCACAGCGTCCCCCTTCTTACTAAATTTAACGTAATTAAGCTAATTAATTGTGTTGTAAAGTAAGTTGAAGACATAGTCTGAACCATTTTGTGAAATGTGGAAGAGTGCACTTACTTAATATACTTTGTGTATTTATTAACATAGTTGATTACGGACTTTTACAGGCATTAATAAAAAATAAATCAAATAGAAGTTATCATACTACATCTGTATCTAATAATAATAAGGATGATTATTCAGATGTTATTAAACCTCTTTACATTAATAGAGTAGCAAAACCAATAGTTTTTCAGAAAAAGTTTTAGTATCTTGTTAAAATATTTTAAACTTACACGAAAGAAGAGAGTTTTTTAATAAATTAAAATAAAGACTTTATTCAGATAAAGGAGGTATTTACATTTTTCAGTTTAAGTTCGACCCTAAAGTTTATTACATAGATAGAACTACTTCATTTAACGCGAGATTTAAAACCCATATCATTCGTAAAGATCCTGATAAATTCCTTGTGTTTGCAAATATAGTCGGTTTATATAAATTTAATGTAAGTGTGATTGAAATTTGTGATAGAAGTGGACAAGGAAAAAAAATAAAATTATTATCTTCAAAAAGATTTACCTTTATTAAATTATACTTTTAATTTTAATTTTTCTGAGTCGGCTATATACGAGTCTTTAATAAGTACTTTAAAATTAAAACAATAGGTTTTTAATAAATAAATAAAAGTAAATAATGAATTAAATACTTATTCTACTTTAGGTAAAAAAAAATTGAGTTTACAGATATATTAATAAATCTATTGATGAAAATTATGAATGCTACTCTAGTTTTAGTGAAGTATCTAAAGCAACAGGTATAGCTCATGATACTATTAATCGATATTTAAATACAAATGTACCTATTAAAAAGTTACTGCTTTTAGGGAAGAAATTAAATATTTAAATCTTTATTAAACTTAGTTAATGAATTTAAAATAAATTTATCTGATGTGGAAGCTAAGCCTGTTTGGATTTGTACTCTTAACGAAAATAACCCTAATAAAGGTATATTAATTAACGATGCTCCATTTAAGTCTAGAGAGTCTGCTGCAAAATTTTTAAGCACTAGTCATAATATGGTTAGATATTATATAGATTCTTGGGAAGGTAAAGGGTATAACGGTTATTATCTTTTTAGTAAACAATTAACAAATCAAGAATTAGATAGTCTGCTTAAATTATGGTTTTGATAAAATAAACCTAATAAAGTTAAAGTTTGAGCTTATGGTGTTAATACTTTTATGTTAGTAAATAACTCTCCTTTCACTAATATGCAAAATTTTTCAGATGTTTTAATATAGATTCCTGAAGTGTATCAAATAATTTAGATACTAAGTTAGCTGTATTTAAAAATAATAATTTAGTTTATTTTTTCTCTAATTCTTTAGAGAAAAAAGCTTTAAATGAAATTAGTTTAAATCCTCAAAAAGTTAAACATAGTTTATCTCCTATATGGGTATATAACAAATAAAATAATCAATATCATTTATTAAATGAAAATCAACCTTTGGATATCCGAAGGATAGGCACGCCACTAAATTACAAGTTTCAAAATAATTAAATATTTAAGCTAAAACTATTACAAAATATTTAGATTCTAATTCTGAATATAAAGGATTCTATTTTTTTTAGTGTAAAACAATAAAGTTAAGAATGTTCAGGTAGGGTGTCTTAATTATTATTAATATAAATTGTATAAACGATACTTCTTTTGATCAGCAAGTGCCTTAGTATTATACATGGTAAATATCTTTATATTTATTTCCTTATATTTAATATGGTATTTATTATAATACTAAATAAAAAATAAAACAAATTGCTGGAAATCCTTATAACATATAAGAGAATCAGCAGGGAATTTTTATTATAATATTTGAGAGATATTAGACACTTAAATTAGCATATAATAAATTTACCTTCAACGACTAAACGTTTTACTTATACTTTGTCTAATTTTAAAGGAAAGAAGTATAAGATGATATAGTCTAATTAAAATGGAAACATTTTATATCGCAAGTTGCTGATGCTTTAAAACTTCTTATAAAAGAATTCGTAGCTCCAACTCAAGCTAATATGATCTTATTTTTTTTAGGTCCTGTTATAACTTTAATTTTCTCATTATTGGGTTACGGAGTTATACCTTATGGACCAGGATTAGCTATTAGTGATTTTAATTTAGGTATATTATACCTATTAGCTGTATCTTCTTTAGCGACATATGGTATATTATTAGCCGGATGAAGTGCTAATAGTAAATATGCATTCTTAGGTTCTTTAAGAAGTACTGCTCAGTTAATTAGTTATGAATTAGTTTTAAGTTCTGCTATATTATTAATAATATTTTTAACTGGTAGTTTAAATTTAACAGTTAATATTGAATCACAAAGAGCTGTATGATTTATATTACCTTTATTACCTATTTTTATAATATTCTTTATAGGTTCTGTTGCAGAAACTAATCGTGCTCCGTTCGACCTTGCAGAGGCTGAATCAGAACTGGTTAGTGGATTTATGACAGAACACGCAGCTGTAGTATTTGTATTTTTTTTCTTAGCAGAGTACAGTAGTATAGTTTTAATGTGTATATTATCAAGTATTCTATTTTTTGGAGGTTATATTTTAGATTTAACTTGAATTACTCAAATTTTTGTAGAAATAAGATCTATTCTGGGATTAAGTGAGATTTCAATTTTACCTAGTTTTTGTGACGTAAACTCTAACAACTTTAGTAGCATTCTTGAGGGTGCAATTTTTGGAACAGTATTAGGTGTAAAAACTAGTTTCTTTATATTTCTTTTCATTTGAACAAGAGCCTCTTTCCCTCGTATTAGATTCGATCAATTAATGTCCTTCTGCTGAACTGTATTATTACCTCTTATTTTTGCTTTTATTATATTAATCCCGGCTATAATGTATAATTTTACTTTATTTCCTATCAATATTAATTTATTATAATACTTTATAAATAATAATTATAAATTAACCATAAGGTTTCTTATATATGGTGTTTATTTTTATATTTACTTTAATGTTTTAGGATAACTTATATACTATAAAATAAAAAAGAATGTTATTATCTTTTTTATTGTTAGTACCTTTAATAGGTATTTTTTTTATAGCTGGAACTATATCTTATGAAAATAATGTAGTAAATACTACGTCCATATATTGTAAAAAGATTGCTCTAGTTACGTCTATTATAAATTTAATTATATCTTTAGTAGTCTATTTATTATATGACTCTAGTAATAATCAATATCAATTTGTACAAGAACATTATAATTTAAGTTTCTTCGATATTTACTTAGGGATAGATGGTTTATCTATATATTTTGTATTGTTGACAACAATAATAATGCCTATAGCTATATTAGCTAATTGAAATTCAATCACTGAAAATATAAAATCTTATTTAATAATAATGTTATTATTAGAAACTCTGTTATTAGCTATCTTTTTAGTTTTAGATATTTTATTATTTTATATTTTCTTCGAAAGTACATTACCTCCTTTATTTTTATTAATAGGTTTATTTGGATCTAGTAATAAAGTGAGAGCTAGTTTTTATATTTTCTTATATACATTATGAGGATCTTTATTTTTATTAATATGTATCTTAGCCATATCTTCTATAATGGGAACTACAGATTTTGATGCACTATTCAAAACTAATTTTGATTATGTAACACAGTTATTTTTATTTGGGGGTATATTTTTATCATTTGCAGTAAAAACTCCGACTATTTTTTTAAATAACTGATTATTAAAAGCTCACGTTGAATCTCCTCTAGGTGGTAGTATAGTATTAGCAGCAATAGTTTTAAAAACTAGTTTATATGGTATTTTTAGATTAATTTTACCTATATTACCTAAAGCTACTATAGATTTTACTTATATAGTTTATGTTATAGGTGTTATTACAATAATTTATGCGAGTTTTAGTACATTAAGAACTACAGATATTAAAGAATTAATAGCATATAGTTCTGTATCTCACGCAGCAGTTTATTTAATAGGAGTTTTTAGCAATACAGTCCAAGGTATTGAAGGTAGTATACTTTTAGGTTTAGGACATGGATTTGTTTCAAGTGGTCTATTTATATGTGCAGGAGGAATATTATATGACAGATCTGGTACTAGAGCCATTTATTTTTATAAAGGTATAGCCCAAGTAATGCCTTTATTTTCTATACTGTTTTTTATATTATGTTTAGGAAATTGTGGTGTACCTTTAACACTAAACTTTGTAGGAGAATTTATGTCTCTTTATGGAGCTGTAGAAAGATTGCCTTTATTAGGTTTATTCGCTAGTTCTTCTATTGTATTTTCAGCCGCTTATACAATGTATATGTTTAATAGAATTGGATTTGGTGGAACATTTAGTAAATATTTTAAAGAAAATATATGTGATCTAACAAAAAGAGAGTTTGTTTTACTTTTTAGTTTAATTATATTAACAGTTATTTTTGGTATTTATCCTTCTTTCATATTAGATGGTTTACATTATTCTGTAACAAGTTTAATATATTATTCATAAAAAGATTTTTATTAAAAAATTATCATTAATACTTCAGTATTTAATATTATAAAAAAAAATAACAATGCCTCAATTAGTACCTTTTTATTTTTTAAATGAAGTAGTATTTGCTTTTGCTGTAATTACTATAGTTTTATATATTTCATCTAAATATATATTACCTAGATTTGTACGTTTATTCTTATCACGTACATTCATATCAAAACTTTTTGATAATAAATAATTTAATGTTAAATTATATTAATTATAATATTCTATATTATAAAGGATTTTTCAAGACATATAATATAGCTTAAAGTACTATGAATACTTTAAGCATAAACACAATAAATTTTGAAATACTTAGTCCCTTAAGCCAATTTGAAATAAGAGATTTATTAAGTATAGACGCTCCTACAGTTAAGTCTGGGAAACTAAACACAATGTGGGATAAATTGCCAAACTCCGGGGACACCTTAAAGCTTCTGGTACCAAGTTACAATTTAAAAGTTGTTAATGGATGAACTAATTACTCATGTATGGTAACAAGTCAGAAGATATTCGAAAGAATAATAGGTTATCGCGGATCTAAGTTAGTTACATTTATTTTATTAGCACTAGGATTTAATATGATGTTTAATTATAGTAGTCTTTTTGACTCCTTATTAATATCCTTATTTTTTTTCTCAAGTGAAATAATAAATATTTTTACTATAAAAGAGCAACGAGTAGACGGCAATTGACAAAAAGATAATACTTCTTGTCTAAGGTATACTCTAACAGGCTTCGAAAGAAGTTGTTTTATCAAAATCCCTTCTTATCTGCTACTTACAAAAAGACATTATTCAACTAATAATACTACAACTAACTTATGCGATGACGAAGATACCGAAGAAAAATCACTTTCTATAGATTATGCTGAAAATAATGTTAGTAATAATTCCAATACTATAGACCCTTTCTTTATTGCGGGATTTGTGGACGCCGAAGGGTCTTTTATGATTTCAGTCAAAAAAGCTACTGCATACCGTCAAGGATGAAAAGTGCAAGCTGCATTCCTTATAACTCAACATAAAAGAGATCTTGAATTACTAAAAACCATTAGAACATCTTTAGGTGGAATAGGAAGTATTGACCATAGAGATGAAAATGTTCTACAATTCCGGGTATTTTCTCTCGAGCAAATTACTAACATAGTTATTCCTTTCTTTGATAAATATCCTCTAATAACTCAGAAAAAAGCTGATTTTGAATTGTTTAAATCAGCAGTTAACCTTATGAATAGTAAAAGACATCTTACTGAAGAGGGTTTACTAGAAATTGTAAACATTCGAGCCTCAATGAACAAAGGTTTATCTAAAATAATTAAAGAAGCATTTCCGGATTCTGTTTCTGTAACTAGACCTTTAATTGAAGGTGAAGCACAAAAAATTTTAAATCCTTACTGATTAGCTGGATTTGCTACAGGTGAAGGTTGTTTCTATGTTAAACTGCGTGAGTCTGCTGCAAACAAAAAAATTGTTGAGTTAATTTTTACTATTAATCAACACTCAAAAGATAAAGCTTTAATACAAAGCTTTGTTTCTTACTTAGGGGTTGGAAGATTCTCCTTATCTAAAGATGTAGCTTACTACACTTGTTCAAAACTTTCAGATAATTTAAGTAAAATCTTGCCTTTTTTCCAAAAATATCCTATTCTAGGAATTAAATCTAACGATTTTAACGATTGAAAGAAAGCTTGTGAAATAGTAAAAGCTAAAGATCATCTAAAAGAGGGGGGGTATAATCAAATTAGATTAATTAAAGAAGGTATGAACAAAGGAAGATCTACAAGATAATTTTAACCTTCGTTACGTGTCCTACTAAAGAAGGAGGCTCGTATAATATTTGTAAAAATATCAATCTTCTTAAGCGTAGTGTTTATGTAGATTATTTATTAGTTGTATTAATGTAAATGTTAAATATCCAGATGATAAATTTGAAAGTCGTGGTATTAGGGAATTTACATATTTCTTTAACAAACATCGGATTTTATTTAACAATAGCTCTTTTTATTATATTAACTTTAAGTATATTAAGTACTAATTATAACAAATTAGTAAGTAATAACTGATCAATAGGTCAAGAATCTTTATATGCTACTATACATAGCATAGTAACAAATCAAATAAATCCAAAAAATGGCCAAATTTATTTTCCATTTATTTATACTTTATTTATTTTTATTTTAATAAATAACTTAATTGGAATGGTAAAACGGTGCCTATTTATTTTATTTTTATTTATTTCAAACTACACATTAAAATTACAACTCTTACAACGCAGCCATAAAATATTCAATTCATATGCATATATTCATACTAAAATCTCTGAAAATAAACCTAGATATAGTTTTAACAATAAAAATACTTTTTATCTAAACCCTGATTATATTACAGGGTTTGTTGACGGAGAAGGTTGTTTTTCTATTTCAATATCTAAAGACACTAGAATATCAACAGGTTGACAAGTTAAACCTATTTTTAGTATATCCTTACATAATAAAGATGTAAAATTATTAGAAGCTATACAAAGAACTTTAGGTGTAGGTAAAATCTATAAACATGGTAAAGATTCAAAGCAATATCGTGTAAGTTCTTTAAAAAGTTTACAAGTAATTATAGAACATTTTGACAAATATCCTTTATTAACCCAAAAACAGGGTGACTACCTTTTATTTAAAAATGCTATTAATTTAATAAAAAATAAAGAGCATTTATGCGCAGAAGGTTTATTAAAATTAGTTAGTATAAGAGCTACTATAAATTGAGGTTTACCTGAAAAACTAAAAATTCAATTTTCCACTGTAAAACCTTTAAATAGACCTAAAACAGAATTTATTGGTATAAATTCTTTAAATTGAGTAAGAGGATTTATAGAAGCAGAGGGAAGTTTTCAAGTTATTACTCAAGAGGTTAATAATAAAACTAATGTAAGTTTAAGATTTTCATTAACTCAACATATTAAAGATGAAGAATTATTGAACAATATTGTTAGTTATTTAAAATTTGGAAGATATTATAAAACACCTACACGTGATGAGGGTCAAATTTTAATCACAGTTTTTTCAGATATATATGAAAAATTGATACCTTTACTTAATGAATATACTTTATTAGGAGTTAAAAAAGAAGATTATTTAGATTTTGTAGAAGTAGCAAAATTAATAAAATCTAAAGATCATTTAACTAAAGAAGGATTGGAAAAAATCCATTTAATTAAAGGTGGTATGAATAGTAAAAGAGAATGAATAAAATAAGAGTAAAAATTTTTTTAATAGTTTAAATAATTGTACTATTAAATAAATAAAAATAAAATTTATAAAATTTCACTATATGCTGGAAACTTCTAAGGCCTTAAGTACCTTCAAAGGTAAAAATCTTAAAGGATGAAACAATGAACAATCAGCAGGAAACCAAAATAACAAGCCACGTTATGAGTAGGATCCTCAGAGACTACATGTGAAAAATTACTTAATTTGATTTTACAATGGTCAATAAGTAATTAAGATATAGTCCAATTTGATAAATCTATATGGTTTATCAAACAGTCCTTACAGTTTTGCTTCAACTAGTCATTTTATATTAACATTTTCACTTAGTTTTAGTATAGTTTTAGGTGCAACAATATTAGGATTTCAAAAACATGGTTTAGAGTTTTTTTCTTTATTAGTTCCAGCAGGTTGTCCATTACCTTTAGTACCATTATTAGTTTTAATAGAATTCATATCATATTTAGCTCGTAATGTTTCTTTAGGTTTAAGACTTGGAGCTAACATAATGTGAGTTTAGGCAGCTCACTTGTTGTGTTTAAGAGCCAAATTCCGGGGAAGCCCTAAAGTTCTAATAACTAAGTTTTAAAGGGAAACCTTTATAATGGCCCAGTTAATGGCTGTGGGTATAGTAATATCATTAGAAATTCTAGAAATAGAAATGGGTGATCGCGGATCTAAGTCAGTATTATAATACTGTAAAAGAGCAACGAGTAGACGGTTCTTCAATACCGATATTTTAGGTTTTGTAAGGTGTACTCTAGTCGCCGGGAAATCCGGTTCTTGGAAGAAAATAAGTAAATCAAGATTAAAGTTATCACAATAGCCTATCCTTAGTTATATATATATTAAACATATATAATTTAATTAATATTAAAGTTCATTATTATGACACCTTTAAAGAAAAGATTTTTTTTTATAAAGTCTTTTAAAGAAAGGATAAATTTGTGAGCGATTTTCGGCAGAACCATCAAACACAATTAATATAATTAACACTAAATATAACAGATCTAGTTTTAATAATGCAATAAGACAATACAGTTCAATTTATTGTATTTCAAATAAAAATAAATTTATTTCTTTAAGATCAATAAAAACTAGATTTTTTTCTACATCAAGAAATAGTTTATCTCAAAACTCTTCAGGTTTAATTGTTTTTTCTAATGCGGATGAAAATAAACAAGATATACTTAATCTTGTTAAAGGTAAATCTGGTATTTATATGTGAACAAATTTATTAAACGGTAAAAAATATGTAGGAAGTTCTGTAGACTTAAGACGAAGATTTTTGGAATACTATAACGTAAAAAGATTATTAAATGAAACTAGTATGTCAATATATACTGCATTATTAAAGTATGGTTATAAAAATTTTAGTTTAACTATATTAGAATTTTGTGATATTGATAAGTTAATGTTAAGAGAAAAACACTTCTTTGAAGTATATTCTCCAGAGTATAATATATTAAAAACTCCAGGTAGTCCTGACAGAGGTTCAGGGTGAAAACATTCAGAAGCTACGATAGAAATTATGAGTATCGCAGCGCAAAAAAGAAATGAATCTTCGGAATATTTAGCTAAGTTATCTTTAGCTCAATCTAATAGTATAGAAATTGAAGTATTTGATATAAAAACTGAAACTTCTACTAAATATCATGCTATAAGAGCTGCAGCTCGTGCTTTAAATCTTGACAGAAGATATATTGAACAGTATATTTATTTAAATCAAGATAAACCTGTTTTAGATAGATATACATTTAAACTACTATCTGAAAAAGAAAAATCTGTAGAAAAGCTTCAAAAAACTTATATAAAATTAGAAGTTACTAATATAGAAACTAAAGAGGTAAAAATATATTCTTCTATAGGAGCAGCAGCTAGAGCTTTAGGTTATCGTCAAGCTAGTATATCTTTATCTTTAAAAGAAAATAGATCTAAACCTTTTAAAGGTATACATTTATTTAAAATTCTTAAAGATAACTAATAGCTAATAATAAATTTTAATACTTTAAGGGTTAATTTGTGCACGAATGAGTGGTCATATGTTACTTCATATATTAGCAGGTTTTACTTATAATATTATGTCTTCAGGTATAATCTTTTTCTTTTTAGGGTTACTACCTTTAACTTTCATTGTAGCTTTCTCAGGGTTAGAGATAGGTATAGCATTTATACAAGCTCAAGTTTTTGCAGTTTTAACTTCTTCTTATATAAAAGATGGTTTAGATTTACATTAATAAAAGTATATTTAAGGGTAAAAAAAGGAAAGTCTATAGTATATATATATAAATAAATAAAAGTTTTAAGTTTTTAATAGAAAATATAAATATATTAATAAATAATTTAATATTAAATACAATAATCATATTGCGAACCTACAATCTTATATATAACTTTTATTTAGAAATAGCTATTTAACTAAACATAGCTTATATTTACCCTAAAAAAAAAATTTTTTTTGAATTCTTATTTTATAAACTTATAAGTGATGTAGTTGATACTATAAAATTACATTATTATTATTATAATTAGATGAGTTTGGTGATGGCTCTGATTGAACACTGTCCAAATGCTTGACACATGCTAATCGAACGTTTAATTTAAAAATAAAAATTTTTATTAAAAGTGGTGAACAGGTGAGTATTTGATTATCAACCTACCTTAAAGCAAGGGGAAAATCCCTTATAGTAATAAAGGTTAATCCGCTTTAAGATGACTCGATAAATCACAGAGAAAGGTAGTTGTTAAGGTAATGGCTTAATTAGCCTTGAATTCTCTTAGTCGAAACTGAAATGGTTGATCGACCACATTGGGGATGAAAAAATCCCAAAACAAATAAGTACAGCAGTGGGGAATATTGGTCAATGGCCTAAAGGCTGAACTGGCAACTTGGAGGAATGGCCTATCTTATTAAGTAAGTAGTAAGAATTAGAGTGAAATGGTTAAATCGATTATCGAATAAAATTCTAAATATATAAATTATAATGACTATATATATTTATGTCTTGACTAATTACGTGCCAGCAGTCGCGGTAATACGTAAGAGACTAGTGTTATTCATATTTAATAGGTTTAAAGGGTACCCAGACGGAAGAAATTTGCCTGGAAAGGAACAATTTCTATCTAGAGTTTAATGTAAGAAGGTCGTACTCAGGGAGTAGAGATGATATTCTTTAATACCCATTAGGGGACTGGTAAAGGCGAAAGCAACCTTTTATGTAAAAACTGACGTTGAAGGACGAAGGCTTAGATCACGAATAGGATTAGATACCCTAGTAGTCTTAGCAGAAAATGATGAATGTCATAGGTTAGGTTGCACTTAGTCTATAAATGAAAATGTAAGCATTTCACCTCAAGAGTAACGTGGCAACACGGGAACTGTAAAACGATCGTGGATTATTATTATTAGCTTTTCAATTAATAAATAATAATAATATTGCAGTGTTGGTTAAATTCCAACTCTATAAATTAATTATTATGGTTAGTCTATGCATTCTTATATGTTTCTATATTTAAATCCCACTAGATTTCACTA
Organism: Dryadomyces quercivorus; assembly: GCA_002778125.1. NCBI lineage: Eukaryota > Fungi > Ascomycota > Sordariomycetes > Ophiostomatales > Ophiostomataceae > Dryadomyces > Dryadomyces quercivorus. Next base: position 97,954 of record PCDE01000018.1, on the reverse strand, counting down.
GTATAAAAGTGAAGTTAGTTTTTATTTAGTAAATGAGTAGATTTATCTATCGTATAGATATTTATTTAATCTAGTTATACAATGTAAAATTTAGATGTTATACTATAGCAGTCATAATAAATGAAATAGTGAACGTAATTGGCCTTTAGGAGTTTAAGCATAAGACTTGAGAAGGGGCAGGAACGCATGCGGCACTAGGACAAATGTAATAGACAATAGATTTGAAGATGATATATTAAACTTCGAAGGTTAATAGGAAAAAGGGTATTTGTAGGGAGCGTTACGGAACCTACATTCATACTTCGCCGTAGAGAGTAGTATACCTCTGTTGATTGAGTAGATTCTATAAGTTATCATAATATGGTGGAAGGTCTCAACTGGTAGTAACATTCTGGCCCGCGAGGAGGAAGGAAAGTTAACCTGGGTGTATAGTTGTATAAATATATTTTATTTTTATTAGTATGGTTTACAGGTGAAAATTAAGGCGAAGTTCCTATTTTAGTAGACATATTTGGAGAATGTGCATATAAATATTAAAAATATTTAATTTCTAATTAAGTATTTAATACTTATTAAACAAGTGTGAATAATTATTGTAAGTTCGATTTATGCGAATTTATTCGAAACAAATATACTTCTAGGTTTATAGAATACCTAATAAATGTTCTATCGAGTAAATACTAGCTCGTATTAAATAATAGTATTAATAAATTAATTAAATATAAAAAAAATGAAAATGATAAAACAATTACATAGAACAAATACAAATTTATATATTCGGCGCCCTCTAGGCAATAGATTTTTTAATTTAAAGTTATCTAATTTAGCTCAAAATAACGTAATAAATTTCTACACTGACCTTTCAATATTTCAACAGTGATTTGTAGGATTTTCCGATGCGGAAGCATGTTTTATTATTCACAGAATATTAGATAAAAATGGTAATATTGGTAAATTTTCATTTATGTTTTCAATTGAATTACATATTGATGATTTACATGTATTAGAGTTTATAAAAGACAAATTAGGTTTAGGTAATATTAGAACTTTTAAAGATAAATGTATTCTTACTGTATCAGATAAACAAGGTATTTATACTTTGTTTACTATTTTTGATAAATTTAATCTTAATACGACTAAATATTTAGATTATTTAGATTTTAAAAAAGCTTTTTTACTTTATCATGAAAGAACAAGTAAATTAAAAATAGCTGAATCTAAAGAACTTGTGAATAATATTTTAGAACTTAAAAATAATATGAATAAAAATCGAAAAGGAATGTTTACAGGTTGTGCTAGCGCAGGAACTGATGCAAATTTAGAAGATTTTGAAAAACATATTAATATTACTAAATATTGATTATTAGGGTTTATAGAAGGAGATGGTTCTTTCTTTATATCTAGAACTGATATTGAGCCAACTTTTTCAATTGAGCAATCAGAAGATCAATATCTTGTTTTATTGAAAATTAAGGCTTTCTTAGAAGATAATTTAGGATTTGATAAATATTCACTTTTTAAATTGAAAAACTCTTCAATTATATCGATCAATAAACAAACACCTAGATTAGGTAAACCTACAGTTATCTTATTAATAAAAAATATTTTCGTTCTTAATAATTATTTTATTCCTTTTATGTCGAGTCAGCACTACGCTGGAGATAATGGAATATCTTTTATTAGTAAAAAAGGTAAAGATTTTGAAGATTTTAAAATAATATGCAATGCAGTATATAAAGGTTCACATAAATTAGATGAAATAAGATCATTGATTTTAAAATTATCTTATAATATGAATAACTATAGATTATCTACTAATAAAAAACCTGTTGTAATAGTGAGTGAAGCGGAAAAATTTTTAATCATTAATGCTGAAAGTGTTTTTGATTATCTTGAAGATGGTCGTATTTTAAACAAATTAACAAATAAACCTATATCTTCTGTTAGAAATTCTGTATATGAAATTACATTACCGGATGGTGAAGTTATATTAGCGGATACTTTAAAAGAAACGTTAACCAAGGTTAATGTTAGCTTTAAAAAATTAAAAAATCTTTTAGATATGGAACAATCTGTAAAACTTCAAAGTTTTGAGGTAAAGAGAGTTCCAATTTTTATTAATCATAATTAAAATATAATTGAAGGAAGGTTACAACCGTACAATTATAGATTTTATAGAAAAATTAGGTGAAAACGGTTAATAGTGTCCTAACTAAAGACCGTCGGCAGTTGTAAATGTCGCTACAGACTGGTTCACCGGGGTTAGGCTGAAATGTCTGTCCAAATGTACAGTCGAGTCCTGTAATGAATACGATATCATAAAGAGGAAGGATAATCCATATTTTATTTAATAGTTCTAATTAATTAGGCTTAAATTTAATAAAACTACGTATAGTGGATGATTATTACACGATAATGAAACTCTTAGTTAATCAGGATTGAATCACTAGACCGTTTCTGACATCAGTAGTGAAGTATGTTATTTAATTCGATGATCCACGAAAAACCTTACCACAATTAGAATTATATTTATAATATATCTTATTATAAATATAACGAGTGTTGCACGGCTGTTTCCAGTTAATGTTGTGAAACTGTGGCTTCGGCCATGAAATTAACGAAAACCCTTGCTTTATTTATAATTATTTTTTTTTTATAAAGCTGTTTTTATCATTATATCGATAAAAATAAGAGGGCCAAAGACAAGTCATCATGGCCTTTATATTGTGGGCTATAGACGTGCCACATATTCCTAGACAAAGAGAGGCGAAAATGCGAATTCAAGCTAATCTCAAAAAATAGGATAAATTAGATAAGGATTGTAGTCTGAAACTCGACTGCATGAATAAGTAATTACTAGTAATCGTGAATCACCATGTCACGGTGAATAATACCTCGGATTGGTACTAACCACTCGTCGCATGCTGAAAGGAGTGCGTGCAATAAGTTTGCTTTTTTGTTGTAAGTAAGTAAATAATAGGTTTTAGATATTGCAACAGGATTCTTCCTATGTATAACTCTGATTAGTGTTAAGTCGAAATACGGTTCAGGTAGTGGAAGTTGCCTGGAATTTATTTAAATTTAACTTTATAAGTGTTTTAGAGTTTTTATACTCTAAAACAAAATAGTTTTAGGTAAATAATGATATATTTATATATTTTATTACAGTGGTTCGATTCCACTATCTATTATGAAAAACACTTAAAAGTGCTTTTGTTGCGTATTTATGTTAATACACCAAGCATTAAGGCTCCGTCGTATTAATGGTTTTACATTTTATAAAAAGGTTGCTAGCTCGCATCATTTATGAGCGCATAAGGCTACGTTGTTTCTCGTACTTTATTATCTCATATACTTCGGATCTAAAATAGTTTGCTATCCATCACTGGAGTAGCTTCGCTAGCAGAATAAATAATTTATTAAAAAAAGTGATTTAAGGAAAATGTAGAGCTATTTTAGAATAGCTCAGCTCTACCTAAGTTCGAATCTTAGTACTCTTGAGTAAAATACATTGAAAATTCAGTGTAACTGCCTGTTTATTTAGGTATAATAATTATTAAATGATATGAACAAAAATTTATTATTAGATAATTGTATACACACGTCGGTACCTTCAAATATCCATGTTAATTTACATCTTAAATGTATATCAGGTTTATCTGATGGTGAGTCTACATTTACAATATCTATTACAAAAGATAATAGAGTAAGAAAATATACATCAAAAGTTAGTCCTTCATATAAAGCTGTATTTTATGTTCACCCTTCTTTTTCTATCTCATTAAAAGATATTGATTTAATAAATAAATTACATTATTTTTTTTAAGGTAGGTAATGTAAAACAGGATTTAACACATAATGCAGTAACTTATTATGTTAACTCAGTAAAAGATTTAGAATTAGTTATAATATTCTTTTTAATAAATACCCGTAGATAAGTGGGAAATGAGCAGATTTTATTTTAGTGCGGGCTCCTTCGTATAAAAAGCTATAAATTTAATATTAGCGAATGAACATTTAACAGAAAAAGGTTAAAAAAAATATTAAGCATAGAAGCATAAATGAATAAAGGATTATCAAGTACATTAAAAGGCCCATTTCCAGATATAATCCCATATCCCTAATCCCGTAGGGATATGGGATTAGGAAAGACTTCTAGTAAAAAATAAAGCAATTAGAAATGGTCCTTTAATCGTCGGTTTTGTATACGAATATGAATCCTTATTTGTGCGTTTAAGAAAGGTGTTTTCAGCCAAAAGTAAGAACAGAGTGTCGTTTTTCTTTGCTATAAATTAAACTATACGAGATACTGATTTAATAAAAAATATATTTAAATATTTAAGTTGTGGTGTAATAAGTAGTAATGAAAAGTATGTGCAATTAAAAGTATCTAAGTTCGATAACATAGAAACTAAGGTAGTACCTTTTTTTTTTAACTTACCTAATGCACAGTTTAAAAAATTTAAACTATAAAGCTTATATACTTATATTAAAGATGGTGCAATTAGAACAACACTTAAATTCTTATGTGTTTAATAAAATAAAAAAGATAAAATAAGGAATGAATTTAAGTCGAACTACTGAATAAAAATTCGACCGCAGTTAACTTCTCCCAAAAGAGAAGCGAAAAATTAACTAATTAGTAGCAACGATGCTAAAAAAATACTTGTAGTGGAAGTTGCTGCCTTCGGATGAATTTATTTAAATTTAACTTTATAAGTTATGTATAATTTATATATTATGCATTAAGGAGGGTTCCTTTATTGGTAAGAAGGGTTGAGCTGTAAACTCAATAGCTATATCAGCTTTAAGAGTTCGAATCTCTTGTCTCCTAATTTAAAGAATATTCTTAAGTTTTATTCTTTTACCTTCTATAGCTCAACGGTAGAGCATTCTACTTTTAATATCAGGAGGGGTTCGAGTATATGTCTTCTTTAGTGGGGTTAATCAACCAAAAGAGTATAACGTTAGGATATATTTCTTGAGGTTCAACCTCAAATTTTCTGTTTGAATCTTAGTACTCTTGAGTAAAATACATTGAAAATTCAGTGTAACTGTCCTGCTTGTTTAGGTCTATATAATTAGTTTAAAATGGATAAATTTATTTGTTAAAGTAAAAGTTATATACGGTGTTGTTTAAAAGCAAGGGTTCCTTTTAAAATAAACCGTCAAATTAGCGTAGCTCTTATTAATTAGACTATAAAAGATTCAACGTCCTTTAATAAAGAACTTGCAGTAATGGAAGAATATTTAGTGGAATCTTATTTAGATTTGATTGCAGCTGAATCTAGCCAAGCAGATAAAATTAACATTAAACATATTTTTTGTCTCTTTATTTTATTGAGCGATTTCGGGGTTTCACTGATACGGAAGGTTGTTTTCAGATTTTTAAAAATCGAGGTAAATATTTTTAATTTAGGTTTAGTATTGGTTTGCATATTGATGATAAAGGAGTTCTATAATACATTTATGATAATTTACAGATAAAGTAAAATTTAGAGGCACGTGCACAAAATAAAATATTGTAACTTAGAATGTAATAGCTAAGGGCGAAATAATTATCTTGGTTGAATTATTTTATAGATTTAACTTGAACTCCACTAAATATTTAAATTTATTGGATTTTCGTAAAGCATTTCTACTGTATATTAATTTAGGGAATAACAGCCGTGATAAACTAGTGGAGAAAATTGAAGAATTAAGGTTAGGTATAAATTCCAAAATATTTTCTTATATTAAGCGTATCCCTTCGAGATTAGATGAACCTAAAATTAATATAACTCCTTATTGATTCCTAGGATTTATAGAAGGTGGTGGTTCTTTTAGTTATAAAAATTTAAGTAAAGATGCCAACTTTTCTATATTAAAAAAAGGTAATAAAGATTTATTAGCTGCTGTTGCTGTATATTTACAATCTCTTTCATTATGTAGCTACGCGTATCCCTTCAGGATTCTAAAAAGATAGTTTTGTATAGGAAAACCAGAGTTAGACTTATTAATAAATACCTTAGCAAAAGATTATTCTACTATATCGAAAGCTTTAATTTCTATAGGTGAAAAGCAGGGCGTATTTATACTTAGTATCTATAGTCCTTTTTATTTATATGTAGTTATAATTCCTTTGCAGGATAATTTAACTTGAAGAAGTAAGAAGTATTTAGATTACTGTGATTTAAAATTAATATTAGCTATCATTACTAAAGGTCTTCATTACACCCCAGAAGGTGTAAATTTAATTGAAATAATCTCTAGTCAAATGAATAATAACCGTCTGTCTATTTTTTTTTCACCTCAGGTTCAAGTTATTCCTTATAAAGATGAAGTAGAATAATTGTTAAACTTCAAATTATGGGATAAAAGATGGAAAGTTGTTTATTTTGTTCTTAGGTATATTCAGAGTAGATAAGGAAGCAGTTTCAATACAATTATTAGATGATGTAATCAACTACAACAATTAAATCTTTTAATTCTATCTCAGATTGTGCGAAATATTTAAAAATAGCTCGTTCCACTGTAAATAACCGGGCTCTTAAAGGTAAAAGCTTTTTCTTTGCATGAAGGTATTCGTATTAATTATTCAAGTAAGGATTAGTTACTGTTTTATTTTGCAGCATAGAAATTATAAGTAATTCCATTAAATAAAATTAGTACTTCGTACTAATCATATTTTTTTTCAAAGCCTAGTACATTAAAATAAACCGAGTTTATGAATCGACTTTTGTAGAATAAGAGGGATCTAGTTCTTATAAGAAGGGGAAGGTAAATATTAAAAAGCCAACAAAAAGTTTTTATATTTTTTTTCTTCCTAAGTCTCTATAGCTCAATTGGTAGAGCGCAGTACTGTTAATACTGTTTATGGATGTTCGAGTCACCCTGGAGGCGAAGTTTTTATTTTTAAATTAAGGCACAATCTTGTTTCATAGAGAATTAAACTTATTTAAGGCGCAAGTTCTTAAACTTATATTTTCAAGAAAGATATCGGATCAGGATAGATGTTCGATTCGTTTTATGGGCCGGCTCATTTATAAGGGGGGGGGGAAATATGTATTTTATGACTATTTTCCAGCGTATTGTGAATATGTAAAAAAAATTTTTTTTATTAGTTGTGGCTTTATTTTTTTTTTTATGAAAAATTTAGTAAGAAGTAATTTTCAAGATCATCCTTTTCATTTAGTTTCTCCGTCACCTTGACCACTTTATACATGTATATCTTTATATACATTAATTACATCTAGTGCATTATCTATGCATAATTTTAATAATGCATATATTTTTGTATATTTAGGTGTATTTTCATTAGTATCTTCAATGTTTTTCTGATTTCGTGATATCATAAGCGAAAGTACATTTTTAGGGGACCATACTTTAATCGTCCAAAAAGGACTAAATCTAGGAGTTATATTATTCATAGCTTCTGAAGGTTTATTTTTTTTTGCAATTTTTTGAGCTTTCTTTCATTCTGCTTTAACACCTACTGTAGAATTAGGTGGAGCCTGACCTCCTTTAGGAATAGATCCTATTAACCCTTTTGAACTTCCATTACTAAATACAGTTATCTTGCTATCTAGTGGAGCAACTGTAACATGAGGACATCATGCTCTTATAAATGGTAATCGTAGAGGAGCATTAGGGGGTACTTTTATTACATTATTATTAGCTATGATTTTTGTAGTATTTCAAGGTGTAGAATATACAACATCTAGTTTTACAATCAGTGACGGTGTTTTTGGTACTGTGTTCTATTTTGCAACTGGTTTCCACGGACTTCATGTTATGGTGGGTGCTATTTTTATAGCTATTGCTTTATGAAGACTATATAGTTATCATTTAACAGATAACCATCACCTTGGATTTGAAGCTGGAATATTATACTGACATCAACAAAAATAATAAGGTGTCGTGAGTGTAAATCTCACTTAATTATTATTTTATTTATTTATTTATTTACCACTCTTTCATAGTCGGTTCCTTCGGAGTAATGGGTGATAATTAAAAAAAAATAATAAATATTTTGGAGGTTAACTTTTAGCAGGAACTCTTTAATAATATAATAATCGGACAAGGTGAAAACGGTCAAAAACGTTCTGTAGTCGAGACCGTCGGTAGGCTATAATATCGCTACAGACTGGATCACCTACGTAGAACTGAAATGTTCGCGAATGTACAGTCGAAACTTATAATGTTAAGGTATTTAATGTAAATACTAGAGTTTTATATCCTATTAATTTAGATGGCAAAAATTTTTAGATAAAAAGGAAAATTTAACTGAGTTTTAATATTAAAGAACTTAAATTTAAGATTGTTTGTGGATGTTGTTTGATTATTCTTATATATCGCAATATATTACTGAGGTTCTTAGTTTAATGTGTTTTATAATTGAATACATTTATTAAATATTATAAATTTATTTATTTTATTTAATAAGGTTTTTTGTATAATTGGTAATATTTAATATTTTAAATATTAAGTTGTTGGTTCGAATCTAACAGACCTTTTTAAATATAAATTTATTAGTAAATAAAAATAAATTTTTAAAGAATGATTTATGGAAAATATATATATATTTTTAATATATATCTCTAAGTTCAATTCTTAGTATTCTTAAGTAAAATACCTTTAAAATTCAGTGTAACTGCCCTGCTAGTTAGGTATATATAATAATTTATAAAATGATTAAACGAAGATTTTCTACTATGTCTAATAACTTATCCGGGGATTTTATTGAATGATTTAGAGGTTTTACTGATGCTGAAGGTCATTTTTATATTAACATTAAATCTAGTTCTGTTGTTAGTTTTAGATTTTAAATTCATCTGCATGTAGATGATACTTTACTTTTAAAAAGTTTACGTGAAAAATTAGGTATTGGAGAAGTTTACACTTCAAAAGATAAATCTACTTTTGTTGTTTCAAAATTAAATGAAATTAAACAAATTATAGATATCTTTACCCAATATACTTTAAATACAACTAAACTTTTAAATTTTATAGCCTTTGCTAAAGCTTTTGAGTTATATATTAATAGAAAAAATTCTTCTTATCCGGAATTAAATATGGATGAAATAACTAATCTTAAACGTTCTATGTACTCTAATAGAACCGATTTTACTATGCCCGTTTTTTACAAACCGAGAATAACTTCTTATTGATTATTAGGTTTTATAGAAGGTGAAGGATCTTTTTCTGTGCGTAGAACTTCAGGTAATTTTGAACTATCTTTTGTTTTAAGTCAATCAGCAAAAGATGAAATTTTAATGCATACAAAAAAAGAGTTTTTTTGTAATACTTATAATTTAGGTTACACAGAGTCAGGGGACATGGATGTTGTTAATATGCATTGATATAAACCTAAAGGTATTAATCATAATGAGGTTATACAAATAACTATTACTCGTAAATATTATATAGCAAATGTTTTAATTCCTTTTTTTGAAAAACTAGAATGACTTTCTAAAAAAAAAATTTGGATTTCATTGACTGAGTTTATATATTTAAATTAAAAGAAAGGGGGCACCATTATCATGAGAAAGGTATAAAAATGTTAAATGAAATAATTAGCCAAATTAATAATAATAGATTATCTACTTATAAATCAAATAGTACAATAAACAGAGAAGAACTAGTTAAAGATATAAATTTATTACTTTCAGGTCCATCTAATATTGAAATTAGAGGAGGTAGAGAGTTTATAAAATCTTTAAATAGATATAAAGGAGTTAAACAAAGTAATTCATTAGAGTTGTTAGACGAAGAAGGAAAATTTTTTAAATCCTTTTCTTCTGTTTCAGAATGTGCTTAGTTTTTCAAGTATCTCTAACTAAATTTTATAGTAGAAGATGGTAGTGCAATTAATTTAGACGGCAAAAATTTTTACATAAAAAGGAAAATTTAGTTGAGTTTTAATATTAAAGAGTTTAAATTTAAGGTTGTTTTGTTGATGTAGTTTGATTATTCTTATATATCGCAATATATTACTGAGGAAGTTAGTTTTTATTAATAATATATTAATTGTATGTATTACAATTTATATTATATATAGGTATGCTTATATATAATATATAGATCCTAGGGTTTTAAAAAGGTCCGATTCCTTTAGATCTTACAATAAATATTAAGGTAATTGTACAAATATTTTTAGCTAGCTAGGATATTTATATAACCCACTCCAGCAAAGCTGGAATGGGCTTCATGTCTTTATTTCGCTAGTTTTTTACTTCTATAATATACTTCCATTGATTTTATAAATACAGGGTTCGTATCTAAAACTGTTAAAAAATTTTATTATGCCTTTGTTGCGATAAATAAAATATTTTATTATAGACTTAAAAGTAAAAGAACTATCACAACTTTGTCATTATTGAGTTACAGGTTTTGTGTCGAAGTTAGATTTAGTTTAAAAGTCTCTAAAAAAAGTACTTCAAAATCGGGATTCCTATTTTTTTTTGATTATATTAGTTTAAATAGCACTAAAGATCATCCTTTTGATCAAAAAAAGCAGTAATATTCACCAGAAATAAATAACACCTTACAAATAAAGGTTAATTAGCTATTTTTAACTCTAAAAAATTAAATGCAAAATATGTCAGGGAAATGAACACCCATATCTATAAGTGATAAAAAAAAATATCCCTAAATACTTATTAAATGGATTTATAGATGGTAAGGATTAATTTTCAACTAATAAATACGTACCTAAATTTAAATTAGAAAACCATCTTAAATAATTATAGGATAAAATAATTCAAACTTTTAACTGAGATAAAATTATGATGAAACTTTATTCATTTGAGTCTTTATGAAATAAAATAAGGTATTAGATATTATATAGATACTAATAAATTAGTGAATCTAATCAAATTATAGTTGTAGATGAAAATAACTATAGAGTTGTATATAATAATATGAAGCAGCCAACGCTTTAAATATATAATTAAATAATGTTTAACTTCAGGAAAGCTATAAAGGGTATACTTTTAGTTTAAGATATAAAAATTAAGGCGCCGCCAGCTCTTAAATTAATAATAGAGTAAACAGCAAAAAAAATTAAGACAATTTGCTGCCAATTATGTATTTTTAATGAAATAAAGGTTCAAGGACTAGCTAATAAATAAATTATTATTTATTATTAAAATTAGGATTAAATTTATCAAATTATATTTAAAATTTGATAAGGGATCTTTGTATAATGGTAATACATATGACTTTTAATCATCAAATTGTTGGTTCGAATCCAATAGATCCTAAAACTAAAAAAAAATTATTTATAAATAATTTTTTTTAGTATTAAAGAATTAGTAACTTAATTGGTAAAGGACTTCTTTGTCACAGAAGTAGATAAGGGTTCGAATCCCTTTTAATTCGCATAAAGGAAAAATTTCCATTGGTAGGGTAAGTCAGTTGCTATCTGATGTCTTTTTTAGACTTTGAAGTTCGAATCTTCATTTTTCCGAATTAAATATATTAAGAGTATAGTTTAAGGGTAAAACATGGAGCTTCAACCTCCCAATTCTCTGTTCAAATCAGAGTACTCTTGAGTAAAATACATTGAAAATTCAGTGTAACTGCCCTGTCTATTTAGGTATTGTATTAATTATTACAAATGAATAATTTATTTATTATAAATGAAAGTTTTACAAATGGTTATAAAAATGAAGTATTAGATATTATAACTTTACTAGTTATTTTATCAGGTATATTTGTTATTTTAAGTAAAAATCCTGTTATATCTTTACTATTTTTAATAGGATTATTTGGAGGTATATCTTCTTATTTATTAATAATAGGTTTAAGTTTTTTAGGTATATCTTATCTAGTTGTATATATAGGTGCTGTGTCTATATTATTCATCTTCATATTAATGTTAATAAATATTAGAATGAGTGAATTACAAAGTCATACTAGTAATAGTATACCATTAGCTATAAGTATTGCTGTTTTATTTAATTACCCTATGTTCCAAATATTGCCTTATGATATTGCAATATTAAATAATAGTAATAATTATTTAAATAATCTTTTATATAATGTTTCATTAAATAAAATTAATGATTTTTCTTCAGAAGTTAATGTACATATCAATAAAAATGATCCATTATTTGTTACTAGCAAAATGTGAGACGGAAACCTCGCAGAATTTAGTCACATATCAAGTATAGGTAATATTTTTTATACTAATTATAATATGTGATTAATAATTACTGGTTTTATTTTACTTTTAGCTCTTGTAGGTACAGTGGTTATAGTGATGAAAGCTCCTTCAAACAATAATATAAAAAGTAGTAGTAGTTTATCTGGATCCGGTATTGTTCGTAGTGGGTTATATAAAGGTTCTTAAAAAACGAAGCAATATTAATCATTTTGAAGTTAGAAGCTATCATACTAATAGCTCTGAGGAGGAACCTGATTTTATTCCTTTATTATCTTTTGATAATGCGGATACTCAAAAATTGGATATTTTAAAAGAAGTAAAAAAAAAGCTGGTGTTTAGATGAGTGCATAAGGAATCCAATAAAAGTTCTGTTGGATCTTCAGTTAATCTTTACGTAAGACTTAGAAATTACTATAATCTTAATCATCTTGAAAAAAAATAAAAGTAATATGGCAGTAAATCAAGCTTTATTAAAAAATGGTTATTCAAGTTTCAGGTTAGAGGTATTAGAGTACTGTGAAAAAGAAGCCGTTTTAGCAAGAGAACAATCTTAGATAGATAATTTAAAACCGGAATATAATATACTAAAGGTTGTAGGTTCACTGTTAGGTTTTAACCATTCAGGGGAAACAAAAGCAAAAATGTAAAAATCTCAATTAGGTAGCACCAAGACCGTAGGACATAGTAATGCTAAAGGTCACCGTCACACAGAGGAAACGAAAATAAAAATGTCAGAAGCAAAGAAAGGTAATACTTATTCTGCAGGTTTCAGAAATTTTATATATCCTCGTCATTCAGAGTAAGTAAAAGCAAAAATGTCAAGAGCAACGTCAGCCCGTAAAATAGCAATAGAAGTATTTGATACGGAAACAAATATAAAAACAATTTATTCTTCAATGGCGGAAGCTGTATTAAAGATGGGTGTACCATCAACCGATATTAAAAGGTATTTTTATCAAAATACTGTTAAGCCATATAAAGGTAGATACATAATGAAAAAAATATAAATAAACATTTGTTCGACATGTGTTATTCGGTTCAGTTGATCTAATTTAGCAGAGTTTGGGCATATCTCAAGTATCGGTAATATTAGGACCTAGTATAGAATTACTAAGTCTTTATTTTTATATAAAGTTTAATCAATTACTCCTTGTGTAGCAAAGCCAATGCTCCTTTTGTATATTGCACCTTAGGAAGGCCGATTCAATAATCTTAAAAGTAGTAAATCGAGGTAAATATGTATTTTATGTCTGTTTTCCTTTATACGTAACCGTTTAATGTATATAAAAAAAAATATTTTTAATTAATAAATATATATGTATTTTTAATTAAAAAGGGATTAGCTCAAAGGTAGAGCGACTGTTTTACACACAGTAGGTTAAGTGTTCGAATCACTTATTCCTTATATTATTTTTATAAAGGTATATTAAATAAAATTTTTCATTGTTGTTAATATTAGAATTAATAATATTATCTTTAATATCATTAAGAACAAGAGTATAAAAATTTTTAAGAATAATCTTAACAAAATTAATTTCTTGGGTATCATATTCTATAAGTAAATACGAAAGTTTAGTTAAAATATAACTATATAATGCAGATAATTTAAACTTCATATTTACTATTAAAAAATAAATAAATTTGTTTACCAACCATAAAAAAAAATAATAATTTTCATATTTAATTCTAAAACATAATAATCAAAGTAAAAAAAATCTAAGAATAAAAAAAAAAATATCATTAAAAAAACGCATTATGTGCCTAATGGAATTTTCGGATAAAATAAATAGTAATACTATTATATTTAACAATTTTATATTTTTCAAAAGTAGCTTAAGGGGGGCAAAGGTTGATAAAAAATATAGAAGGATTGTATAACTTAATAGAATATTCTTTTTTTTTAATACATAAGTATTAATAAATGGATATAAATTAAATAGTTTTAATTACTCCCTCCGGATGGCAATGATTTTTTTACAAAATTGAATTAAATCTTTAAAAGTGTTTCATATTTTAAATATAACTTTTTAGGTATAATAATAACATTTATACGCAAACATAGACTTAATAATTACATAGGTTAAATTTTCTGTATTAAGAATGACAGTTCTACTATTTTACAATTAAATCCAGGTGTTTTTTCAAAGTAAAAACGTTTAGTTTTTAGTCGCAAGAGTGTATCAAAATTAAAATAGTTTAACAACTTTGAAATAATCTTTTTGTTCTCTCTCCTTCATAAGGTCCAAAAAAATATTAAATACTAAGAGTTCCTATATCACCTGCGTAAACTAAAGGTTATTTAATTATAATAATATTCTAAACCTTAAAATAAATAATACCTTTCTTAGTATGCTTAATAGATTTCTATCTTTTAGGGCGCAAATAAATATTTATTAAAAAACTTCAAATTTAAGATTTTTTTTATTTAAAAATCATATGATTTTTATCATCAACCATAATTATTGATTTATCTGATTCTTTGTTAATAACTTATTATCGATATTAATTATGCCACCCTATAATTTATATAAAGGTCCTTATTTATAATTATTTAAAATAAAAATTATAAATAGAACCATACAGTATTACTATAATAATAAGGTTAAATATCTTTAAGTACTAAATATTTGTTAAATACAATACTATCTTTAAAAGTATAAATTTTAAATTCAATAAACTTTTCTCCGATGGCTAAATACCATTTGGCACGTATCAAGAGCTTGATAGTCCATTCAATATCCCGAAATAATATTATATTGTTAATCTCAACAATTTCGCTAGCGAAGCTAAAGGTATTTATTTACCAACCTTAAATTATTTATTATAACAAATTCCTTAACTTAAAGGTAAAGTGTACTTTTGATAAAAGTATTATCAGCGTTCGATTCGCTGAGGAATTAATATTATATATAAGAGAATTGACTGAGTGGTTTAAAGTGATAAGTTTGAGTTTTATTTAATTATTTTTAATTACATCCGTTCGAATCGGATATTCTCTGAAAAAAAATTTATATCTATAAATAGTATTATACGGAATGAAGCCAAATTGGTGCGGCGCTCTGTTTGGGTCAGAGAGACACTAAGTTCGATTCTTTGCATTCCGATAAATATAAAATATTTATATATATTTTATAGAAATATAATAGATACGAAGTAAAAATTTATACATAAATTTATGTAAGTATATAAAGAGACTATTAGAAAATACTAGCTATGTATTAAAGAGATTTAATTTATCCCATAAATTAGGATAATAAACTCTAAGAGAAATCAGATAATAAACGAAGCGAATTGAATTATCTAATTAGCTTTAGGAAAAGAAATCAAAAGAGATTCTATGATTAGCGTGAGCAAAAATAGAGAAGTCTAAATAATAAGTAAAACGGCTTTTAAGTTGTTTGAATATAATGGGGAACCTTCCTCAAAGACTAAATATAATACATAAGCAATAGTGAAAGAGTACCGTGAGGGAAAGTAAGTATAATTAGTAGTTTTATAAGCAGCTCAAGTGAAAACAAGAGTGTACCTTTTGCATAATGGGTCACCAAGTTAATTTTAGATGCGAGCTAATAGATAAGCGTAGTTAAACCGATCATGAATAGAATGAATAGTATCTAAAATTAGACCCGAAGTACAGTGATCTTACCATAATCAGGATTGTGCGACAAGAAGTTATATATATCAATGTAGTGTAATTCTACCTGACATTTATCTAGGTCTGAGCTTCGTCACAGGTGCTGAATGGAAATTAATTTCATTTCTTTTAATTATTAGATATATTTAATAATCCTTAGAGTGGTTTAATGAACTGAAAGTGCTAAGCTGTGGCTATATGGTACATAAGTACTTAGCTAAACTTATTTAAACTATGGAGAACGAAAGTCAAGTATACGGTGAGGCGTTTTATTAATCTGTAAATAGATTGTGGGAATTATCGACGATCCTTCGTTAATTCTAGATATCCATTAAGTAAGACGTATAGTATACCTCCTAAAGTTTAAATTACGGTGATATATATAGAACTTGGTAAACCTTTAGTTCTCTTTTATAGAAAAGAGGTATTTCTTCATGGAAATATAACGAACTGAAGGCAAAGGAGTCTTTAAAAAGCGAATGCTTGTATATAATGTACAAGATAAGTTTAAAAATCTAATATATATGTTATAACTAAACACTAAGAAAGGGTGAGAGAGAACAGCCTTTACATTGACACTGTTCCCTATGTTTAAATTTTATTACTGCCGCTTAGCAAATAGAAGATTCCATTGGTTAGTAAATACCCGTAGCAGCTACAAGCAAGGTACACCGTAGAAAGGTACTCGGGCCACCAGAAGGCTAGCCCCCTACCCTGGTGATAGAATTGAAAGGAATGGGATCTAAAATCCCTGAACATGATTAAAATAAATAATAATATAACGCTACAAACAATATAAAATTTATACAATATAATTTATTAACACCTGGATTTATAACTGGGTTTTCAGACGCTGAAGGTTGTTTCTATGTCGGTATTCAAAAAAGTACTAAAGTGAAAACAGGATGAGAGGTTCAACCTGAGTTTAAAATAGAACTACATAAAAGAGATTGTGTTTTATTAGAGAGTATGCAAGAATATTTCGAAGGAATAGGTCAAATTATAATAAAGAAAGACAAAATTATATATCGTATAAGATCTATTAAGGACTTAAAGATAATCCTTGATCATTTTAATAGTTTTCCTTTAATTACTAATAAACGTGCTGACTTTATTCTTTTTAATTACATTTACGATTTAATAGTCGCTAAAGATCATTTAACATCTGAAGGACTTTTAAAAATATTAAGCTATAAAGCTTCTTTAAATTTAGGATTATCCGATAAGATTAAAGAACATTTTCCTGATATAGTTCCAGTTCCTAGACCTAATAACTGAAAAAAGGAAATTACATCTGACTGATTGGCAGGGTTTGCAACTGGTGAAGGTTGTTTTTTAATTCTTACAACTAAAAATACTAAAAGTATATCATTACGTTTTAAAATAACCCAACACACTAGAGATAGTGATTTAATGGAATCTTTAGTAGGTTACCTTAATTGTGGAGCCTATTATGCTTCAAAGGATATTGGTGAATTTGTAGTTTCTAAACATTCAGATATTAAGGAAAAATTAGTTCCATTTTTTGACTTATACCCCATTTTAGGGTTAAAGTATTTAGATTACCAATATTTTAAGCAAACAGTAGCTTTAGTTGAAAATAAAGAGCATCTAACTGATAAAGGTTATGCTACAACATTAAAAATTAAAGCTGGAATGAATCGAGGTAGATAGGTTGTCCTAGTGTTTAATATAAATAATATATATATATAGATTTTTCTAATAACTAAACCGAAAGGTTGCTGACTTAAAGAAGGTGAATACCGTTTTACTTGTAGATAAACATCTAACTATTAAAATTTAATAGTAAGTAAAATCGCTAAACTTGGCTAGATGTGGATATAACTGTTGAATATCCACGATTCGAGAGTATTTGCTTGAGCGGTGTGAGCTGAAAGGTTCACGCACCGTTCTTGTGGGGGGAAAGCTTGTGAGAGCCTACCTATCCAGACATAAAGGTCCGAACGGGTAGAAAACAAAATTGAGCCTTTGTTAATAGCCCATGCGTTAGTAAACCTTTCGCAATAAATCATCAAATTGACGGGAAAGCCTTAAAGCAATATTAACCAACCTAGTGTAGTAATATAATTAGGGGCGCAGGTAATGACTCGCGGTACGGTAAAATAAATATTGATCGATGAAAATCAGTAGGTAATCCGCAGCCAAGTTCCAGTTTATTTGGAAAAGGTTCATCGACTATAAGGTGATTAGTGTTATATTAATAATGCTTAAGATATAGTCAAGCCTCAATGGAAACATTGCAGGATAATGGAATTATATGTGTGATGTTATTAAAATCGTTTAAGGTCCAGTTTTGACTCAGCCGTAATTTAGCAGGCGCAGGTGGCTTTTTTTGTACATAGTGCGATTAATAAGGTATACTTAGTATAATATATTTGTAAATTATTTTATTGAAAGGGTAAGGCGTATCGCGTATCCTTTCGAGGGCTACAGAAGTAAAAAATAAAAAACTGTTCTTTTGATGTGTTGAATTTTTTATTTATTTTTAGTTATCTTATTTTTAATAATGGTAATTGTGATTAACTTCATTTTAGATTGGTATATTGCTTTTTCTTACTAAATATAAATTTGTTTAGTACTAAAAACTTAATATTTTTATTTATGAAAGGTGAGTTTGCTTTTAATATGAAGTAGACTCCTGGGGATTAGAGATAAAATATTTAGGAAGGCTTGGTAATACGATGCGTGAGTAGGTAAAGGAAATACAAATATATAGATACTTTTTATACGTTAGTCTTTAGAGACAATATGGGTTTAAATTTAAACTCTAAATTATAGATTAAGATAGAAAAAAAATATGAAAAATAAAATTATGATAAAAATGATAAAAAAAATAAATACTAATCTATTCCTAACATTAGGAATTATAAATACATCAAATTTAATTACTCCTTTAAAAGGTGTAAATAGCACTGTTTATTCTACAGTGCGGCATTATTCATCAGGCATATCTAACAATAATGAGGTTAAACCCGTTATTATTTATGATAATGCAGATACTGATAAATTAAGCATATTCGCGGACAATAGAGGTAAAGTTGGAGTATATCGTTGAATTAACAAAATTAGTGGTAATACATATGTAGGGAGTTCTATAAATCTTAGTGTAAGATTTTACACATATTTTTCTTTAGGGTCTTTAGCTAAAAGCAATAGACCTATAGACAGGGCTTTATTAAAACATGGATTTTCTAATTTTATATTAGAAATTTTAGAATACTCCGATAAAGATAATGTTTTAAAAAGAGAGCAATATTTTATAGATCTTCTAAACCCTGAATATAATATCGTTCAAACAGCAGGTTCAACTTTAGGGTATAAACATACCCCAGAGTCCCTAACTAAAATGAGAGATTTTGTATTAAGTGATGAAGTATTAAAAAGAAAGGCTCTATCAACTAAGAATGCTTCTGAAGCAAGAAGAATCCCTGTTATAGTTGAAAATATAAAAACTAAAGAAAAAACAGAATACGCTAGTATGACGGAGGTGGGTAAAATATTAGGAGTTCATAGAAATGCAGTTAGCCAAGCAGTATCTAATAACAGTCTTATAAAAAAGACATATCTTGTAACTAAGAAGAATTAATTAAAACACACACATATAATGAAATTATCTGTTAAATGGATAGTAAAATATACTATTTAGGGAGAAAAGTCTCAGCTCTGCCTTTTTTTCTTTCCCTGATTAATATAATTAGAAGGATTTAAGTGGTAAAGAGACAATCTGTATCGTTGCAAAGATATCCGAAGAATTATGGTAAGTATAGTGAAAGACAATTCGTGACTGTATTAGCTGGTTTTCTGCGAAACCTATAACAGTAGGCAGTTTAAGTAACATCTTTACAGGTACAGAACTTAATCTCAGGCAAGGTATATATAAATATATACTTTATTTTGTATATATCGGGGAATCCTAAAGATTTTACCGGTGAGTTTGTGGACTCGAAATGGTAAAGATGAATCTTAAGCTATCAGACATAGAATGATAAGGTTGTATGTACAGCCTTTTTGTGGAAGTGAACCTTCTGCTATAAATCATCAAATTGCGGGAACACCCTAAAGCTAGCATAACCAAGTAAATGTAGTAATATGTTTATGGCACAGGTAATGACTCGTGGTATGGTAAAATCATGCTAGATATTCAATGGGTAATCCGCAGCCAAGCTCCTGTGAATTATTCTTTAATAATCAGGTGTGCAGTTCATCGACTAGATGTTGATTGGTGTTATATTTCGATATTATTGAATATAATGCTTAAGATATAGTCAGGCCTCATTTGAAAGAATGCAATGGCATTAAAGTAATTTTATTAGTATGGAGCCCTAAAAAGCATTTAATTTTCTAGAATATTCCCTATAGCCGACTCTTACAAAAGACTTAATACGACAGGCGACTTCCTTTCGAAGGGTAAACTGAGAATAGGGGCTGACACCCTCGACTTCTAGTGTTAATAGGTTATGGTACTGTAAGTGATGATGTTATTACGCTTGTTAAGTTATTTTACTTGACCAGAACTAGCGGAGACACTAGTAATCTGAGAGATGAGCTTGGATATAAATCCATGACCCATGTTTGGTATGAGACAAACACTAGGCTATCGGCTTTAAATTTATAACATTAAAAAAGTCACAAAAAATACAACATTAAATAACAACAGAGGGTCAATTAGACCCGTAAAATGCTACGATAATGCATTATTAAATAAAAAAAATATTCTGATTGAAAATAAAAATAAACCAGGAATTTATTATTGAGTTAACAAATTAAATAATAAAACTTATGTAGGAAGTGGTTTAAATTTATCTAAAAGAATAGGAGATTATTATAAAGAAAGTGAATTAATAAGAAATCCAAGACCTATTCATGCTGCATTACTAAAATATGGATACGAGAATTTCAAATTAGAAATTTTAGAATATTGTAGAGCAGATGAGCTTATTGAAAGAGAACAATTTTATCTGGATTTATTAAACCCTGATTATAATATATTAAAAAATGCTTATTCCTTATTAGGTTTTAAACATAGTGAGGAAAATTTGGCTAAATTTAAATTAAAAAAAATTTCCCAAGAGCATAAGGATATATTGTCTTTGGTGCATTCAAATAAAGAAGTTAGTCAGGAGACTAGAGATAAATTATCTAAAGCAACTAGTAACTTTAAAAAAAATAATCCTCTTACACCTGAAGCTTTAGCTAATATTACAGTTAAGACTACAGAACGTGAAGGGGTTCCAGTTATAGTTTTAAATACTCAAACAAATGAAATAATTGAATTTCCTACTTTAACAAAAGCAGGTGAGTATTTAGAAGTTAAAAGACAAGCTATACGAAACGCAATAAAAAGAGAGAGTCTTGTAAAAGGACTTTATCGTGTTTCAGAAAAAAAGTAGGCAGCATACACACATAGTAGTACAAAAATAAAAAAAAATAAAATTACTTTAATTTCAATAATTTATAATACTAAAAATAAATTATTGTAAGCAGATTTCAAATCTGTTGTCTAAATGGATAGTTTTAAACTATTTAGGGAGAAAATTTATGTTAACATACTATAGACATAAATCGCGTGTATGTCAAAAGGGAAACAGCCCAGAACAAGAGTTAAGGTTCCGAAGTTATTATTAAGTGAAATTAAGAAGGTTTTTATCTAAGTCGACAAGGAGATTGGCTTAGAAGCAGCCATAATTTAAAGACCTCGTATCAGAGCACTTGTTAAATGTTAAAAGCGTCGAAAATTTAACGGATCTAAATAATACACCGATACTTTGTCCATAAAGGATTATTAATAAAATAATTCTTATGGGGTAGCAGAACGTTGAGTTAATATTAGTATTTTTTTTTTTTAAAAAAATGATATTATAACTCAAGTGAGAATGGTGACATGAGTAACAAAAAAGAAAAATTTTTAATTAAAGTTTTATTTTAATTAAAAATAACTCGCCTTAAGCTTATGGTTATGATAAGTAACGGCCTCTAAGTTTATAATCTCTAGGTTAAAACGATGAGAAAATTCTTATTACTATTAATGACAACATTTTTTAAGTGTAAAATGTGCAGGAAATAATTAGTAATATTGTATTAAAAATACAATAACCGTTCCTAGGAACTACAACAAGTAAGCTAGTAGAGAATACGAAGGCGCATGAGATAACAATCTTAAAGGAACTCGGCAAATTGACTACCGTAACTTAGGGATGTTTGTCCTTCAATATTTTAGACTTTGTGTTTAAAATGATTGATATATATATTGGGTTAATTTCAAGAATTACTTGTAAAAAGTAAATTTGAAGCGAAGTTTATTTTTAAAATAAAATTGTTCAACGACTAAGAGTGAGCAATAAAGCAATAAACTCTTATTAATACCCAACTTCTTTTGTTTATTTGTGCGTTAGTAAAATAAAAATAAAATTAAAAATGAAAAATACAAATAAAATATTAAAAATAGATCAAAAATTTATAGATTGATTTGTTGGTTTTACAGATGCTGAAGGATGTTTTCACATAAAACGTAAAAAAATGTCTAATGGAAACATTCGTTATTATTTTGAATTTGTGATAAAATTACATATTGATAGTACACCTGTTTTGGAAACTATCCGTGAAACTTTAGATTTAGGTCGGTTAGCTGTACGTTCCAGTTATAATACTTGTTCTTTTGAAGTAGGATCTGAAAGTGAATTACGTACTCTTATTAGTTTGTTAGATAATACTACTTTAATGGGTACTAAGTATTTAGATTACCTTAGTTTTAAAAAAGCTTTTTTTCTATATTTTGATCGTCCGGGTTTAGTAACTGAATCGTTAATTACCGAGATTGAAAAAATAAGAGAAAGCCATAATACAAAACGTACTGAGTTTGAAATGCCTGTAGGATTTAAGTGTAGTATTACTGATTACAAGTTATTAGGGTTGTTTGAAGGGGATGGGAGCTTTATTATACAAAAACAAGGGTTAACGCCTAGGTTTGAGTTAGAGTTAACTTGCTCGCAAAAACCTCTTTTAGATGCAATTCGAACATATTTACTAGGTAATTTAGGTTTTGATCCATTAGTAGCTTCACTTGCGAAATTAGAAAAAGGAATAAAAATTCGAGAATTGGCAGGTAAATTAAATAGTAAATCTACAGTTAGATTGGAAATTACAGGTATTGATTTATTGTGTAATTATTTTAATGTGTACTTA
Source organism: Dryadomyces quercivorus (assembly GCA_002778125.1). Taxonomy (NCBI): domain Eukaryota; kingdom Fungi; phylum Ascomycota; class Sordariomycetes; order Ophiostomatales; family Ophiostomataceae; genus Dryadomyces; species Dryadomyces quercivorus. The sequence goes on along the minus strand of PCDE01000018.1, from coordinate 74,969 downwards.
AGTAGATTAAATTTTTATTCTACCAAGGTAAAGGATTTTGAAACCTTTAGTTTTATTTGTAAAACATTATATAATAAAGAACATATTAATAATCAACAAATAAAAGATTTATTGTTAAAACATGCAAATAGTATGAATAATGCTAGATTGTCTACACATAAATCTGGAGCAGATAAAAAGGTTTAGATGTTAATTACTAAGTAACTAAAGAGTTATATTACTAGTGGCGATACAATTGATTGGTGTTCATAGTATTTAGTTTAAAGATCTGGGTATATGTAGCGGTAAACAAAAAAAATTAGGATTTAAGCACAATATAAACGAAGAAGAAGAAATAGTCTGAACCATTTTGTGAAAGATGGAAATAAGAATTTATGATAACAAGTTGAAGGAGGGCTCATTAGTCCTGATTAATATCGGGTAAAAAGGAAGAAGCATAAAATAATGTTGTACGACTGTTTAATTAAAACAAAGCACTTTGCAGAAAGATGATAAATCTAAGTATTGAGTGTGATATCTGCCCAATTCCGGCTGGTTAACGAAATCTACTAAATTTAAAAAATTTGGTTTTTAAGGAATCCCCGGTCAATGGCGGCCTTAACGTGAGGGTCCTAAGGTAGCGAAATGCCTTGGCCGTTAAATGCGGTCTTGCATGAAAAGTAAATTATTATATTTATTAATCCGAATAAAAAAAAATGAAAAAAAAAATATAGATTTAAATCTATATTTTTTAATGACGTAAATGTTCATATCCCTACGGGATTAGAGGTTACTTGTTTATGGCAAGTAAAGTTTTATTAGTAGAGATATAAAAGATTGAGCTTTGATTAAACAAAGTAAGAAAGGTGGCCTTGCTCTAACTGAAAACAGTTCTTATGAATTAGCTATGAAATATTTAAAAAGTGATGAACCTGTAACAGCTATTAAAATTAATGATGTATTATCATTTTGTATTTTTAATATAACTCAATATTTTTTTAATGAAATATTAAGTAAACCTATGCTTATGCTTTTCAAATTTAAGTATAGATACTATAAATTCATATGACTTTAATGAATCCAAAGGTACTATAAGAAATGCATGTTGTTTAGCGGTAGTTTATATATGAACTTATAAACCTAGTGGAGCTAAATATGTAAGATCTTCCTCTACTTTAGCTCGTAGATTAATTGGTTAATTTAAAGGAACACATGCAGATGTTGGTAAATTTATACCTTTACTTAAAAAAGAAGGTGTAGGAGCTTTTAGTTTATAAGTTATCGCTTTAATAGATAAATATTACAATACATTAGAACTTTGTTTAGAACAATATTTTTTATTACTGTGAAGCCTAATTTATTTAGGCGAGTAGCTTATAATAAATTTGGCGCAGGAGCCGTCTCCTCAAGTTAATCTTAATACTTTAAAAGTAGTTAATAAAATTTAAGGTTCAATATCTAAGGTTTTATTTATGTATACTAAATATTTTTCTGAGCTAATATATTATTCTGATATTTAAGAAGATTTTATATTTAATTTAAAAATACATCATAATATATATAGTTCCAGTCTTAATAAGGGTACTGTGTATTTAGGTAAATATGTTTTTACAGATCAACCTATAAAGGTGCTAAATATTCTAAAAACCTATAGAAGAAGTATTATCTATGCTAAATAAAGATAGATTAGATGAAAAAGTTGTAAGAAAAGTTATAATAACATCAATTGAGGATAAAAATGTTAAAGTTTTTAATTCTATCAAAGTGTTTTATATTTTTGAATACTATTGCTCCTCCTAATAAACAACTTTATATAGATATATTGAATAAGGTAAACCTTATCAAGGTTTTTTACGTGAATTAGAAAATAGTTAAACTTTAAGTTGATCTGATAAAAGTGTAGAAATAGTAGTTACTGATACGTTTACTAATGTAGAAGTTGTATACCCTACTATTAGAAAAGCAGCATTATCATTTTCTCCAGATATAAAAACTGCAGGTCAAACAATAAAATCTTATGCGAATAGTGGAAAATTGTTTAAAGGGAGATATTTAATTAATTTTAAGTAGGATAATTATAATAAAATAGATCAGCTTAGGAAACTGATCTCTTGTGCGATAAGAAGCAAACTCCGGGAACACCTTAAAGCTCTTTTAACCAAGTTTGTTTTGAAAGAAATAAATGGCCTGTGTAATGAATAAGGGTATGGTAATATCAAAAGAGATAGGCGAAAGGAAAATAGGTTACCGCGGATCTAAGTCAGTGATAAAATTATTACTGTAAAAGAGCAACGAGCAGACGCTTCTTCAATAATAAATTATTATTGTAAGGTGTGCTCTAGTCACCAAGAAATTGGCGCTTAATCGAAAATAAGTAAATTAAGCTTAAAGATATCACTACAACCTAACCTAAGGTTATAAACTAAGGTTAAAGTAGTGAAACGGAATGATGTAACGATACAACAGCTGTCTCTAAGATTGACTCAGTGAAATTGGAATAACTGTGCAGATACAGTTTACCTCTAGGTAGACGAGAAGACCCTATGCAGCTTTACTGTTACTAATTATTGGATATAATTCAAACAAATTTTAGTTTAGAAGGTTTATTGATTAGATAAAAGTGAAAGACCTTTATTTGTTTATTATATTATAAACCTTAAATTAAAAAGGAACAGTTGTTAGAAGACAGTTTATGTGGGGCACAGACCCCTTAAAGAGTAAAAGGGTGTATCTAAAAATATAACTTATATTGTATATAAGTTAATTATATTTTTTTTATTGTTTGTAATTTTTTTAACAAAGTTATATTTAATCTTATATATTTGTGTATAAATGTATACATGTTGTTAGGTAAGATTTTTCTATTGAGAAATTAGTTGTATAATAAGGTATTACTTAAATATCCTTATAATTATTAGGATTTTTAATCCTTAATAATCATGTTTAATACTTATTAAGTTGAATGGCTTAATCTTGCTTTACTGTTTGATTAACAACAAATCTTACAGTCGCGTAAGCGGGGCATAGGATCACAAGATACAACAAGGAAAGGTCTTGGATTATTGGAAAAGCTACGCTAGGGATGTTTGTCCTTCAATATTTTTTAATAATTGATATATATATTGGGTTAATTTCAAGAATTACTTGTAAAAAGTAAATTTGAAGCGAAGTTTATTTTAATTTAAAATAAAATTGTTCAACGACTAAGAGTGAGTTACATAGCAATAATCTCTTATTAATACCCAACATTTTTTTTATTATGTAAGTTAGTTTTATGATATCCATCAAAAGTTGCAAAAAAATATAAAATATTTAAATAAAAGTAATATATTTGTTAAAAATATTAATAATAAATATAAATTAATACCATTGAATAATATAGATAATAGTGTAGGTGAAACTAAATATTTTCCTTCTGAATTTAAAGAATGAAATAATAATATATATTATTTTAATTCTAATTACATTAAAAATTTTCCTGTGTATGATTTAAATATCAGTAAATTTTTAAAAGGTTATTTTGATTTATATTTTAATCGTGAAATCGTGAAATCAAAATTTCAATTTTTTCGAAAAAGACGTTTATCTTTAAATAAAATATTTGTAAGTAAACCTGAAATAAAGCATACTAACTCTAAGGCTATAATTACTATATATGTATATAATAGAGAAAGAATTATTTTATTAAAAAAATTAAATAAACTAAAAAAATCCCTATTTAAAATTAGAAATTTATTTTATAAATGTAAAAATATTTCTGATAATTTAGACGGGAAAGTTTTTATAGATGTTTTATACAAAGAATTAATTTATATAAGAAGATGTAAATTAAAATTAAATCTTAATGATTTAAAATTTAAAGATAAGTTTTTATATAGATTAAGTACATTGATAAGTAAAATTTATAAAAAAAAAGTAGAATTTAATATTATAAATTTAAAATCTATTGTATATAATCCTAGTATTTTTACAGAATTAATGAGTAAAAAATTAAGAAATAGATATGCAAATCTTTTAAAAATAATGAAATTTATTTTAAGTAAAGGTATTATTTTAGAAGAGGATACTAAAAAGGAAAGAAGAAGAATAATTAAAAGTGTAAATTTTAATCTTTTAGAAAATAAGTATAAAAATATTAATATTAATTCTATTATTAAAAATATAAATCTAAATGAAACAATAAAAGATTTACATAAAATTGAAAATCAAGATAGTAAATATACTATACTTGATTCTATTAAATATAAAAATATAGGAGGTGTAAGAATTGTGGCTAGTGGTAGATTAACTAAACGTTATAGAGCCGATCGTGCGGTATCTAAAACGACTTGAAAAGGAGGGTTAAAGAATTCAGATGCATCTTTTAAAGGAATGTCTTCTGTAAATTTTAGAGGTAACCTTAACACTAATGTAGAATATTCAATGGGTATTGGTAAAAGACGTGTGGGAGCATTCGCTATTAAAGGTTGAATTTCAGGTAGAAGCTATTCTACAGATAATTCACCAAAAAATTTTCCTGTTGCTAAATATTTAAATTTAAAAGAGGATAAAAAATCTATTTTAAATGAAAACAAAGGTAAAGCTGGAGTGTATAGATGGGTGAACAATTTAAACGGTAAGAGCTATGTTGGGAGTAGTCAAGACTTAGGGGTAAGATTTAGAGGTTATTTAAATTTAAATTTCTTAATTAGAGAAATGAAAATAAATAAATCAATTATCTATAAAGCTCTTTTTAAGGATAAATACTCTCATTTTAGTTTAGAAGTTTTGGAATATTGTGAACCCTCATTAGTTCTTACAAGAGAACAATACTTCTTAGATTTATTAAAACCGGAGTATAATATATTAAAGGTTGCTGGTTCTCTTAAAGGGTTTAAACATTCTGAAGAAACCCTTGCTAAATTTAAAGCTAGAGTTCTTACTCTTGAACAAAAAGTAAAACAATTAGAAGCTTTAAAAATAGTACATGCGGATAAAGAATATCAAGCTATGCGTTTAGAAGCGATTACACGTTATAATGCAAGTGAAAAAAGACAAGAAGATATAAAACGTTTTTCACATCCAGTGGAAGTTTTAGATACTTTAACTAATCTTAAAAAAGATTACCCTTCAAAGATCCAAGCAGCTGAGGCTATTGGATGTCGTGCTGCAACAGTGGTTATTGCTTTAAGGGAATTTAGAGAGAAGGGAGTAGTAAGACTTGTAAAAAAAAGATATGTTATTTCTTTAAAAGATAATCTATTGTTTTCTAGTAGACCAGAGTTATCTAATTCTGACTCTATTAGTCCGACAACTGATGATAAAAATATCCATTCAAACGCTCAAAGAATTGAGGTTGTTGACACTTTAAATGAAACTAAAACTATTTATTTTTCATTTAATGAAACAGCTAAAGCTATCGGATGTCACGCGACAACAATCTCAAAAACCTTTAAAAGAAGTGAAGCCGAGTCTATTATGATAAAAAAAAGATTTAAATTAACAAAAATTTAAGAGCTGTGAGCTTGCTAACGTAGGTACATAATAGCTTTAAAATATAGTAAATAAGTCATTATTTCTTTCGAATAGATTTAGGTTGCTTAGCTAATCCCCTCATAGAGTAGGAGAGGTAGGGCTTCTTGAAAAGGAGGATTAAAAAATACAGATGCTTCATACAAAGGGTTATCTGTTCCACAATATAGAGGAAACATTAATCCAAATGTAAGTTACTCAATGGCTACATCTAAAAGACGTGTTGGAGCATTCGCAGTTAAAGGTTGAATTTCTGGTCGTAATTATTCTACGAGCCGGTATATTAGTTAATTCTAACGATTCAACAGTTAATATTAACCCGTGAGCTATAAAAGGGTATACAGATGTTGAAGGTTATTTTTTATAGAGTATAAACAAGAATAAAAGACAGAATACAGGCTGAGGACTTTAGTTACGTTTTTGGATTATCCTGCACAATAGAGATTAAAAATTCAGTTTGTACTGAATTTTTGTTACAAAATTTTCAGATAACGAGCTGGTTAATTTATCCGAAGGTTAAATTCCATTAGGCACAGAAAAGTACGAAGTATAGCAAATAGTGGTAATAATGTTGTAAGGTTTAAAAATAGTTAGTATTATATGTTACTATTAAGGGTAATATTAGATGATATAACTTAAATGTTTGAATATGTAGCGGTAAATAATAAATATTAGGGTTTAATTACAATTAATAAAAAAAATGAAGAAATAGTCTGAACCATTTTGTGAAAAATGGAAATAAAAATTTTATGATAACAAGTTGAACAGGCTAATTTGCGCAAGAGTGTGCAAAATGAGTGCGCGGTTTGGCACCTCGATGTCGGCTTAACTTATCCTCATGGATGCTTTGTGATGTAGGATATCACATTTGTGTCTGAAACTATCAAACTCCGGGGACACCCTAAAGTTCTTGGTACCAAGCCATATATGAAAATATATGAGTGGCTGAAGTAATTACTCGGGTACGGTAACAAGTCAAGAAATGATCGAAAGAGAAATGGGTTATCGCGGATCTAAATCAAATATAGGTGTTGGCAACCTTTTATTTGTAAAAGAGCAACGAGTAGACGGTAGTTGCATTGGTGCACCTGGGTTAAAAAACTTATCAATGTTAAGGTGTACTCTAATGGGTCTTGAAAGAGATTATCAAAACAAAGTCCTTTCTAAATCATTAATCAGATATTATTCAACTAAAGTTGTTCCAACAGGCACAAGCCAAATTAAAAAATCAAATCTAGATCCTAATTTTGTAAGTGGATTTATCGATGGAGAAGGTAGCTTTTCAGTTACTTTTATTAAAGATAAATCTTATAAAAGCGGGTGACAAATTAAAACTTATTTTTCTATTGGTTTACATAAAAAAGATCTCGCTTTACTAGAAGCAATTAAAAATTATTTTGGTTTAGGAGGTATATCAAAAAAAGGGGTAAATGGAATTCAATATTATGTAAATTCACCAAATGATTTATTAGTAATTGAAAATCATTTAAATATCTATCCTTTGTTAACTCAGAAACAAACAGACTTTCTTTTATTTAAATCTATATTAGACTTAATAAGACGTAAAGAACATTTAACATCGGAAGGTTTAAATGAAATTGTTTCATGTAAAGCTATAATGAATAAAGGTTTAACTAGTACTTTAGAAAAAGCATTCCCAAATGTAATTCCAAAGGAAAGACCTGTTAATAAATATTCAGGTGGTTTATCGCATGGATGATTAGCTGGATTTACTTCAGCTGAAGGTAGTTTTATAATACGAGTATTAGATTCTCCTAAACATAAATTAAAAAAAAAAGTTCAACTGGAATTTAATTTATCTCAACATGCTAGAGACGAAGAGTTAATGAGAGAAATAGCTAACTATTTTGAGGCTGGTGCTGTTTCTCTTAACAGAAATGCATTTGTATACAGAGTAGTTAATTTTTCAAAATTGACGGATAAAATATTACCTATTTTTATAAGTAATCCTATACAAGGGATAAAGTATTTTGATTATCTAGATTTATTAAAAGCAGTTGAGATAGTTAAAGCAAAGAAACATTTAACCGCAGAAGGACTAGAAGAGATTCAAAAAATAAAAAACGGAATGAATAGTAGAAGAGATATCTGAATTGATGACAGGATAAATTTGTAACTAAATAATTTAAATTATTTGGTTGTGCTATGGCAGAAACTATGTAGGGTACGACTGTTCGTCGTTTAAAAAGTTACATGAGCTGGGTTAAGTACGTCGTGAGACAGTACGGTTTCTATCTTCTAGAGGGAATTAGAATATAATAAGGATTAACCTTGTACGAAAGGAACCTGGGCAACGCCTTATTCTCAAAAGGAATAACGGTTTTATTAACCTCTGGTTTATCTGTTGTCTATAAGCCGAAATATTAATTTAGGTCTGATAGTACTATTAGACAGGGATGTTACTTTCACTTAGGTAAATGTATAATATAGGCATGGCAGAAAAGCTAAGTTAGTCAGAGATAAGTGCTGAAAGCATATAAGCACGAAGCTCACCTTAAGATATTTCTTAAATATGCGTAAAATAATATTACGTAATAGGCTTAGTTTGTAATAATTTAGAGATTTTTAGATACTAAGTACTAATTTTATAAATAACTGAATATTTATCGTATCTTATATTTAGCTTAAATATTTATCCTGTTTTAATATTATTTATTACCTTTTCTAAGGATAAGTTCTGAATCCTTTAAAGAATAATAGGACTATATTTTTACTTCAGGTTAATCTCTATAATAAGGTCTTAAGTCAATTGAACCTATAGGACTTGTATATCGTGTATAGAACACACCAGGGAAATGTAAACTTTTTGCGTACCGGCTCGAAAGATTGAGCTCGTGGGTCTATTAATGTTGGGAATACAAGGCAAGTAGGTAATAATATTTTAACTTTACGATATTAATTTTTTTTACCTTGTTTGTTGTTGCAGGTAAAGCTGACCCTGGGTATCCGTACGGATAAGGTAATTTTCAAATTAACCAATTTAAAGGATAAATAATGTAAAATAATAAAATTTTATTATTTTTTTTATTTAAGATTAAGCTTCACCTTGATGATATTAATGTTTTAAATACCAGATCTAAATTATTAGGTATTGGGTTAGTTTCTTATTCAGATCCTACTTTTTTATCTAATAAATATGTTTGTACTTTTAGAGTTAATACGCAAAAGGAGCTAGCTAAATTAATCTAAATATTAAAAAGTTTTTATTTAAATGGTGTTAAGTACCTGGATTTTTTTTTAAGTTTAGGATTTATACTTTAATAGATCTAGTGCTACAGCTTTTTTTTTATTAAGTTCAAAAGCTTTTAGATATAAAAGTTGTAATAAATAGACCACTAATTTTATTAGACCCGTATAAATAAATATCACAGATTACTGATTATTAGGCTTGAGGTGTACCCATAAGGACCCCTTTTATTTAATAAGAACCAGATTTATACCTAGTTTTGCTATAAAAATTACGGTGGATCTATAACCTCTTAGGGTTGCTATCAAAGAGTATTTAGTTAAGAGATTAGGTTTTGATAGTTGTTTTTTATTTAAGTAAAATAAATCGGAGCTAATAAGTATTAATCATGTACCCGCTAAAGGTAAGACTAAAGACTAAAGCCTAGGTTTATATAGGAATTGAAAATGTTAGAATCTTACCTAATTACTTTTTACCTTATTTATGTGGTTTACAGTTCTTAACTAATAAATTTAAGGATTTTAAGGATTTAATCTTAATTTGTCTTGTAATTTACGCTAGCGAAGTTACTCCGGCAGGGTACCCACTAAAATACATAAAATGTACATTTATAAAAGATTTTTTTTTATTGAGCTATAATACGAATAATTTATTAATAAGGACACTATTTTTTAAAATAAGGACACTATTACTTATTTTCATATCCGTATTCCTTAAGTGTAAAAAATTTTTTTTCTAAATATCGAGCCGGCATATAAATTTTTTTATATTTTATTTAGCCTGGTTCGCATAAAAGTTAATGCAATTGTTTTGTAATCAATAGACGAGGGAGCATTACCCTCACTGGGCTTTAAGTTTTATATCTTAAAAAGATTTAATTAACGTAGTACACATCAAACTTAAAAAATTTTACTAACTGCTCCGTTGCCCAGCTCTCTCTTTGTTATAGCGCGGAGGGCTAGGTAAAATAATGCATTCCTGCCTTCGGAGTAGGGGCCTAATACAAGTTATTATAATTTAGTTTATTTTTTTTTTATTACCTATGTAATGCCTGTTTTGGATACAATAGAGTATATATATATTTTATAAATAAGATTGATGAGCTTGCTCTCCTCTAAATAATTTAGTAGATTGCGCTACTAAATTATTAAAACAATTAAAAAAAAATCAAAAAAAGTGATTATATGATTTATATACTCTGATTTCGGATAAATATATAGAATTAAAGTGTCCTTAAACCATTTAACTTTATAACCTTTATATTATATGTATTTAAGCAAATAAATGTCGTCAACCTTGGATAAGGAAAGATTGAGACTGTGTAACTCTTTTCTACGTCTCCTATGGAGGTATTTCATAGATGAGGAGGGTCATTATTTGTAAGAGTAAGTAAATCTTAAACAAATGTAGAATTGAGAGTACAGTTAGTATTTACTATATCTCAGCACAGTACTTTGTAGAGATAAATAACTTTTAAACAGGTTTATACAATATTTAGGCTGTGGAGTGGTTCGTTCATACAATAATAGAAATATTTGTGACCTTGTTTTATATATAAAGATATATAATCTGTAATGTAAGGTAGATAGTACTAATATTAACTATGTAGATTATTTTATATTCTTTTTTTTTTTAATATAATATAAAATATACTAAGGTCGTTTAATATTATAAGGACTAGTAGACAAGTGGCTATGTCATAGCTTTTTCAATGCTAATATCGCGGGTTCGAATCCTGTCTAGTCTAGGATAGAAAATTAAAGTTTAATTTATTATTTTTCTATTGATAATTTGGAATTATATTAAATAAATAACTAAAAAAAGGTTTTTTTATTTTATAAAATAAGAGGCCATAGCTTAATTGGTAAAGCATACTGCTCATGACAGTACTTTTGAGTGTTCGAGTCACTTTGGCCTTATCAAGCGGGTTGGTGTAATAGCAACATTTTTGACTCATGATCAGAAGAAAAAGGTGCGAATCCTTTATCCGCGTAATTTTAGTAAATCTGAGTGCTGGAATGGTAGATAGGGAGTATGGATCCTAAAATCTAAATCAGGTGTTCTTCGGAGCAAGCTCTGTATTTAAGGTGGGCTTATTCGTTTTGAGAGCCGACTCCTTATACGAAGGCAGGTAACAAGCAAGATCTTAACCTGTCTTTATACATTTAAATAAATATTGAAGGTCTGTTTTAATCTTCGGCGATTAATTACTTTTACCCTTAGGGATAAATAATATGTTAGGGTTATCCCTTTATATACCTTGTTTTCCTCTTCTTATTATATTAAGTGTAATTAATTTATATGTTTTATAGTAAAGAATAAAATCACATTAATCTGAGTGCTGAAATTGGTAAACAGAGGGTACTTAAAATACTCTGACGATGTCTTAGGTGTTCAAGTCACCTCTCAGATATGATTAGTATTCTTATCGCAACATTAATCCACTTTATTTAGTAATAAGTTATATTGAAGGTTGGTATTCGATGACTAAGAGATAAGAACGGGCTGACCTCCCTGTTCTGATTATCTCCCTGTGGAGTTTAATTTTATTGCTTTATAAGCGAAGTCTTTATAAATAATTGCGAGATAGATATAATAATTGGACACTTAATTTTTTTTTATCTGTAAGTAGCTGGGTCACAAGTTCAGCTGAGCAACCTAAATAAATATACAAAATTAATGCTTACGGGTTTTTTTCTATCCGCAGTATAAATTAATTAAAACTAACCCATAATGTTTATGTAATATACCTTTAGGGTCTTATATTGTACAGTTTGTAATATGGATAAAAAAAGGATAAAATAAGTAGTATTACGGACGTTGCTAAGGAAGAAAATCCCTCAGGCTACACTAAGCTTAGGGTTTAATTAGCTGAAGATTGGTTTAGTTAACCCCCCCCCTTTTTAAGTTACCTGCTCTGCTGCCCAACTCTCTCCTTGTTAGAGAGCGCAAGGCTATCTAATATTTATTTATCGTACCCTATTGGCTTCCACTTAAAAAATAAACTGTCAACAAAAAATTATACTTTACACAAATAATAAATTTTATTTTAAACTTTTTTACATTTATCCTGTTATATGTTTTAAGATATAATTTATATCTTTTCCAGTAAAATCTAGGTGCTTCAAACTTTCAATTTAACAACTTTTTACGCCTCCTTTGGAGCCGGCACATAAAACCCTTTGGCTACATCTTTAAAGTAGGTTTTAGTTATTTTTCTGTACATTATTATTCAAGCGGTAACTTAATTAATGAAAACTCAGGTTCTTTAGTACCAGGGGTTTCTTATTCTAATGCAGATTTACAAAAATTATATATCCTTAAATATAATTTAAATAAAGCTGGGTCTATATATGAATTAATAAAGAAACAGGTAAAACTTCTACAGGATCTTCTTAAAAAGGGGTACTTTTGTTTTAAATTCTAAATTTTAGAGTTCTGCGACCAGTCTGTATAAATTTTACTTGACAGAGAACAATACTTTATAGATACTTTAAACCCGGAATATAATACCTTAAACCGGTAGGCTGGTTCGATGTTAGGGTTTAAACATAATAGTATTTAAGTGCCGGCTCGAAACATTAAAAAAAATATGAATAAGGAGTTTTCATAGGAAACATGCTTAAAATTTGTTACTACTATAGCTAACGGTATTAATGTCCTGGTTAAAAATGGCATTAAACCTGAATAAATATTAACTTTTGTATCTATTAGAAAAGTAGCTGAATTATTAGAAATACCGTAAAGTAGTATAGCTAAAAGCATAAACAAATATGATTTTTAAAGTTTCTTGTATTTAAATAAAATATTTTATTAGAATATATTCTAAAAAGTGAAGCATACATTAAAGTTATAAATAAAAAAAAATGAACATTCTGAATAAACTAAACAATTAAGACGTTAAGTAAATTTAGGTAGAAAAGTTACGATACTCCGCCAACTGAAACTAAATTAAAGTTAGCTTTAAATAGTAGTAATGCTAAACTTATCATGGCTATAAAAGATAAAATAAAAGAAACCTTATAATCCCCATCAATAACTGCAGCAGTTAAATATTTAAATAATATAAATCTTAATAAAACCTAAAAATTAAAGGGATATTTTGTATTTATTCAAATAAACCCTTAGTCAATCTATTTTTCGTATTTTGCATTTAGATCATTAATGCATATATGTATTTGTAATAATAATCGTCGTGTCTAATGGAATTTAGCCTTCGGAGAAATAAGGATTAACAATAAATATGTGCTTGAGCTTAAAATAATATTATACTTAACATTATTAAAAAAAAAATTTTTTTTTACTTAATTTAATGGTAAAATAATCGTCTTTATTACGAATCTTGTTGGTTTAATTCTGATTAGTTATATAAAGGTTATATTATAGTTTGGAGGTGTAGACTTAATCTTTGTTGGTGTATAACCGTGTATGTTCGAATCGTTTCTTGGGTACTGAAACTTAGTTTAAAATTAAGCAACTGTAATTTAATGGTAAAATGATCGTCTTCCAAACGAATCTTATCGGTTCGATTCCGATTAGTTGTACAGGGCTGGCTCCGAAGGGTTATTAAAATTTTTGTATTCTTCGCTGTAGCGGTAATATATAGGGAACATGGTATAACGGTATTACGGTTAATTTGCATTTAATTAATTTAGGTTCAAGTCCTAATGTTTCCAAATATTGGCGGATTCTTAAGGGGGGGGCATCGTATAATGGTAGTACTGTAATCTAGCTTATTATAAATCTAATTTCAATTCTTCAATTCTTGCCAATAAATTAGTGCGAAGCAGGCGTCATTCAAAGGAAAAGGCGAAAGAATTAAGGAGACATTATGTTATTAGATTAGGGCTGCGCAAGCTCTCTAAATTAAAAAAAACCTTAGTATTTAATACAAAAATAAACCTATATTTACGGTTATTATTATAAATAAATTTAAAATATATAAAAATATATATACACATAGATATAAAATGAAAAAAAATTATGAAAATAAAAATTCAGTAGTTGTCCTCGAAAGGGTCGTTAATTTTAGTGGACTAGATGCTTGATGAGTTACAGGATTTTCGGATGCAGAATCGACTTTTGTTTTAACTATTTATAAACAAAGTTCTAGAGGTGATCGTTATAGAGTTATGCCAAGTTTTGAGATAGAGTTACACGAAAAAGATTCAAAAGTAATAAATTCACTTAAATCTTTTTTTTCTGTAGGAAATATTAAATATCGTATTAGAAAAAATGGAAGTAGTATGATTACGTTTTATGTGACTCGTTTAGAGGATATAAAGAATGCAATTATACCTCATTTTGATAAATACCCTCTTTTAACTAAAAAACGTGCAGACTTTTTATTATTTAAGCAAGCTATTAATATTATGGCTAATAAAGAACATCTTACTGAGGAAGGGTTTAATAAAATATTATCCATACGTGCAGCAATGAATTTAGGATTGTCTGAAAATTTAAAGATAAATTTTCCTAATGTTATTCCATTAGATAGACCTAAGATAGAGGTTTTAAATATTCCTTCCTTTCAATGATTAACGGGATTTGTAGACGGAGATGGGTGTTTTTTTGTGGCTCTTTTAAAAAGGACAGGTAGTGCACTTGAATATACAGTATATTTAAAATTTCAGATAACTCAACATTCACGAGATGAGGTTTTAATGAATAATTTAATTAAATATTTAGGATGTGGAAGAATAGCAAAAGATACAAAAAAACTTGTAATTAATTTTGTTGTAACAAAAATTAGTGACATTGAAAAGATTATTCATTGTTTTAAAGAATACCCTTTACAAAGTGAAAAACTAAATGATTTTCAACAATTTGAAAAAGTTTTTAATTTAATGAAGGACAAACGTCATTTAACTTCTGAAGGTATAGTTGAAATTCAAGAAATAAAAAATAAAATGAACAAAAAAAGTAATAATTAATTCTATTATATCTTTTTTTTTATAAAACTTTGCTTTATGGAATGCGTTAAAACTAAGTAATCTGCAGTTTTCATTCTTGTTTAAATATAGTAAACCCGAAGGGGTTTAGGAGTTTAGTTATAGTATAATTTGGTAGTACAACAACTTTGCATGTTGTTTGTTTAGGTTCAAGTCCTAATATCTCCATTTAATTGACAGTTTTATTATAAAGCTTTATTTCCTCTGCTCCGCTGTCTAGCTCTCTCCTTGAAGAGAGCGCAGGACTAAATAAATTAGAATAACATTCTCTTACTGAATATATAGTATAATAGTATTACTTATAACAAATGTGTTTTTACGTGTTGTTTATTTAGGTTCGAATCCTAATAGCTTTCTTTTACTATCCGGAGGATAGACACGCCACCAATAGGCATTAAAGACATATTTTCGGATATTTTTATAATTCGCTACGGATCCGTATGACAGCAAGTTCGTATTTATCTGAATGCTTCCATTAGGCACACTATAAAAAAATTTTTTTTATACATAATTTATTATAATTTTTTTTTAATCTAAATCATTGAATGACAAACTTTGAAAAGATATATACAAATGTCCTATAACAAAAAGCTCTTATTTATAAATAGTATCGGTATAACAGGTATTGATTGGGGGCGTAATACAGATAACGATAAAATCTACGAGGGTTCTGCTGTTGATCTTAAAAATAGATTTAGTATATATCTATATTAAATTACCTTAAATATAAACCTGGAAAAAGGAACTAGTGTAATATACTCTTTGATTTATCGTGACGGCACTTAAAACAGGGTTATTCTAAATTTTATTTATGTGTTATTAAGTATTGTGAATCTAAAGATTTAATATCCAGAGAACAATATTATATAGATCTGTTTGAGCCTGAATATAATATCTTTAAGGTAGCAGTATCCCGTCAAGATACTAAATAAACTTCTAATGCAAAAGATTTAATACGGAATTATATTTTAGGGTATAAGCACTCCTCGCCTAAATAAATTAGGCGCAGAATCGACAATTAAATTGCAATTAATAGCTAGGAATGTTTCGCAGTAAAGGGGAAAGCACTTCATTTTTTGGTAAATCGTATACTCCTTTGGAGCCGGCACGTAGAAATAGGTTAATAAAAATTTTATAAAATATAGGTACTTAGTTTCTAACGTAAACTTTTAATTATTTATTGTATATTTTTATGTATAGAAATATGTATTTCTATATTTATGTATATATAAAATATATATATATAAGCTCAGATAACTCAATTGGTAGAGTAGAATACTGAAGATATTCCGGTTATAAGTTCGAATCTTATTTTGGGCACAATATAAATTATTACTATTTTGGGTTATTTTCCTCCTGCTTCTGAAAGAGCTATCCTAAATATATTATACCTTTTTTTTTTATTTGTTTAGGTTATAAGTTCGAGTTTTATCTCTTATCCTTGTGGGATAGGAATAGTAAATTTAAGAGCGGGCACCTTATTTAGTAGATGTGCTGGAATTGGTAGACAGGTTCTGTTTAGGCCAGAATGGTTTAAATGCTATGCAAGTTCAAGTCTTGTCGTCTATATAAATAATTTATATAATTAATAATATTTAATTATAATTAGAAGGATTTCATTTTTATTTGGAGTAGACAAATGGGTATGTCATGAACTTTTGGTGTTTAGAATTGGGTGTTCGAATCACTCCTCCAAAACTATTAATAGCTGTTAAATAATATAGCTTAATTAGTGAAGCAACTGTTTTCATCTTTTTCTGTTAAGGTTAGTTTAATAAATTTAATATCTAAAAATAGATAGATAATATTAACTTAATATTAAAAGTCCAAATTTTCTAAAAATATCGTTTAAAGGTAAAATATAGAGCTTATTATCTCTTATGTATACGTTCAAATTTTAGTCTTCTGTAGTAAAATACATCTTACTTTGGGTTACAAGCTCGACTTTTTTTAATTATTTCTATTAGAGACTATGTAAACATAGGCTTATCTTAAAAACTACAAAAATGTTACTAATATATCTATTATACCTATTATACAGGTACCCTAAAATCGGACCCTAATTTGTTGTTTGGGTTTGCGTATGGTGATGGATCATTTTAAATTAATATAAAGATATAGGTAGTTCTTTTAAGAGTAATTTATTAAAAAGATCTCAATATAATTGGTGAACTAATGAAAAGTTTTATATTAAAATTGCGTTATAGTCAATAAAACAAAAGATGCTATATGATATCAAGTAACTAAAATTTCAGATATTAATGAAAATATTATTTCTTTCTTTAATAAATATCCTATTGTTGGTGTAAAGTCTAAATATTTTTTATGTTTTAAAAAAGGCTACTGTATTAATAAAATCAAAAGCACATTTAACTTCAGAAGGTCTTAAATAAATTATACAAATTAAGACGCCAGCTCTTAAATTAGTAGTTAATGATTAATAAGTTAATGCTTTTTAAGATCTCTTATAAATTTATTCAGGTGTACACTCTATACATGCTTCGCTGCTTCGCTGCTTCGCTAGACCTATCCCCCCCCCTTTTTTTGTTTTGTTATTTCTTTTACTTATAAACACGTAAGAAAATAACACAGGTGATTATAGTTCAATAGGTAGAGCAACTAATTGTGGTTTAGTAAGTTCCCTGTTCGAATCAGGGTATTCACCCTTAAACCTTAAAATATATAATATAGCTGAATAGTTAAAAGGCAAAACTTTATTTCGGCCTGTTATCTGTTGGATCCAGAGTGTTTTCCCTTATATATATTTATATAGCTTGAATAGTTTAAAGGTAAAACCTTATTTTCATACGATAAAGATGGGTATTCGATTTACCCTTCAGGCTAATTTTTAATTATCAAGTTTATATATAAAACTTTTTTCATACTACATAATATATAACTAAACAAAAATTTTTGTTTATTTTTAAGAAGTCAGGATAGTTTAAAGGGTTAAAACTTTAATTTCAGACATTAATAATGAGAATTCGATTTTCTCTCTTGGCCTACTTATATACAAATATAAGTTAATAATTAAAAAAAATAATGCTTTTAATTTCTATATTATCTTTATTACTTTCTAATGCCGTAACTATACGACGAGATATATCCATACTTTTTAATAGAGTTGCTATAATTGCTTTAGCATATTCTATATTACATAGTGTAACAAGTCTATTTTTTGAAAGTAAAGGTATAGGTTTACATGGTGGTTTACTTAATATTACTAGTATAACACAAGTTTTTGATATTTTTATATTTATATTAAGTATATTAATATTACAATTAACAAGTTTTTTCCCTGCTGTGTAATGTGGGATATTGCTAATGTGGGTGGAACTATCAAACTCCGGGGACACCCTAAAGTTCTTGGTACCAAGCCATATATGAAAATATATGAGTGGCTGAAGTAATTACTCGGGTACGGTAACAAGTCAAGAAATGATCGAAAGAGAAATGGGTTATCGCGGATCTAAATCAATAATAGATAATATTAGACCTATTAGCTAAAAGTTTGTTATTGTAAAAGAGCAACGAGTAGACGGTAGTTGTATTGGTGCATCAGGGTTTAAAAACCTATCAATATTAAGGTATGCTCTAAAGGATTTCGAAAGAAATTATCAAGTCAGAATCCTTTCTAACCATATAAATATATATATATTTATTTGTATGATAAATCTGATTGCCTTGAGAAAAGTTTGGGTACCAGAACATTCTTCATTAACACAATTATTTTTTAATAAATTTGTTTTTTATAGAACAAAAATTATTAATAAAATGGGAGAACATTTAAGAATTATAGAATACCCTTTAATATTATTATTTATAATTAGTGGGGCTGTATTTTTAATTTCAACTAGTGACTTAATTTCTGTTTTTCTTTCTATAGAGCTACAAAGTTATGGACTATACTTATTAAGTACTATATATAGAAATTCTGAATTATCTACTACAGGAGGATTAATGTATTTTTTATTAGGTGGATTAAGTTCATGTTTTATTTTATTAGGATCAAGTTTATTGTATGTTAACTCTGGAACTACTAATTTAGATGCTTTATATACTATAGCTAGTCTTAGCGATGGTTCAGATTTATGTGGGGTTTACTATAAACCATATTATATTAATTTTGCTTTACTAATATTTAGTATTGGATTTTTATTTAAAGTTTCCGCTGCACCTTTCCATTTTTGATCTCCTGACGTTTATGATGCTATTCCTACAATAGTTACAACATTTGTGGCTATTATAGCTAAAATATCTATATTTATTTTATTACTAGAAATAGTTTATTATACAAGAGATTATTTTATTGATTTTAATTGAACGTATGGTTTATTAATTAGTTCTTTATTATCTTTGATAATAGGTACAGTTTTAGGTTTAACTCAATTTAGAATAAAAAGATTATTTGCTTATAGTACTATTTCTCATGTAGGTTTTATTTTATTAGCTTTAAGTATATCTAGTATAGAATCAACTCAAGCCTTTATATTCTATTTAATGCAATATTCTATTAGTAATTTAAATGCTTTTATTATATTAGTTGCTATAGGATTTTCTTTATATAACTATATTAGTGATAATAAAGAGTATAAAGAATTATTAGATAATAGTAATTCTCCTGTCTTGAGGTTTGGGGAGCCTCTATTAAGGGATTTATGGCCAAACTCCAGGGACACCCTAAAGCTTCAGGTACCAAGCTGTAGTTGAAAAATTAACAGTGGATGAACTAATCACTCATGTACGGTAACAAGCCTTTCAACGTTGTTAAACGTTGATTTAGTGTTTTTACTAAAGAAGATAATCGAAAGAGCAATGGGTAATCGTGGATCTAAATCAGTATTTTATAATACTGTAAAAGAGCAACGGGTAGACGGTCATAGATGTGAAATATTAATGTTTTCACATTTAAGGTATGCTCTAACGGGCTTCGAAAGAAGTTATCAAGTCAGAACCCTTTCTAACCATTTAATTTTATGTAAAAATTATTCTACTTTTTCAAATACCAATCAATCTATAGATAATTTAAACCCTTGATTTTTAACAGGGTTTTCTGACGGGGAATCCAATTTAACCGTGAGAATAATTAAAAGTAATTCAAAATTAGGTTGAAATGTACAACCTGTTTTTCAAATAGACTTACAAAAAAAAGATTTTTATTTGTTAAATAAAATCAAAGTATCTTTTGGTGTAGGAAAAATTTTTGTTAAAAAAAATTCTTGTAGCTTTATAGTACAATCCTTAAAAGGTGTAAAAGTTATAATTAATCATTTTGAAAAATATCATCTATTTACGAAAAAACAGGAAGATTTTTTATTATTTACTCAAATAGTTGCTTTAATTAACCAAAAAGAACATTTAACAGTTGAAGGTTTACAAAAAATTCTATCTTTAAAAGCTTCTATGAATAAAGGTTTATCTGAAACCTTGAAAACAACATTTCCTGAAGTTATTCCCGCTATTAGACCTAAACGTATGGATGAAGAATTATTAAACTCAAAACTAGATCCACATTGAGTTGCGGGTTTTACATCTGCAAAGGGATGTTTTAGCATTAGTATTACTAAATCTTTAACAACTAAAACAGGTTATCAGGTACAATTAATATATCAAATAACTCAGCATTCTATAGATAAAATATTTATGAATAGTTTAGTTAAATTTTGAGGCTGCGGAAAAGTCTTTTTAAGTTATAGAAGAAATAAAGTAGATTTTAAAATTTTGAAAATTAAGGATCTTTCAGATAAAGTCGTTCCATTATTTAAAAATATATCTTTAGAAAGTGAAAAATCTAAAGATTTTTTAGATTTTTGTAAAGCGATAGATATAATGAAAAGAAAGGATCATGTAACTAATAAAGGGTTAAATGAAATCCGTATATTGAAAGAAGGTATGAATACAGGTAGAAATTGAGAATAAGTATACCTTATTCTAAGTTATTTGTTAAAGATTAATAAATCTTTAAATTATTTGCAAGATAAATCTGACCGACGTGATACAATTAATTAGTCAATTAAGAGGTTATTTTTATATAAATCCTACCTTATCTTTAAGTTTAGTTATTACTATATTCTCTTTTGCAGGTATACCTCCTCTTGTGGGATTCTTTGCCAAACAGATGGTATTAAGCGCTGCTATTGATAGTGGTTATATTTTTATAACTTTAATTGCTATATTAACTAGTGTTATAGGTGGTGTATATTATTTAAATGTAATAAAAGAAATTTTCTTTTATTCACCTGAATATAAATTAAATCCTTTATTAAAAAATTTAACTTTCAATGGTAATATTTATAATAAACAAAATGTTTTAATTAAATCTATTACTTTTAAACATAATAATATTGCAATATCTAGCCCTATAGCTATTACAATATCTATAATAACTATGATAATCTTATTATTTATGTTTGTAAACCGTGAATGATTAAGTATGGGTGCTATAATGGCACAGTTACTATTCTTAACATAATGAACTTCTTATTATTAAAACCATTTTTAGGACTTCGTTATATTCATACTACATCAAATGTAATTACAGTTTCTAATAACGATTATTCTATTTTTGAAGATAAAGAAGCTTTTTACGGATGATTTTCTGGCCTAGTCGATGGAGAGGGTCACTTTAATCTTTTTCGCAGAGGTAAAGACTATGGATTTTCTTTTGTTATTGGTTTTCATAAAGATGGTAAAGAAGTTTGAGTCGCAGGAGTAGCTTCGCTAGGGGGATTAAAAATTTCTAAATCTCAATATTATGATAATTTAAAGAAAGGTAAACCTTTTAGTATTGAAGGTGAATTACTTTTTAATAAAAGATCTAATAAATCTGTGAATTTTGATATTTTAGTCTTAGAGAGTTCAATGTGTGTTTATTTAACTAGTTTATTTCACTTGGTGATTCCACCTAAAAAAAATAATGCTTTATATTTTATAGGGGCATTGTTATTATTTAATTTAAATAATTATAAAGAATGATTAAGTATGAGTACCATATTGGTACAAATTTTATTTAATTATTAAATGAGTAGTATGAGTATATTTTTTATATTTGTAATCGTTATAGCATTACTTTTTATAGTTATTAATTTAATCTTAGCACCTCACAATCCTTATCAAGAAAAATATTCGGCCTTCGAATGTGGCTTTCATTCATTTGCACAATCTAGATCTCAGTTTAATATTGCTTTTTTTATATATGCTTTAATCTTCTTACTTTTAGATTTAGAGATTCTATTATTATATCCTTATGCTGTTAGTTCTTATTCAAATGGTGTTTATGGTCTAGTAATAGTTTTAATTTTTACTACTATTGTAACTATAGGATTTGTTTATGAATTAGGTAAAGGCGCACTAAAAATAGGAAGTCGTCAAGATTCTTCAAAATTAAGACATAAAAACAATATAGTTATTTCTTTAATCGGCGATGCTAGTTAGATTTTACTATTAAGCTAGCGGAGCTATATTTTACATGTATATCCAAATTTATTTATTATTTAATATAAAATAATTTAAGTAACCAATCTTCAAATTATGTTAATTATAATATCATATATATTATAACGGATTTTTCAAGACATATATTATAGTTTAAAGTATTATGAATACTTTAAATTCAAAAATAGAGAAACAAGAAGTAGATTTTACACCAGTTACTACTTACTCTAATGCAGATACTTGTAAAGCTATTATATTAAGCGACAATAAAGGTAAATCAGGTATTTACCGTTGAGTTAATAATATTAGTAATAAAAGTTATGTTGGTTCAGCTGTAGACTTAAAAGAAAGATTTGTTAATTATTTTAACATTAATCATTTAACTAGTAACTCTAGCATGCTTATTTGTAGAGCTTTGGTTAAATACGGATATTCTAATTTTAGACTAGAGATCTTAGAATACTGTAAACCTGAAGACAGATTTGAAAAAGAAACATATTATATAGATTTATTTAATCCAGAATATAACATATTAAAAGTAGCTAATACTATGCCGGATCGGGCTGGTATAGAAGTTTCTGAGGAAACTAAAATGAAAAGAAGTCTTAGTAATCCTAACAGAATCGTAGTTTCTATTACAGATACTTTTACTAATACTGAAACTATATACGATTCTATTAGAAAAGCGGAGATAGCTTTAGGTACTACTAATCGTCAAATTGGTAGTCACCTTAGCAAAAAAGGTTCAGGTGAATTATTTAGAAAAAGATATATTATTAATAAATTGGTTTACCCTGATACTATATCCCCAAAATTTAATGAAATAGTTGAAAGTTGACGTAGCGGTATTAAATTAGAAGTAGTGGATTTACAAACAAATACTACTACTAGTTATACATCTATTCGAGAAGCAGCTAGAAATTTGGAAATTGCGCATTCTACAATCAGAAAATATAGAAATAATACTTCTCCTTATCTTGGTAGATATTTATTTAAATTTAATAAAGGTTAATACTTTGTGTGCACAGGTAAGGTGTGTATTCGGACCTTTAGGCGGAGCGAGTGTTTTTTTTTCTTACTTTGAGTATTTAGCAGCAGGCTGGGAAAAATGAGCTAAAATGTGGATTTCATAGTTTTTTAGGTCAAAATAGAAGTCAATTTACAATAAAATTCTTCATATATGCTCTTATATTTCTTCTTTTAGATTTAGAGATATTATTATTATTCCCTTTTGGAGTTAGTGGATATACTAATGATTTATACGGATTAATAATAATGTTAGGTTTTACAACAATCGTTACAATTGGATTTGTTTATGAATTAGGGAAAAATGCTTTAAAAATTGATAGTAGACAATCTTTAATTAAAAATAATACTAATAATATAAAAATATTTACTTTATAAAAAAAAATATGAAGTTTAAATATGTGATATTAAGTCTAAATTTTTAGATTTATAACCTTATGAATTTTAGAATAAAAAAAAAATAAAAATGGATAAATTATGATACAATCCGCAAAAATTATTGGTACTGGTTTAGCAACAACAGGTTTAATAGGTGCTGGTGTTGGAATTGGAGTGGTTTTTGGTGCATTAATATTAGGTACAGCTAGAAATCCATCCTTAAGATCACAACTTTTTAATTACGCGATCTTAGGGTTTGCTTTTAGTGAGGCAACTGGATTATTTGCACTTATGATGGCCTTTCTTTTACTATATGTTGCTTAGAATACGTACGAAAATTTTAAAATTTTTCGGCCCTTTATAAGGGGGGTAGATATTAAACAAAAGTTTAATGGTGGCATTTTTACTATTATATGTTATATAATAAATTTTCTTCTTTTTTTTTTGTAAATATAATTTTTATAACCCTGATAACTTTAGAATAAAGTATAATATATAATATATTATGATAAGTGTTTGATTCGCTTAAAGGGTATCTTAAAATAACACATTTTAATGTTATCACTTAATTCTATATTTTTAAAATAAATAATTAAAAATTTAATTTAAAAATAATATAGAAAATTTTTTTTTACATAAATTATGAATTTAATTTGAAATAATTTAATAATTAAATTAGATGCACCTTCTGCTTGAGGTATATATTTTCAAGATAGTGCAACACCTCAAATGGAGGGGCTAATAGAACTACATGATAATATCATGTATTATTTAGTAATAATACTATTTTCTGTAGGATGAGTATTATTATCTATAATAAGAAATTATGTTAATACTGTTTCTCCTATTGTGGGGTGATCGGGAAGATCACTTGTATGGGAGTTTACATTGCCAAATTCCGGGGAACTCCTAAAGCTCCTGGTACCAAGCCGTATATGAAAATATATAAGTGACTGAAGTAATTACTCAGATGTGGTAACAAGTCAGGAGATTTGCGAAAGCAAAATGGACAACCGCGGATCTAAGTCAAATATGAGTGCTAGTAAGACTATATTTGTAAAAGAGCAACGAGTAGACGGTAATGGGCAAGTAAAAATTTTTACTAGTTTAAGGTGTACTCTAATGGGTTTCGAAAGAAATTCTAATATCAATATCCAGTCTAACCATTTATATAAAAGATTTTATACTAATTTTACTATTAATAAATCTGATTATATAAACAATGAATCTCCAGTAAATCCGTGATTCTTAACGGGGTTTTCTGATGGAGAAGCTTCTTTCATAATTTATATCCAAAAAACAAAGAATACCAAAATAGGATGAAGTACTTGAATAGCATTTGAAATAAACCTAGATGATATAGATTTATCTATATTAAAAGATATTAAGTCTTATTTAGGTGTGGGAAAAATATACCAAAAATCTAATGGCACTTGTGTTTATGTTATAAGAGCTTTAGATGAAATTAGTGTATTAATTAATCATTTTGATAATTATTCTCTAATTACTAAAAAATATGGTGATTATTTATTATTTAAAAAAGCGTACGAAATTATAAAAAATAAACAACATTTAACGATAGGAGGGTTTAAGGATATTTTAAGTTTAAGAGCATCTCTAAATAAAGGTTTACCGCCTGCATTAAAAGAAGTTTTTCCTTATATTATACCTGCAGAAAAACCCGAAGTTCGTAGTAATGCTGCCCTAAATCCTGAATGATTCTCTGGGTTTACTACTGCAGAAGGGAATTTTTTAGTTAAAATTTCAAATGAACCTAAAAGTAGCGTATCTTTACGGTTTAAATTAACTCAACACATAAGAGATGAACAATTGTTTGCAAGTTTAGTTGATTATTTAGGTTGCGGAAAAATATATATTTATGAAAATTCAGTATCCTTCATAGTTACTAAATTTAGCGATATTTCAGAAAAAATTATACCTTTATTTGATAAACATCCTATACAAGGAATAAAACGTTTAAATTATTCTGATTTTGTTAAAGTATGACAATTAATGAAAAATAATTTACATTTAACAAGTAAAGGTATTAAATTAATATCTAAAATAAAATCTGGTATGAATTTCGGTAGAAAATTTTAAACGGATGGTTAATTTCATTAGCCGAGCTCCGCTACAAAAAAAATTCAACTATTATTTAATAGTTTGAATAAAATATAATTATATAAATGTATGATAAAATTGATCGTTTTGATTTCACACAAATATTTAAACCACGGTATTATTGTGCCTTCTCAAAAGTGTTTTAAACATAAAATTTATAATCGTATCTTAAATATACGGGCTTATTCTACTTCTAATTCTAACGATAAGAATGATTCGAATGAAGATAAGTTTGTCCCTGCGGTAATATATGACGACGCTCTTTTAATGAAAAAGGTAATCTTAAAGGAGAATGCCGGGAAAGTTGGAATTTATATGTTTACTAATAAACTTACTGGCGATATTTACGTAGGACAATCTAAGGATCTTCGTAAAAGATTCCTGAAGTACTTTAACAATAGTTATTTAATTAGTCGTAATGAACTTATAATAAGTAGAGCTTTATTAAAATATGGATACTCAAATTTTTCTGTAACTATTTTAGAATATTGTGAAGAATCTAACTTAGATGTTAGAGAACAATATTACTTTGATACTCTTAACCCTCAGTATAATATACAAAAAATAGCCGGTGGAAGTTCTAAAGGTTTAATCTTGTCTGAGGAAACCAAAGAAAAAATTAGTAAAGCTTTAAAAGGAGTTTATACGGGGAACAAATCTTATTGATATGGTCGTACAATGAGTGAAGCAACTAAGAAACTTATGAGTTCACAAAAAACGGGGGAACTTAACCCTTTATATGGTAAAACTCATACTGAAGAGACTAAAAATTTAATGGCGCAAAAAGCTTTGGGTAGAAAACATGCTGAAGAAACATTATTAAAAATGAGTCAAGCTAGAGGTCATCTTGTTTATGTTTATGAAAAAAATGATTCAAATGGATTTGAATTAATAGGTAGTTTTATTTCAATGAGAAGAGCTGCTAAATTTTTAGGGATTAGTGGTAACACAGTAAGATTGTATGTAAATTCAGGAAAAATATTTAAAGATAGATATAAATTTTCATCAAAACAAGTTTAAAAAAACTATAAGAAAAATTTCACTATATGCTGGAAACTCCTAAAGTCTTTAAGTACTATATATCCATAAGAGATTATCAGTGAAAACCTTAAAGAATGTGACAATGGATCATCAGCAGGTAACCAAAGGATACTTAAAAATATCCAAGTAGGAACCTCAGAGACTATACGTGAAAATTATATGTAATCATATAGTAAAATATAGTCCAGTTAAATATGAAAGTATTTAAGTTTGTCGACATTAATCGAACTAATCTGAACTATAACACCTGCCGTTATTTTAATATTAATCGCTTTCCCTTCTTTTAAATTATTATATTTAATGGATGAAGTAAGCGATCCTTCTATGTCAATTTTAGCAGAAGGTCACCAATGATATTGATCTTACCAGTATCCTGATTTTTTAGATTCAAGTAATGAATTTATAGAATTTGATTCTTATATAATTCCTGAATCCGATTTAGAAGAAGGTGCTTTAAGAATGTTAGAAGTTGATAATCGAGTAATAATCCCTGAATTAACACATATTAGATTTATTATTACAGCAGCTGACGTTATACATTCCTTTGCTTGTCCATCTTTAGGTATTAAAACTGATGCATAAAAAAAAATGAATGTAGGTTATTCATTTATTGTGCAAAAAGAACCAAATTCCGGGGAAGTCCTAAAGCTTCTGATACTAAGCTAAGTATGAAAATATTTATGTGGGTTAACTAATCATTAACGTATAGTAATAAGTCAGAAGATGAACGAAAGTGAAATGGATAATCGCGGATCTAAATCAATAATAAATTATTTATCGTTAGCCGGGCCCCTATAAATTATAAGGAGTGTACTATATTTAAATGGAGTCGCTTTGGGTAGGGTATCCACCAGCAGAGAGAATTTCAAAGTCGGCGCCTTCGGATAAGTAGTGAAGCTGCTAAAAATAAATATTAATGTTATTGTAAAAGAGCAACGAGTAGACGGTTCTTCAGCTATAGAGTTTGTATTTAACATGCTCATTAACGTATAGTTGTAAGGTATACTCTAAGTTACCGGGAAACCGGCGCTTAATTAAAAAAAAAATAAGTAAATTAAGCTTAATATAACTTACAATAGCCTGCCTAAGTCTTAACTTTAAAAACGTGATTTAAGTAGAGAGAGATAAAAGAAAACGTAGGGGTAAAATTTAATTAATTAAATATAGTATAATAATTCTTAGTATCTTTTATTGAGGGTTCATATCCCTAAAATAAAGTATAAACTTTATAGAAATAAGTGGGTTACATATAATAGAATAAACCACTTTTTAGGGTCTTATACTAAACTAGAGTTTTTTTTTATTCTTTTTTTTTTTAATTCTTTTAATCCCAGGAATATAGTATAATTTTTTTATATTTCCTATCAATATTAGTTTATTATAAACATTTATAAATTTATAACCATAAGATTTCTTATATATGGTGTTTATTTTTATATTTACTTAAATATTTTAGGATAACTTATATACTATAATAATAAAAAAAAAGAATGTTATTATCTTTTTTATTATTAATATTTTTAATGGGTATTTTTCATATAGCTGGGGTTATTTATTCTGAATACAATGGTGCTCTGAAGTCGCAGAAAAATATAGATTATATTTATTTATTTTTATACGCACTTTTTGGGTACTGTGCAGGGTTAAATAAACATTACAGATATAATTTGCGAAAGGTTCAATACTATAACATTAAGCCTTCATTTTATGGTCGTAGCCTACGAAATTATAGTACATTAATATCCAATCCCGAGGCTTCACTTGAAAACCCAACTCAGGTAGATAGCAGTCGTAGTGACTTGGATAATATTAAAGGTATTTTTCCGGCTTTATTAGAACAAAATATGCATGTAACTAAAAATGTACAAGGGGCGACTCAAGTCTTAATTAATATGTATAATAGTCTTTTTGATTCAAGTCCAGTAAAACAATATCTAAAATTTTCTTGTTTACACTTATTGAGTTTAAAGGACTTCGTAGATAAAGGATACATACCTGGAGATTTTGTATATTATGTGGTGGACAGTAAAGATAATAAAGGGCATCCTAGTCTATATCAAGGTAATTCCGGTTGTTATCTTTTTCTAAATTTAAATCTAGGTATATTTTATATAGGTTCAGCTGTTTGTCTATACACCAGATTTAAAGGTCATAAGGTTAATAGCATGAGACCTGAGATAGGGGGCGATAATGCTTTTTATCTAGCTGTTCGATAATTAGGTTGATCTAGTTTTATTTGAAAACCTGTTATTCTTACAACTAATCACATAAACAATTTTATTACAAATAATCCTACATATGAATTAGACTTGGAGTCCTTATTTATATTGCGAGCTTTTACACAATTTGAAGCACGAGTTTGTGAACAAGCTTTATTAACTTACTTTAGACCTAAATTAAATAGTACTTATACAGTAACCTTTCCTTTTAGTAGTTGAGAAAGTGGAGGGTATATTAAGTCTGCGGATAGTTCTAAACCCATAGTAGTAAAGGGAAATGAAGGTTCAGGATTTACCATGGAGTATTCTTCAAAAAATAGTGCAGCTTTTGCATTAGGAATACCTAAAACAACTTTCGATCGTTACATAAACCTTAAGAATCATTTAGTCTATAGCCCAGTTTTAGAAAGAGATGTGTTTTTAATAGATCCTTCAAGACCTTTATCTGAAAATTCCCCTATTTACTCTAACACTGAAGATCTTACGCCGATTCTTGGTGTTGATTTGTATGAGTTAGAGCAAGGTAAACTTTTCGCTTTATTACTAGATAAAAAGACTATTTTTGGTGTTTATGATAACCCTAGTAAAGCAGCCATAAGCTTAGATGGTAAATCAGATAGCAAATATATAAGTAGATATATTAACCTGGAACGTCCAGTTTTAGTGGGACCGCATAATGAACCCGTGTATTTTGTTATGAATCCTGAATGGAAAGCAGACTTAAAAGTAAGAGTGGGTGCTAGACCTACTATACGTAAAAAATCTAATCTCTCTAAGTCTATAGTTTTAGTAGATGTATTAAATAACACTGCTTTACAGTTCGATACAGTATCAGACATGTTAAAATATTTAGGTCGAAAATCTGTTTCAGATACAGGGTTTGTGAAGAAATATATGAATCCAACTAAACTCTATAAAGGTCGATACGAATTTTATTATGTGTCTGATTTTACGGGAACAATTACAGGTAAAGGAGGTAATTAACTTAAGTTTAACCCTGTAACCTCTAAATACTAAGTCAACATAGTTTGCGTACTTCGTACTTTATATGAAAAGATGTTTTTTTTTACTACTCCTATATCAAATTTTAAATGTGTTATATATTTCGTATAAAACCTTAAATATATTTATTACTCCGTTTTCTTATATTAATCTTTAAAGTTATTATACGGCGAATTTGTAATTAACGATCCAGGGAGATTAAATCAAGTTTCTGTTTTTGTTAATAGAGAAGGTGTTTTCTATGGACAATGTAGCGAGATCTGTGGAATTTTACACAGTTCAATGCCTATTGTTATAGAATCTGTTTCTTTAGAAAAATTCTTAACATGATTAGAAGAACAATAAATTAATAATAATTACACATAAATATATTTATGTGTAATGGTGTGTTAGCTTAATTGGTTAAGCATGGTAGTACGGTTGCCGAGATTATGAGTTCGAGTCTCGTACACATCTTTCTTAAGTATATTTAATAAATTTTAGTTTTTTTTATTTAGAGGAGAGCAAACTCTTAATTTATTATATATATTTATTGTGTATTTAACTTTAACTTTTTTTTTTATTTAATAGGAATTTTAGGATTTGTTTTTAATTTAAAAAATATTATATTAATGCTTATTTCAATGAAAAAAATCATATAAACTTTTAAGAAATACTTTTCATATTCTGTTTTCTTTAAAAGTTAATATGTGAATGCTGAAATAGAGTTAAGTAAACTCAGACCAGACTAGTAAAAGTATTCCGTTTATATATATTCTAATCTTCGATCTAGTTTTGGGTAAGGACGAACTGTAAAATAAAAAAGTATCTAATTATCTTTATAACTTAAAGAGTGTTATTTAGGGTATATAAATACAATACTACTAGGGAGTCTTAAAGGTTAGTTATAATCTAACACACTCTTTTCTATTGTAATGATACGTAAATATTATTATTACTGAGGATATTAAGAGATTACATCATATAAATTAAAAATTAAAATTTTAACAAAATGTATATAACTTTTATACTTTTTTAATAAACCTTATAGTGTCTTTCGAAGCAAGCTCTTGTAAATACGAAAAATATTATATTTATGCTTATCTATAAAGTAATGCAGTCATCTATATTACTATATCTTATAAAAAGATATAGCAGTGTTAAATTTTTATGTTATATTTTTAAATTTATAGGCTTCAGTCTACTACTGTTCATATATCTAACTTTATACATGTATGTTGCTTCTGATTTCTTTGGTAGAGAGATTAGGGTTAGCTTTTAATTTAGCTTGTATTTATGTGTTACTTAATCTATTATTTTTCTTATATTTGAATATGCACACTTTATAGGTCTTTTGTACGTAACTTATGCAAAGTCAATAATGATAATGTAATTAATAACTTGGATTTACTTAAAAAATAAGATGTCCGGGTCAGCTCCTGCGCCTAATTTATTTAGGCGAGTAGGTTCTAATAAATTAGGCTTCTAATAAATTAGGCTTCGCAGTAAAAACAAAACTAGAATATAGTAATATTTAAAGTTATTATTAATTTTTTAGTGCCGTAAAGTTCCCTTTATTTTATATTTAGTCTATAGCAATATTTAGAGATGGAGAATAATATGCTTATATTCAGAAAACCCTTAAACCTCATACAGGCTGAGTTGTTTAATCTGTAATTGTGTTTCAATTTATTCTCCATAAACGTGATTTATTGTCATTGGAAGCTATAAAATATCAATTAGGTAGTGTAGATAATATAGGAAACAACGGAGCTAATTCATTCCGTTAGCTTGTTACTTCTTTAACAGATTTACGTATTTTATGGGCGCATTTCAAGAAATATTGTTTAAGGACCCTTAAAAGGGCTGATTATCTTTTATTTAAATGTGCGGTAGATATAATGTTAACAAAAACACATCTATCTATTAACAATTCCACTAATAAATCCGAAGGTGTTGGTGTTACTTATTCTGAGAGTTTTCAATAAATCGTTTCTATCAGAGCTTCAATGAATAAATGGTTAACGGATGAACTGGTGGCTGCTTCCTAATATTACTTTAGTAGAAAACCTATTATTATAGATAATGTAATACCCAGTAAATATTTAAACGCTGAAGGTTGCTTTTAAATATTTATTAGAACGTCTGGCTTTATTGTACTTAAATTCGCGATTACTCAACATTCAAGAGATCAGCTTTTAATCTCTAGGTTAGTAGATGCTTTAGGTTGCGATAAATGTTATAAATACCCTACTAGATATAGTGTTGATTCTTTATGGTTTAATTTTACAGATGAGCTTGCGCATCCTTCGGATGATAAATTTATACCTCTTTTACAAGAATACCCTATACAAGTAGTCAAATATTTATATTATCAATCTTGAAGACTTGGTGCGGAATTAATAAAAAAAATAAAGCTCATCTTTTTTCTTAAGAGAAAGCTAAAATTTTACAACTAAAAGCTGGTATCAATAAATGAAGATTAAAAAATATATAGTTAGATATCTCATACTTTATACAATTTATGTCCTCCCTAGCGAAGCAGCGAAGCAGCGAAGCAGCGAAGCAGCGAAGCAGCGAAGCAGCGAAGCAGCGAAGCAAGCGCAGGATTTCACTATATTAATCTAATTTTTTTTTATTAAATTATTGGGGGGGGTAATACCTTAAAAGAATTTAGATTATTCTTTGTGCTTATATTGTTCACGGTGTTTATCCTTTTAGCTTAGTTAGTACTTACACGGATGTTACAGTAAGTGCTATAGTTCAAGGTGAATATTTTTACCTTGAAAGGGTGTTAGTTCAATAGGTATAACAGTACTTCGTAGTAAAGTCTAAGATTAGTTCGAATCTAATGCACTCTCCTCCTTTATCGAGATACTATATTTAAATATGTAGCTTAAACAATAAAGGTTTTAAAATAATTTAAGATATAAAAAATTTTTTTTATATAACCTTAATACTTTTTTAACTGGTATTTTAGGATTTGTATTAAACAGAAAAAATATTATAATGATGATGCTTATTTCTATAGAGATAATGCTTGTCTTTATAACATGCCTAATACTGGTAAGTTCACTTAATATTGAGGATATTACGGGTCAAACTTACGCTATTTATATTATAATTGTTGCAGGGGCTGAATCAGCTATTGGTTTAGGTATCCTGGTAGCCTTTTATAGACTAAGAGGTTTTTATCTAACTATCTATCCTACAATAAACCACTATTTTTTATAAATGTTAATAAAATTCTAAGTCCTGCTAATTTCATTTGCAGAGCGCAGGACAGCGAAGCAGGGGAAAACTTTTTTTCGTATCCTCCAGACTAGAAGAGGTAGTATTTTATTGTTTTGGTTGGTTATCCTAAAAAGTAATGAACATGTAACAGAATAGTAAGTCTAGTAGTCGCTTGCGTAGATATTTAATACAATAAAAGTGTTAGTTTAATAGGTAGAATAGGTGAATATTATATATTTACTAGTATTAGTTCGAATCTAATACACTTTATCTCCTTTATTCTAATCATAGTAAATAACATGTATTTATGTAATAAAGGAGGTTATTTAAAATAATTTAATATTTATAATATATATAAAATGAACATAACTTTGATACTTTTTTTAATAGGAATTTTAGGATTCGTATTAAACAGAAAAAATATTATATTAATGCTTATCTCTATAGAGATCATGCTTGTATCTATAACATTCCTAATACTGGTAAGTTCACTTAATATTGACGATATTATTGGTCAAACTTACGCTATTTATATTATAATTGTTGCAGGGGCTGAATCAGCTATTGGTTTAGGTATCCTAGTCGCTTTCTATAGATTAATTAACTCTCCTGATAAAAATCCAAGATCAAATTTTTCTTCTTCACATTTTAATTTATTACCTTCAATTTCACACAATAATTTCAACCCAGCTAGATATTATTCTAGTTTAGTTGACCATAGTAAAAAAATAGTAGTTCTAAATCCTTCATTTATAAGTGGGTTCTCTGATGCTGAATGTTCTTTTGTTGTAGCTATTTCAAAGAACCCTAGATATAAAATAGGATGACATGTACAAGCTAGATACCAAATAAAATTGCAAGAAAAAGATAGAGCTTTATTATTATTAATTAAAAATTATTTTGGTAATATCGGATCAATTTCTAAAGTTAATTCTATGGTTGAATTTAGAGTTAACGATATAACTAGTTTAATTAATATAATTATACCTCATTTTGAAAAGTATCAATTAATAACCAATAAATATAAAGATTTTATAATATTTAAACAAATTGTTATGTTTATGTCGGAAAATAAACATACTACTTTAGAAGGATTTAAAGAAATCTTAGAATATCGAGCATCTCTTAACTGAGGTTTATCTCAAAGTTTAAAGGTATCTTTTCCTTCTATATTACCAGTTAAACGAATAGAGATGGATGGTAATATATTAAGTAAGTTATCTTCTGACTGAGTAGCCGGTTTCTCAACAGGAGAATCTGATTTTTTTATCACTATCTCCGGTAAATATGTTTGACTACGTTTTTCTATAGGTCAAGATTCAAGAGATATATTATTATTGAAAAGTTTAATTGAATTTTTTAATTGCGGGTATGTTGCTCAATATAAAAACCGTAACGTATGTGAATTTATAGTTACAAAAATTAATGATATAATTATAAATATTATTCCTTTTTTTGATAAATACAAAATTCAAGGTTCTAAATATAATGATTATATTATGTTTAAAGAAGCCGCGGTTCTTATTAACAATAAAGAACATTTAACTGAAAAAGGTTTAAATAAAATAATAGAATTAAAAAATTCTATGAATAAGAAGAAGGATTAAGTTTGTCTTGCTTAAATGGAGATTTTCTTTTGGTCATAAAAGGTAAAGTGAACCTTTGTCTAGTTTTCTTTAAGGAAGGCGAAACTCTCAAATTACGGGGAACTCTTAAAAACAAATTTACCAAGTAAATATAGTAATATAATTAATGGAACAGGTAATGACTCGTTGTACGGTAAAAACGATTTGTATATGTAGAATATCCGTAGCCAAGCACCAAGCATTTTATCATTCTTTAAAATGCTTGGTGTGCAGTTCATCGACTAAATGTGAGTTGGTGAGTTAGTAATTATCTAACTTGCTTAAGATATAGTCAGTCTTAATATATGAATATTAAGGTAAAACGAAGGGGAAGTATAAGAATAGAATATAAATAATATGTATTTAACAATAATAATTTTACCTTTATTAGGATCTATAGTTTCTGGCTTTTTTGGTAGAAAAGTTGGAGTTAGTGGAGCACAATTTATAACATGTTCAAGTATAATAGTTACTACTATTTTAGCTATTATAGCTTTTTTTGAAGTAGGTTTAAATAATATAACTTTATCTATCACCTTATTTAGATGAATAGATTCAGAGTGATTTAATATTATATGAGGTTTTCAGTTCGACAGTTTAACAGTAAATATTATGGTTTCTTTTTTAAATACCTTCCATAAAACAGCTGAAGTAGCTATACATTCAGGCAGGGTTTGTAACTTAAGGAGTGTATCCTTAAGTGGATTAAAAAAACAAGTTTGTTCTTTTTCTACTTTACAAAATACAAGAGAGCTTATTTGTGCAACAGTATTCGAGCCTAGATTTCTTCTAAATTTACCATTAAAAGCTGATAGCAAAAATTTTGAGTTCTCTCGCGATTTTATTGAGTGATTTATAGGTTTTGTTGATGCTAAAGGTTCATTTGGTATACTTGAAATAAAAAAAAGCAATGATTTTTCTTTTTTTTTTCAGATTAGTGTTCACATTCGTGATTTACAGGTTTTAAATTATATTAAATATATTCTTGGTATAGGTAATATAACTGTTATATCTTTAAAAAATAAGGCTAATTATACAGTAACAAATTTACGAGATCTTTATATTATTTGCGTTATTTTCAATAAATTTAATTTAAATTCTACAAAACATCTTAACTTCTTAGATTTCCATAAAGCTTTCAGTCTTTATATTAAAAGCAATAACCCTGAATATCGTTCTAAAATAAAATCAACTATAATGGAAATAATTATAATAATTAATAAAAAAAGAACAGATTTTGAATTATCTTTTACATCTCATTGTATTAATGTTACCCCTTATTGATTCTTAGGATTTGTTGAAGGTGGTGGTTCTTTTTCATACAAAAGACAAAACAATAAATTAGTATTCGTAGTTACTCAAAAAGGAAATAAAGTTTTAATTGATTCAATAGCCGATTTCTTATGTTCTATTTCACAGGTAAATTTTAGACACGAAGTTACAAATACTAAATATAATCCTATTACTATTTATCCTAACAAGGATAAATGAATTTTATCCACTAGTAATATGGATTTTATTGAATACGTTATTATGCCATTATTAAATTCTATGATTTTCCGAAGTAGAAGATATTTAGATTATATAGATTGAGTAGCTATATTTAACATAAAAAAAAAAGGTTTACACTATCTTCTTAAAGGTAGAAAATTAATTGAACTAATACTAAGTCAAATGAATAGAAATAGATTATCAACAGCAACAACAGAAAACAAGGTAAATAGAAATCTTCTCCATTTAATTATAGCTGAATTCTTAACTAAAGATTCAAATTTTGAATATAAGGAGGACGGGCGTATTTGAATTATATCGGAAAACAAATATCTAGGTGAAAGAAAAAAAGGTGGAAATAATAAATTAGTTGCACTTGTTTCTTCCAAAAAAAGAATATTGAAATATTTTGATTCAATTACTGAATGTGCAAAATTTTTAAATATCCCTATATCAACTCTTTCAGGTAAAATAAAAAAAAACAAACCTATCAAATATGAAAATAAAGAATGCTTTGTAGTGAAGGTTAATTAAGCTGGACTTGACTCAGATTTATTTAATGTAGAAGGAGTAAGCTCTTCTTGTAATGTTAAATCTTGTTTAAGATCAGATAAAAGTAGTAAGGTTACTAAATGCGCGTTTTATTTATCCATATTTAGCATGCTTAATCCTGAATAATATACTGTGGCATCATCTTGACTGAATCTTAATGAATTCTTAAGTTTAAGTGAATGATTTAATATCATATGAGGACTCCAATATGATAGTTTAACAGTATGTTTTATGGGTATTTTTTTTAGAAATAGATGCTGTGTTGGTTTTAATCCAACTGTATAAGGTTTTTAATGATTATTAATGTATTTAGTTATTTATTTATAGGATAAATTAATAATAGGATGTCTATAGATAAAAGTAAAAGAGTAGTTTCTAAATTTAGTAATTATAGACAAAAAAAGGAAGTTTTTTAAGATTATATGCTTCTCAACAAAGAAGTAATTCTTCTACTGGTATTTATTTAAGTAATAAAGAAGATTTAGCTTTTTACAATTATTTGTAGGATTTAGGGGTACCCTGATGCAGAAGGTAATTTTGTTATTAATTCTGCTCCGCTGCCTAGCTCTCTCCTGGTTAGAGTGCGCAGGGCTATAAATAAAGAAGATAAGTCTATAGTTTCTAGTTTTTCTGTGCCTAATGGAATTTAGCCGAAGGCTAAATTAGCCAGCTCTTATGTTTAAAATAATCTTATTAAATCATTCTTCTATTATATCGGTAAATTAAAATATTGCTATAAAAGATTATATTTAAAAATAGTGCATCCCTTACTATTAGTAATATTAACGGTTTAAAGAACTATTTTATACCCTTTTTAGATAAAATGGGATTACGGGTCGGCTCCTTCGCCTAATTAAATTAGGCGAAGAGCTTCGCAGTAAAAAAGGTAAATATTTTTAAGATTTTAAATTTATACGCAAAATTGTATACACAGGAGCTCATATAAAATAAGAAGTTATAACCTCAGGTTTAAATTTATAAAAGACTATTAATAATTTTTTACTTTATAAATAAGTTCAACATTTAAGCAATGTATAATTAACTTTTAAATCGTACACCCACAATTGAACGTCTTTTAGATGGGAGAGTTATAGATGTTGAAACTAAAAAATACTAAATAAATTAAATAGTTGTGTGTATGAAGTATGAAATATGAAATATGAAATATTGGGGGGGGGGTAGATCAGGAGTATTTTTTTTTTTAGTTAAATATTAAAAAAAAAGATGCCGACTCAATTGTAGGCTTATATTCGCATACTTAAAGTATACCTTGAGATCTTGATATTTTAGGGCTGGAATAGCTTCGCTAGCGGAATTTTTTACTAAAGTTAAATCTTATAAAATAAGAGTACCTGTATTTTAGGGCGCAAGCTCTTAAACTATAGATCTAATATTTATTAAGAAGTAGGGAGTGGAGGTGGTAAAATTTTAATAAAACTAAATTAAGAGCTCGTTTTAAAACAAAAATTTTTGTTTTAATGTATAAAAACTACTACATATACATAATCATTATAATATAACTATGTAGTTATATTAAACATATAATATTATAAAGATTCATACAAATTTTTAGCTTAAATTTTTAGGGCTCTAGTTCAGCTAAAAAGTATATATTATATACAAGGAATTGGGTAAGATTATAATCGAACAATTCTATACTTATACAAAAATAAGGTGAAAACGGTTAATGGGCATATTCCTAAAGACCGTCGGCAGTTATAAATGCCGCTACAGACTGGATCACCGGGGTTAGGCTGAAATGTCTGTCCAAATGTACAGTCGGATTCTAGAACGAGTGTGATATCGTAGGGAGGATATATTTATCAAAAAACCATTACACACTATGGATAGCCTTAACATAAAGGTTGAAACTCCTGAGTATTAATTTACTGTCAAAGTAAAAACTTAGGTATAAACTAAGTGACTTTAGGGTATGTTAACTAGAATTGATCTATGCTTTTACCTGTTTTAATAATTAGTTCTTTAGTCCATCTTTATTCTATTGGATATATGTCCAGTGATCCTCGGTTATATGTTAAGGGAAAACATATTTATGGGGAAAAATTGTCAAATTCCGGGGAACTCCTAAAGCTTAAGGTACCAAGCGTTAATCGAAAGATTATTAGTGGCTGAAGTAATCATTCAGGTATGGTAACAAGCCTTAAGATAATCGAAAGAGCAATGGACAATCGTGGATCTAAATCAGTATTATATGAATATAATACTGTAAAAGAGCAACGAGTAAACGGCAATTGATTTATTAATTCTAATTTAATAAATTTAAGATGTACTCTGGTGGATTTCGAAAGAAAAAGAGCTTTATGCTCTGGTTTTAATTGTTTTAACAGTTGAAATTCCTGTGTCAAAATCCCATCTAACCAATTCGGATTAAATAAAAAATATTCTAC
This sequence comes from Dryadomyces quercivorus, assembly GCA_002778125.1. Taxonomy (NCBI): domain Eukaryota; kingdom Fungi; phylum Ascomycota; class Sordariomycetes; order Ophiostomatales; family Ophiostomataceae; genus Dryadomyces; species Dryadomyces quercivorus. The sequence goes on along the minus strand of PCDE01000018.1, from coordinate 35,810 downwards.
TTATATTAATTCTCCTATTAACCCTGGTGTTTGATCTGGTTTAATAGATGGTGAAGGTTCATTTAGTATAATTGTAGATAAAGTACAAACTCGTAAATTAGGTTGACGGGTTCAATTAAAGTTTCAACTAGGTTTACATGCAAAGGATTCTAATTTATTATGTTTATTAAAACAATATTTAGGTAATATAGGTTCTATTCATTTTTCTAAAAATAGAAATATAGCTAATTATTCTATTGATTCAATCGAAGATTTAAATAAACTTATGATTTATTTTAAGGATTATCCCTTATTAACTCAGAAAGCTGCAGATTTAATCTTATTCCAACAGGCTATAGCCCTTGTAAAGAATAAAGCTCATCTTACTGTAGAAGGTTTAAATAAAATAATAAATATTAAAGCTTCAATGAATTTAGGTTTATCTGATAGATTAAAATTAGAATTTCCAGATTTCATTCCCGTAGAAAGACCTGTAATTAATCTCGATAATGTAAATTTAGATCCTAATTGAATATCAGGTTTTGTTAGTGCTGAAGGTAATTTTGATGTTCGTATTCCTGTTACTAATAGTAAATTGGGACATCGTGTACAATTAAGATTTCGAGTAACACAACATAACAGAGATATTAAATTCATGAATAAAATAGTTGAATATTTTAATGCTGGAAAAGTTTATAATTATAATGGTAGATCTGCAATCAATATTACGATAGTAGATTTTACTAATATTACTGAAACTGTAATACCTTTTTTAAAAAAATACCCAATAATAGGTGTAAAATTTTATGATTTTACTGATTGATGTAAAATTCATGACTTAATGGTTAATAGAGCACATCTTACTGCAGAGGGTATAAATTCAATTAAATTAATTAAATCAGGAATGAATATTGGGAGATAAGTTTAAGTAATTTAACCAGTGTTAATAGAAATATTTTATAAGCCAATTGTAAGATTAATTTGACTATAAAAGCATAACCAAAGATTTTTTAGTTATTTAAGTTTATTCACATTTATGATGATAATACTTGTAACAGCAAACAATTATTTATTAATGTTTGTAGGGTGAGAAGGAGTTGGAGTTTGTTCTTATCTTTTAATTAGTTTTTGATTTACTAGAATAGCTGCAAATCAAAGTTCCTTATCGGCTTTTATAACAAATAGAGTAGGAGATTATATATTAACTGTAGGAATGTTTATTATATTATGATCTTTAGGTAAAATACAAAATTTTAAATTCTTACTTTTTTTTACAAGCAAGATAAATCAAAATACTAATATTTCTTTTATTTATAATCATAAAAAAAAAAATACACAAAACATTTTTTTTAATCAAAGACCCCAGATATATAGAGATTATCGTTATATTCACCACAGTCAAATAAGACAATCTTCTAGTTTTGGTCCTTATTTAGCTGGTTTAATTGAAGGCGATGGACACATAGCTGTACAAGATTTAAATACACAAAAAGTAGTTCACAGACCAAAAATAATTATTGCTTTCAATGTACATGATAAACCTTTAGCCGAAAAATTAAACACTGAATTAAAAGTAGGTAGAGTGATTGATAGATCCGATACTGGCCATGTATTATTACAAATTTTAGCTAAAGAAGAAGTTTTAAAAATAATTAATTTAATAAATGGTCACATGAGAACTCCTAAAATAGAAGCATTACATAGAGCTATTAATTGAATAAATAAAAAAGATAATAGTTCTATACCTTGTTTAGGGTTAGATAAAACTCCCTTAAATAGTAATGCTTGACTGTCAGGGTTTTCTGATGCAGACGGTTGCTTTGGTATAACAATATACGAACGTAAAAAAAAAAATGGTGTATTTTTAAGAACTAGTGTTCAAACTTCTTTTCGTATAGAAGTAAAACAAGATTATTCTAATGAAGTTGCATTTGAATTAGGTGGATCTAGCTTTTTTCCTATTATGAGTGAAATATCCCATTTTTTTTCTGTAAATCTTTATACTAGAACGAGAAAAACTAAAAATAAAGTTTTTTATGCTTTTGCAGTTGTAGCCCATAACCCTAGAAGCCATGAAATAATTCGTGAATATTTTTCTAAGTTTCCTTTATATTCTTCTAAGTATTTATCATATAAAGATTGATGTCTTGTTCAAGAGCTACATAAAGGATCTTTAACACAAGAAAATATGGGAAAAATAAAAGAAATAAAAAATCAGTTTAATAGTAAACGTAAAGTGTTTTATTTTTCGCATTTAAAAAAAATTAAGTAAATTGCCGTGGGAAGTAGTAATACTTCTCTTATTATATAACTATATGCGGGAAACTTCTAAAGTCTTTTTATAGATTATTGTGAAAACCTTTTTTTACGGAGGTGTACACAAAACTTAATAATTAAAAAGAATAGATTTTTTTTTTACTTCGAGAGTCCAGATTTCATATAGTTTAGTATTTTACTTATTATATCCCGCCATCGCCACTTTTGTACTCTTTAACAATTAGAGTATAAGTGGGGGTGAAGGGTTGAGGTGGGTTAGGTTTAGGGGATATAAAATATATTAAGAATACCGAATTATATTTGGTTCTATGCTAAATTAAACTTTTCCTGTCCATCCGGGCTTAGCTAAGCGTGGAGTTTAACTATTAACCTTTTATTTAAGGATATAGGTAATGAAGGGTCATACGGGCCTTCGAAGTTAATCAAAAAATGAAAATGGGCAATCCGCAGGAAACTGAAAAATAAAATTTAAGGATCCTCAGAGACTACACGTTATACTCCATTAATTTAATGGATGAAGATATAGTCCAATTAATAGTTGAAAGGCTATAATAAAATTCGAATTTAGATTATAGTACAGTATTTTCACTAGCTCCTTATATTAATGAAAATATCCTTATTATTATAGGTATCTGTTTATTAGTAGGTGCTATGGCTAAAAGTTCTCAAGTTGGACTTCATGTTTGATTACCTATGGCTATGGAGGGTTTGGTTAAAAGGGCTCTCATTAAATTTCACTGTATGCGGGAACATCCCTCTTTAAATTATTGGTCCTCTGTTTATTTAAACTTAGGAAAACCTCAATAAGAGGGGCAATCCGCAGGAAACTTCAAAGATTCCTCAGAGACTGTGTGTGAAACAAATTATATTAATGAAAAATTTAAAGGATGATTTAGAGGTTTTACTGAAGGAGACGGGTCTTTTATCTTAAATAAATATGGATATTTAGAGTTTAAAATAACACAATCTAGTGTTTATGCTCAAATATTCTTTGATATTAAAAAAGAATTAGGCTTCGGATCTGTAGTAGTTCAATATAAAATTAATAAAACTCATCATTATGTGCCGGCTCGTTAGAGATAAAAATAAGATTTTAAAACTAATTCATATATTTAATGGTAATATTGTTACTAAATATAAAAATAATCAATTTATGTTGTGATTAGAAGGATATAATAAAAAATATAATGAAAATATTAAATTTATTGAACCTAAATTTAAAGTAAATTTTAATAAGGCTTAATTATCAGGATTTACTTCAGCTGAAGGTTGTTTTACTTGTTCTGTTTTAACTTCTAAAGAAGGAAAAACTTCAGTAACAGTTAGATATCTAGTATCTCAAAAAGATGATAAATAATTTAGTCAAGATCTTGCAAATTTAATTAATGGTTATGTAACTCATATCGAAAAGTATAATGGTTATAATACTGTTGTTAATTTTAGTAAATTAGGTATAATATTAAATTATCTTAATGCTTATCCTTTAAAAACTAAAAAGTTAATATCTTATCATAGATGATTAAAAATTTATGGTTTAGTTAAAAATAAAAAACATTTTACAGATGAAGGTTTAGAAGTTATTAGAAATCTAGCTAAAAATTTTAATAAATAATTTAATTTGAAGATATAGTCCGATCAATAGCGTAAGTTATTGCGTATTTCTGTCGTATTAGTACAATAAATATAATTGTATATAACGGAAATCAACATTTTTGCCTACTCCAGTTTCTGCTTTAATCCACGCAGCTACAATGGTTACTGCAGGTGTATATTTATTAATGCGTTCATCACCATTAATTGAATATAGTTCTACTATACTATTATTATGTTTATGATTAGGAGCTATAACAACTGTTTTTAGTTCACTTGTAGGATTTTTCCAACAAGATATTAAAAAAGTTATTGCTTATTCTACAATGTCTCAATTAGGAATGATGGTTATAGCTGTAGGTTTATCTTCTTATAATGTAGCCTTATTTCATTTAGTAAATCATGCCTTTTATAAAGGATTATTATTTTTAGGAGCTGGAGCAGTTATTCATGCTATGGCCGATAATCAGGATTTTAGAAAATACGGAGGGTTAATATCTTTCTTACCTTTAAGTTATTCTGTTATTTTAATTGCGAGTTTAAGCTTAGTAGCCTTTCCTGTAGTACTATTTGGGGAGTAGTTAAACGGGTAAAACTATCAAACTCCGGGGAAGTCCTAAAGCTTATAATACTAAACAGTATGTGAAAACATAACTGCGGCTGAAGTAATTACTCAGGTATAGTAACAAGTTATAAGATGAACGAAAGTGAAATGGATAATCGCGGATCTAAGTCAAATAAGGATGTGGGTAACACTATATTTGTAAAAGAGCAACGAGTAGACGGTAGTTACATTGAATAAATATTTTTTTTGTTATTTTTTTTCAATGTTAAGGTGTACTCTAACGGATTTCGAAAGAAGTTATCAAGTCAGAACCCTTTCTAATCAATTGTATAACAAATGTTATAAGAAGAATTTAAACTTAAATACTCCTCTTATAATATCTTAAATACTTTATTTAGTTCATTTAGATTGTATTCTACTAATTATTTTAAAATTGTCCCTTTATTTGCGACTGGTTTTGCGGCTGAAGGTAGCTTTATTATTAGTATAAACCAGAAAAAAGATCACACTACAGGGTGAGGTGTAAGAGCTAGTTTTAAAAGAACTTTGCATATAAAAGATGAATTTTTATTAAAACAAATCTTTTTTTTTAGTAGGTAATATTTATTTTTCAGGATCTTCTGTTTTTTTTGAAATTAATTCCTTAAAAGAATTAGAAACAATTTTACTACATTTTAATACTTATCCCTTAATTAGTCAAAAATTTTCTGACTTTGAATTATTTAAATTAGCAAACTCAAAAATAAAAGAAGGTAAACATTTAAATATGGAAGGTTTACAATAAATTGTTAATATAAAAGCTTCTATATATAGAGGTTTGTCTGATGTATTAATTAAAAATTTCCAAAATAGTATCAAAGTTGAAAGACCAAAATTAAATAATGAATTTAACATACCAAATCCTAATTGACTGTCAGGTTTTACAAGCGGAGTGGGTTGTTTTATAGTAATAGTTAAAAATTTAACATGTACTACAGGTACCGGTGTATCAATATTTAAAATAACTCAACATTCTAGAGATACTATATTAATTAAATATTTAATAGATTATTTAGGTTGTGGAAAATATAGAGAAAGAAAAGGAAGATTGGCCGGAGACTTTTTAGTTTATAAGTTATCAGATATAACTGAAAAAATTTTACCTTTTTTTTATCAGTATCCTATATTGGGTGCTAAGTCGTTAGAGTTTAATGATTTTAAACTAGTGGCTCAACTTATGAAAAATAAAGAACATTTGACTATAAAAGGTGTAGAAAAAAATAAGAAAAATACAATCTAATATGAACACTAAAAGATAAAGTTTTTATACTAATTGCATGATAAATCTGATGACCGTGTTTATGACAGGTTTTTATAGTAAAGATTTTATACTGGAAGCTGCTTTTGGGCAATATTGTTTCAGTAGTATAACTGTATATATTATAGCTGTTATAGGTGCAATATTTACTACTTTATATTCAGTTAAAGTTCTTTATTTAACTTTTTTAGGGGCGCCACAAGGACCTAAAGCCTCTTATGATCATGCTCACGAAAGTGACTTCTTCATGAGTTTTCCTTTAGTAGTCTTGGCAATATTTTCTATATTCTTTGGTTATATTACTAAAGATATTTTTATTGGATTAGGTACTAACTTCTTTGTAGATAATAGTATATTTATACATCCAAATCATGAAAGTTATATTGACACAGAGTTTGGTGTACCTACTTTCTGAAAACTTTTACCTTTTGTATTTACTGTTTCATTTAGTATATTTGGTATAGTTATTTCTGAATTCTTAAGCGAATGAGTAGTTAACTTTAAAGCTACAAGATTCGGTTATACTCTATTTGGATTCTTCAATCAAAGATTCTTAGTTGAAATGTTTTATAATAAATACGTTACAAACCTGGTGTTAAATATAGGAGGTCAAACTGTTAAAGTTTTAGATAAAGGTAGTATAGAATTACTAGGACCTTATGGGCTTGAAAAAGTTTTAGTTCAAATGAGTAAAAATATATCAAGCTTAAGTAAAGGAGTAGTTACAAATTACGCTTTATTTATTTTAGTTGGATTTGTATTATTTGTCTTTATCTTGTCTGCAGGTTTTACTGCTAATGATTCATTTCTTATAGTAATGTTAAGTTCAATATGTGTAATATTTTCACTTTTTAATAGTAAATCTGAAAAAAGTAATAATGCCTTGTCTTCTGTAATCCCTACAAAGTCTTCTCTTAAATAAAGTATGTTACCTTCATTTCCTTACAGTATTTTAAACAACAGTAGTTTACAGCGTAGTAAAACGAGGACTTAATTCTTTAAGATTTATAAGTTATAGTACACATAATTATAAAAGTTTTTCAGCTTGTAAAGTTTATCTTAACGCAGAATAAAATAAAAGTTTAATATATTCAGATAATAAAGGGCGTTCTGGTGTTTATATGTGAGAAAATTTAATAAATGGTAAAATTTATGTAGGTTTTTCTTAAGATATGAGAAAAAGAATTTAGGATTCTTTTGATAAACATAATCTTGAAAACCCTAAAAGTTCTAATATATATAAAGCATTATCTAAATATGGCTATGCTAATTTTTCTTTAAGCAATTTAGAATACTGTTATATTGAAAATTTTTTAGAAAGAGAACAATACTACATAGATTTTTTTTTTTACCCTATTATAATATTTTAACTAAAGCAGGGAGTTCAATAGGATACCGTCACACTGAAGCAAGTAAATAACTTATGAGCTTAGCATGTAAAGGTTTAAATTTTACTCCTGAACAGTTATATCATCTAAGTAAACAAAGTGTTAGAAGTAACTTACTATACTTTTTAATCTATCTACTGGTGAGATAATTAACCACGATTCTATTAAAACAGCTGAGTTTTTAGGTGTGTCTACTACTACCTTATGAAATTTAATAGAAAGTAATACGTCACACGACCTATATCTTATTAGTCAGGTAGATAAATCTACTGAAGTATTCCCGGAAATTAAAAATCTTTCATCGAAACCTCAAGCTATTTAATTAATTAAAGATCAGTAGGTTAAATAATTTTATACCATAGAAGAAACTGCTAAGTTTTTAGATGTTAACCGTTCTACATTAAATAATCTCCTTAATAATATACGGAATAAAGATAATACATAAGATATTAAAAGGTTACACTATTTTAAATTATGATAAACACATAGACTACATTAGATCTAATAGTAAAGTAATAGAAGTAAAAGACCTGAAAAATGACACAACAGTTGTTTATCCCTCCTTATCTTCAATTGCATAAGCGTTTGGTGTAGCCAAAGGTAGTATATCTATGTATTTAAAAGGTAATAAAAATATACTACATAAAGGTAGATATTTTTTTTTAAGTTGTAGACTAAATATCTTTAGATTTATAACTCGCGCAGATTTATATTACTAAGTTAAATATTTTATCTTTAGGGTGGGAGGTGGGTAAAAAACCAAAATAAACAAATAAAACATAATGAAAATAATACCAAAATAAAATGAAAAAAAAATAAAGCTATTATATGGTTGCTTCTAATTTATTGGTCAAATTATTAATGGTCCATTATTAATTTATCCTCATGCTCTGCTACGCCGAAAGGGATATATTTATACGTTTACCTTTAGTTGTATTAGCTATATTTTCTAGATTCTTTGGGTATATTGTTAAATATATATATTAATAGGCTTAGGTTCCATATGAAGGATTTTTTGTGGTTAATAATAATCATATATTATACATCCTAATTCAGAAATAAGGGTAGAGACGGGGTTTGGTTTTTCAATTTATTTAAAATTCTTACCTTTTGTACTTACTGTTTCATTTAGTATAATAGGAATTGTATTATCATAATTATTATCTGAACTTGTAATTAATTTAAAATTATCTTCTTTAGGTAGAACAATTTTCGGGTTTTTAACCAAAGATTTTTAGTATATTTATTATAAAAAAAAATATATTACAAATTTTTAATTTTATGGGTCAAACTGTTAAAGTTTTAGATAAAGGTAGTATAGAATTACTAGGTCTTTATGGGCTTGAAAAAAAAATTTTTTAATTCAAGTAAAAAGATTAGTAGTTTAAATAAAGGTATTGTTACAAATTATGCTTTATTTATTTTAGTTGGATTTGTATTATACATGTTTTCTATGAGTTTAGGTTTCACTAATAATTTAAGTTTACTAATATTAATCTTAACATTTATTAGTTCAATTTATTAAATAAATAAAATTTTTAACAATTAAAAAAACCTTAGTATATAATACAAAATAAACCTTATTATGTTATTTACGGTTATTATTATAAATAATATATACATATTAATATATTTATATATTAATATAAACAAACATAAAAAAAATGAGAATATTAAAAAATAATAGTCTTTTAAAATTAGTTAATTCCTATCTTATAGATGCATCACAACCAAGTAATATAAGTTATTTATGAAATTTTGGTTCACTGCTAGCACTTTGTTTAGGTATTCAAATAATCACTGGAGTTACTTTAGCCATGCATTACAGTCCAAATATCTTGGAAGCTTTTAATTCTGTAGAACATGAACGCGGAGTATTTTATTATGTCATTTATATTTTTTGTGTGCAATTTTTGGTAGTATATTTCAATTTTTACGTCTTAGATTTAATTAGTTATAGTCTTTCTAATTTTAAGTCTTTTTTTCTATTAACACGGCAAAACGATGGAATTCAAAATCAGCCTTTTATAAATTCTTTAAGTTTAGTTCCTGATATAAATAAGGGGACTACTACAAAAAATAATTTTCTAGAGTGATTTAGAGGGTTTACTGACGCTGAGGGTTGTTTTATTATACAACCTAAAGGTAACTATTTTTATTTTAAATTTGATATTTATTTACATAAGGACGATGCATTTTTATTAGAGTTTATTCGAGATCAATTAGGAGTCGGAAAAGTTTATGTAAGAGAACATTTTGCAACATTCACAGTGGTAAATAAAGACGATTTGCCTATAATTATGGATTTATTTACAAATAACCCTTTAAATACATCAAAAAATTTAAATTTTCTTTTGTGAAAAAAGGGGTATGAGTTATATAACAATAGAAAATCTTTGGGTGCTGTAGCCGATAAAGATTTAAGCAAATTAACAAAAGAGATTCTTGGTTTAAAAAATCAAATGAATAAACAAAGAATTGATTTTAAACAACCGGATAACCATAGCATTAATATCACACCTTATTGATTCTTAGGGTTTATAGAAGGTGAAGGATATTTCTCTGTGGTTTTAAGAGATCTTAGATTAATGTTTGGTGTAGGTCAAACAGCTAGCGAATTAGAAGTAATGAAAGCTATACAAAAGTTTTTATTAGAACTACCTGGGGACTATTCATTATCTAGAATTGATTCAAATATAGTTAGTCTTACTGTACAAGAAAAAACTAGAAATGAAAACCAAAACCCTATGGTAAACATAGCTGTTTATAAAATGGATTATTTAACAAATGTTCTTTTACCTTTCCTTGATAGATTAACTTGATTTAGTAAAAAAAGATTAGATTTCGAAGATTGAAAATTAATTTTACAAATTAAAAATCAAGGTAAACATTTTACAGAGGAAGGTTTAGAGTTAATAAACTTATTGGCTAATGGTATGAATAGAAATAGACTTAGTACTAATTTAAGTAATGATTCTAGTGTTAATAAAGAAGAATTATATAGAAAAATAAATTCTTTATTAGCTAGTCCTTCTAATTACGAATTACATTCAAACGGTAAAATTTGAATAGTTTCTAAAGGAAGCTATTTAAGAAGCCGAGGTAATGTAGGTATTATAGGTTTAAATGAGAATAATGAATTAGAATTAAATTTCAATTCAATAAAGGAGTGTGCACAGTTTTTTAAAGTGAGTGATAGAACTATAAATAGAAAATTAGAAAAAGGAACTTCTATAGAATTTAATGGTAAGTTGTTAACATTAAAACGTGACGTTTCTAACTTTAAAATTTCTTAATAAATAAAAAAAATTAAAGACGGGCGGGTAGGGTGGATTTTTTAAATTAATTCTATAAAATATATATAACAAATATTAATACATGTCATAATGTGTTCTTTAAATCAAATAAATTGCTGGAATCCCTTATAATATATAAGATTATCAGCAGGAAATTCAAGTAATAAGATTACTGTATATCTTCAGAGACTAATCGTTTGACATTTATTGTTAATAATAAATGATGATATAGTCCAACCTTTACTGAGAAGTAAAGCTAATGTGAGGTTATATATCTATACCAGATTTTTGGTATAATTTTATTATCGTTTATTGTTGTATCGGGTATTAAAAATAAAACGGGATTATATAAATATTCTAGAGCAAGTACAAGTAATTCACTTGATCTTTATAACTTTAATAATATAAATTCAGAGTTTTTATATTGATTTTCTGGGTTTACCGATGGTGAAGGTAATTTCTTAGTAACTTTAGATAGAAAATATATTAAATTAAGATTTAAAATTAATTTACATATAGACGATATTAAAGTTCTTGAAACTATTCAATCTAAATTAAATATAGGTAGAGTTAGATTTGATGATAAAAATAATAATTGTTCTTATATTATTGAAGATTTATCTGGATTAGAGTTATTATGTGAAATTTTTAAAAACTATCCTTTACATACAAGTAAAAAATTAGATTTTTAAAGTTTTTACGAAGCTTTTCTTATAAGAAAAAAAGCAAAATTATCTGATGTTGATTTAAATAGAATATTATATTTAAAAGATAATATGAATTCTAAAAGAGAAATTTTTTCATATAATACATCTAAATCTCATATTATAATAGACCCTAATTGATTAATCGGCTTTATTGAAGGTGAAGGTACTTTTGGTGTTAAAACCGGATCTTCACTATATTTCCAAGTTGCTCAAAAAAACACGAGTCAAGAGTGTTTAAACGGAATAATAAATTATTTACATAATTTATCAAATGATACCATAATGCCTGAAAATAGTAAAATATTACCTTTACATGTAACCAATACTATTAATGCAAGAACAAATGTTGTTTCATTAGTAGTATATAACACAGATTCTTTATATTATTATTTATTACCTTGATTAGATAATTCTCATATGTATTCTCGTAATGAATCCGGTTAATCAATTCTTTTACAAATAGCGATAATAATTTTACTATATTCTTATATATATATACAAGTCATATAAGAGAGAAATAGTAGATAATATATTTATTTTATATATAGCAATCTAAACAAATATTCAACGATTCTATGTTAAATTATGTGGAGCGCTGCTAATTAATAAATTATAATCTGATTAGGTTATAACTAAAGATGTCCACAGATTTAAAGGACGTAGATTATATTCTACTTCTACACCTATAAAAATATATAAAAATTCAGATACACAAAAACTTGAAATATTACAAGATAATAAAAATAAATCAGGTATTTATATGTGAATTAATTTAACTAATGGTAAAAAATATATAGGTAGTGCCTTTAATTTAAGAACAAGATTACTTCGTTATTATAATATTAATTCCCTTAACCGTAATTTAAGTATGAATATATGTAAAGCTTTGCTTAAATATGGGTATTCTAACTTTAGTTTACAAATACTAGAATATTGTACACGGGACATGTGTTTAAATAGAGAAGGTTATTATATTCAAAATTTAAAACCTGAATATAATATATCACAAAATCCTAGTTCTCCTTATTTAGGGTTGAAACATAACTTTGAAGCTAGAAGAAAGATGAGTGATAAATCTTTAGGTGTCCCAAAATCTGAAATACATAAATTAAATTTATCTTTAGCTGACCCTAATTCCATAAAAATAGAAGTAGTAGACACATTAAATAATACTTCTGAAGTATATAATTCAATATGTGCTGCAGCTAAAAGTTTAGATATAGGTATGGCAAGTATTAGTCACTATTTTACCCGAAATCAAAAAAAACCATATAAAAATAGATATATTTTTCGTAAAGTAAAGCTATAGACTTGAATTTATGAAGAATGGCTTTATTATTAAAAATACATGGTTATTATTATTCAATTGAAGGTAAAAATTTATTTTTGGATATATCAGATGTCTTTAATAAAATATATAGTACTAAAACAACTGTGTATATAGACAAAGTTATTAATGAAATTGTAGAAAGATTTCAAGATATTAAAAAAAAAAAGATCCTATTTTTGATGTAAAACTTTATAAATCACACGTCGAGAACGTGCGAAATTATAATATCATTAATAAGTCTGATAAACCTAAAACTGTATATATTTATACAGAAGAGGGATTAATAGAAGGATCTCCTTTCCCTTCATTTAGTTTAGCACATAAAGCACTAGGTTTAAATCCTAGTAGTAATACATGTAATCGTTATATAGATACAAATAGATGATATAAAAATAAATATATGTTTACATCTAAACCCATAGATAGAGCGTCTAGGGATTAGATTATAGTAGATATTATATTCTTTACTTAATATTTTGATTATGAGAGACGTATCGAACGGTTGAATGATTCGTTATTTACATAGTAATACAGCTTCAGCTTTCTTTTTCTTAGTTTATTTACATATTGCAAGAGGTATGTATTATGGATCTTATAAATCACCAAGAACATTAGCATGATCTATAGGTGTTGTAATACTTATACTTATGATAGGTACAGGTTTCCTGGGTTATGAGCATAGCCCAAAATGATTTAATAAAGAAATAAAATATAATAAAATTAAGGCGCCAGCTCTTAAATCAGGCTTTGTAAAAAAAAATAGAATACTCTACATTTTCTAATTTAGATAATTCTAATAAATTAAATACAATACTTAAAGAGCTAAATTTATATTCTATATATACATTTTAAAATTTAGTCGCTTGCGCACAGAAGATATTAAAAAATAAATTTTAAATAAAACTAAAGAATTAAGTGGTATTTAGATGATAATTAATAAAATAACTGAAGATTATTATATAGGTTCTGTTTCAACTAATAGATTTTATGCTAGATTTAGTAATCATTTAATTTATTTTTACGGTAGCAAAATAGTTAAATTATCCGTAAAAAAAATATGGATTAGAAAACTTTGCTTTTCTTGGAATTATATCCTAACATAGTTACTAAAGAAAATAATAAAGAATTATTGGATTTAGAAGATAAATATTTAAAATTATTACTACCTAATTACAATATCTTAACAAAGGCTGGTCCAAGGTTTGGATACAAACACACTAAAATTGATCGCCAAAAAATGCAAGATATATACAGTAAGGATAGACGCTAAATAATAGGTAGTTTCCATAAAGGAAAACTTTATATTGAAACGATAGAAAAAATGAGAGAAAAGCTTTAAGTAGACCTATTAGACCTATAGAAACTATATATAAATATATTAAATACACAAGACCTGTAACTTTAAAAGGTACTGTTTATGGTCAGTATACTACTATAATAAAAGCTACTTAAGCAATAGATTGTTCATAAAACTATTATAAGAGCCTTAAAGACTGAAAAAGATTTAAAAGACAATGAATAGTAAAAGATTATACAAAAAAAAATGATTATAGTATTTTTTTCTTTATTAAATTATAGTCCCGTGAGTAATAATATTTAGGCAATTTTTATAGAAAAATAAATATTAAAGCGGTATGTTCCGACGGGGATGTAGAATAGTCTTAAAGATTATTTGGCGATATTAGTGAAAACGATTAAAAAAGTTTAAACTTCAAGATCGTCGGTTATATAAAAGATCGCGACAGACTGGGTCACTAATGGGTGGCTGAAATGCTGCTTAATGCACAGTCGAAGTTTTTAATTAATTTAAATTAATTAATAGAATATTCAAAGATATTCTAGTTTATTATATGTATTTATAATAATAAATAAATTTGTATGTTTTACCTTATGGTCAAATGTCATTATGAGGTGCTACAGTTAAACATGCGGAGTAATAGCTGTTGTAAAATACCATAAATTGCTGGAAATTCTTAGCTTGTTTGTATAACATAAAAGATAATCAGCAGGGAAGCCTTAAATAAGGAATCTTCAGAGACTATACATGGTACATTTATTTTTAATATACTATAAAATTAAATGAAGATATAGTCCAAACCGTTAAAGAAATTTAATGATTGGAGGATCGCGTCTCCACCTTTAAAACATTTATTTTAGCGTACTAAGTTTTAGCTTACGCCGAGCTGCAATTAAACATAAAGGCTTAATGTATTACTTTTTTAATATCATCGTTCAGTGAAAATTTTATTTTTAGTTGTTTTATTCAGTGGAACTTTATATATGTATTATATAATCTTTTATTATTATATACAGTTAACTCTAGTAATAGTGATAAGATAAAAAATATTAATTCAAATTGTAAGGTAAACTCTGAATTAAACGAAACGAACGTTGTCCATAAAGAATTACCTAAATCTTCTTTAGATTTTAAATTTATTGAATGGTTTGTAGGTCTTTGCGAAGCAGAATCTAATTTTTTAATTAGAGCTAGAAAAAATGTAAAAGAAGAAGTATCAGGTTTTGAGTTTGTTTTTAGAATTACTTTGCATAAAGATGACCATGCAGTTTTAGAATATATTAAAAATACATTGGAATGTGGTAGATTAAATTCAGAGAGAGATGTTATAGTATTCACTGTTTCACAATTAAATGAAATTGAAAGAGTTATAATACCTTTATTTGATAAATTTTCATTAAATACTACAAAACATTTAGACTATTTGGATTTTAAAAAAGCATTTTTTATGTTTAAAAATCGTAAATCTAGTGAATTAGTTGTACATGAATTATATTCAAAGATAATAACTATAAAAGAAGGTATTAATTCTAAAAGAGTTGTTTTTGATTTACCTAAAGACCATATTATAAATATTACTGGTAATTATTTAGTAGGATTTTTAGAAGGAGATGGAACCTTTTATTTAAGTAAACATGATATGTCTGTTCATTTTTCTCTTGTTACTACTACAATTAATAAAAGGTTTTTACTGGAAATACGTGAATTTTTTTTAAGATTATTGGATGAACATTCTTACCTTTTAGGTAGTACAACTAAATTGATTAATATTCTAGATAAAAAAAGCAAAAACGGCAATAGAGCTGTGTCTCTTTTAGATATAACTCAAATTGATTTTATTTGTAATATTCTTGTTCCTTATTTAGAGAGTTTAGAGTTTAGATCTAAAAAGTATAAAGATTTTTTAGATTTTAAAACATTAGCTATATTAATTTTACAAGGTAAACACTTAACAGACAATGGAAAAGAATTAATGTTAAAATTAAGTAATACTATGAACGATAATAGATTGTCTACTAATCCTAGCCCTAAAACTTTGGATAATAAAACTAAGTTTGAATTAGATTTATTGATTAAATCCGATGCTTTAATTAGTATAGATTCAGAGGGAAGAGCTATGATTATTTCTGAAAATAAATATATAAGATCCACATATGTTATAAAAGTATATTTTTTAAACGGTATTGTTAGTTATTTTACAAGTGGTTCATCTTGTGCTAAATCATTACATATTAGTAATGATACTATTACAAAAAGATTAAATGACGGTAAACCTGTTAAAAATAAAGAAGGTTTAGTTGTAGCTCAATATATACAAAGAATAAAAGCTTATTCTTCTTTTAATGTGAATTTCTAGTATAAAATTTATATTTGCTTTTTTTTAGTTTTTTTCGTTTAGCTATTTTAAAGGTATTTTTTTTTTGTATTACTAACCTTATAAGTGCTATACCTTGAATAGGTCAAGATATTTTCTTTTTATTTACGATTTATTCGGGCCTGTTAGTCAGCGCTCTCCTAATCCATCCGGGGTACGTCAGAGCGCGCAGACCTTTTAATTATAATACTCAAATAATTACTGATACAAACTATAAATTTAAGGGACATGGTTTAAATATAATTCGTAGTTATTCTACAATAAATAATACAAAACCAGAGTTAGATCCTGAATTTATATCCGGGTTTATTGATGCAGAGGGTTCTTTTACTACCGTAGTATACTATAAAAATCGTTGATGTATTAATTCGGTGTTTAAAATTACTTTACATAAAAAAGATGAAAAGCTTTTAAGAGATATACAAACTTTTTTTGGAGTTGGTAAAATATCAGGAAGCGATACTATTTCTTATAGAGTGGAAAGTATTAAAGATATTACTCAGAAAATAATACCACATTTAGACAATTACCCTTTAATAACCCAGAAAAAAGCGGACTTTGAACTTTTTAAACGTATTGTTTTAATGACGGAGAAAAAATTACATCTTACTGAAGAAGGATTACAAGACATTGTTAGTATAAAAGCTTCTTTAAATAAAGGAGTTTCTGAAGAACTGTTAGCTGAATTTCCAAATACTGCTCCTGTTGCTAGACCTTTGGTTGAAACACCAGAAGCAAAAAATTTTAAACCTAACTGAATAGCTGGTTTTACAGCTGGTGATGGTTGTTTTTTTGTTTATTTGGAGAAAGATTCTAAATATCGTGCAGGTTATCGTGTGAAATTAAGATTTAATATTTGTCAACATTTTAAAGATAAACTGTTAATGGAAAGATTAGTTTCTTATTTTAACTGTGGTATTTTTACAGAAGCTTTAAGAGGTGAAGTATATTTTGATGTACATAAATTTGCGGATATTTATAATATTATCATACCTTTCTTTGATAAATATCCGATATATGGGGTTAAAGCTCTTGATTTTAAAGATTTTAAACAAGTTGCAGAACTTATAAAAAATAAAGAACATTTAACACTTGAAGGAATAGAAAAAATAAGAAAGATAAAAGCAGATATGAATAAATCACGTAATGCTTTTTAAGTAAGAAAATTTGAAGTGTTAAGTTTGATCAGTAAATTTTATATTTGAAGTATTATGTTTAAGGTTATCGTAAATAAAATAAATATTTTAATCTTAAATTTTTAAGATGCACTAAGTTTTATATTTATTTAGAAGGGTATTTCCCTTAGAGTTGAAAATTATAAACTCAGACTATTATGGTCAAATGTTTACAGCTACTAATGTTAAAAAGAGGTTGAGTAAAGTTTAATGATTAAGAATGTATTACTAACTTAATCAGTGCTATACCGTGAATCGGGCAGGACATAGTTGAGTTCATTTGAGGAGGTTTTAAACACTTAGAACCATATTATGGTGACATAATATTAAAAATCCTGCTTAATGCTGGAATATCCCCTATTTTAGGAGTTACATACGTATTACTTTTTATTTTATTAACTGTTTTCGTGAAAATTGTAATGACACGGGGACAATCAGCAGGGGTTAGAAGTATTTCTACTTCGTCTGCCTCTCAGAGACTACACGCAGGAGATCTTAATTATGCATATATCATTGGATTATTTGAGGGTGATGGTTATTTTTCAGTATCAAAAAAAGGTATATTTTTATTATATGAAGTAGGAATTGAATTATCAATAAAAGATGTTCAATTGATATATAAAATTAAAAGCTTATTAGGAGTAGGGGTGGTTTCTTTTAGAAAAAGGGGAGATATAGAAATGGTTTCATTAAGAATAAGAAAAAAAAATCATTTAAAGGATTTTATTCTTCCTATTTTTGATAAATATCCTATGTTTTCTAATAAACAATATGATTATATAAGATTTAGAGATTGTTTAATTTCTAATATAACTAAATATGAAGATTTACCTCTTTATACTAGAGGTGTCGAACCTTTAAATGATGTTCAATCAATAATAAATGCTCCTTATTTTTCTTCTTGATTAATTGGATTTATAGAAGCAGAAGGTTGCTTTAGTACATATAAATTACAAAAAGAAGATTATTTGGTATGTAGTTTTGATGTTTCTCAAAAAGATGGTGAAATTTTATTATCTGCCATTCATGAATATCTTTCTTTTACTACTGCTATACATTGTGATAAGTTTAACTGTTATAAATTAAAAGTAACAAGTGTAAGATCTATAGAAAATGTTATAAATTTTATACAATCAGCGCCTGTTAAACTACTTGGTAATAAAAAATTACAATATTTCTTATGATTAAAAGAATTAAGAACAATAGATAGATATAAAAAAAATATAAAAATACCCTCTAATTATTAATTATATATCTTTTAAGTTCAAGATATAGTCCGATCAATAATTAAAATTATTGCGAATAGTGAGAGTGATTAATTTTAATTACGTAGACTATCAACAAACATGTAGTGTTAATAACGCTACTTTAAATAGATTCTTTGCATTACATTTCTTATTACCTTTTATACTAGCTGCCTTAGTTTTAATGCACTTAATAGCATTACATGATACAGCTGGATCAGGAAATCCATTAGGTATATCTGGTACTTATGATAGAGTTCCTTTTGCTCCCTATTTCTTATTCAAAGATTTAATAACTATATTTATTTTCTTTTTTGTTTTAGGTTTCTTCGTATTCTTTATGCCTAACTATCTGGGGGACTCCGAAAATTATGTTATGGCCAACCCTATGCAAACACCAGCCGCTATTGTTCCAGAATGGTAGTGAGAAAGATGCTATTCTTAAAAATCTCGTTAATTGCTGGAAACTCTTATTTATAGTTGGGATATTTGAGACAATCAGCAGGGAAATTCTATGATAATCTTCAGAGGCTATACACGAGACAATTTAGTTAAGTTATATATTACGTTGTTAATAAATATAGGCGTTAAATGTAATGACTAAAGCTAGATTGAAGATATAGTCCGAACATGTTAGAAATAACATGATCTTAACAAAAAAATAATAAAATTTATGATCTAAATCCTATTTTATTTTTTAGCATTAGTTTAGTTTTATTTGCAGCTCGTTCAACTAAAGGGGTTGGACGTTTATCTTCTTCTGAAAGAGCTTTAATTAAATTAACAGATGATGTTAAAGAAATATTAATAGGTATCTTACTAGGTGATGCGCACATATCACGAAGATCCTCTACTGCAAATTCAAGATTGTTGTATGCACAAACAGCTGTAACACATAAAAAGTATTTTGACTATGTATTTAGTTATTTTGTTGCTTTTTGTGTTAAAGATTATGTACCTCAATCTAAAATTTTTAGAGATAAAAGAACTAATAAAATTTATAGTTCTATATCTTTCACTACTATGCAACTTCCTTGTTTTAATGAATTTAAAGAATTGTTTTATGAATCAAATATCAAAAGAGTACCTGAAAACATATACGAATTGTTAACACCTAGAGGGTTAGCATTTTGAATTATGGATGATGGGTCTAAACAAGGTGATGGTTTACATTTAAATGTTTATGCTTTCAATCAAACAGATGTAGATAGATTAATGTACACTTTACAAGATAAATTCAAACTTAAATGTTCTGTTCATTATAACAGGGATAACAAACCTCGTATTTATATATTTAAAGAGTCTATGGATACTTTAAAAGATTTAATAAAACCTTATTTTATTAAAGAAATGTTATATAAATTGGGGTTATAAAGTATTACTATTAGTATGATTAATCTATATTTTTTTTATTTTGATCTTCTTCCCTTCTACGCTATCTTACGTGCAATACCTTCAAAATTAATTGGAGTTATAGCTATGTTCGGTGCTCTTATAATTCTATTGGCGCTACCTTTTGTTGACTTAGGTAGATCAAGAGGTTTCCAATTCAGACCTATTAGTAAATTATGTTTCTATGTTTTTGCAGCAGACTTTTTAACATTAATGTCTTTAGGTGCTAAACACGCAGAAGATCCTTATATATTATTAGGTCAATTATGCGGTGTTCTTTACTTTTCATACTTTTTAGTTATACTGCCTGTTGCCAGTATATTTGAAAATACATTAACAGACCTAGGTACACCCCAATACAGAGAAAATAAATACAAATCTTAGAACACAATAGTATAAGCTAATCTAGTCAAGGGTATGTAATTTTAGTATCGGCGCGATTAGTCATTTTATATTTATTTTACGTAGGTGTTTTTAAAGGGTATCCAGCCGAAGGCTGAATCAATATTTTTTTTTGTTGTTTCATGTTTCGTATACGGCATATTATTTATAAATGAATAAAGCCGTTTGTATTATGTAATCTTATTAAAAAGGTTCATAATATAAGGTTAAGGTTGAAGTAGGTTACAACTAATTGTGTAAGTAAGATCTTGTATACACACAAAAAAGGTTCGATCCCTTCTTAATCTACTATATCTGCACCGTTAACTAGTACTACCTTTATATAAGGGCTCCTTATTTATATTAGGAATAAAAAAAAATTAACAATGTATTCTTTACTTATGCTAATTTTCATTCTTATTCCGTTTGGATCATATTAGGGCAGCACCGCTTATGTAATTATCCAACGCTTTATTAAAGAGCGCGGGGCTGTATATTTATGCCAACAGTTTATGGAGCTCAAAACTTTTTAGTGAGAAGTTTTTTTATTTTTTTTTTAGAGCTCGCGCCTGAAATTTGGACTTATTGTTTTTTGCTAGGCTCCGCCTACTAAAAGCAAAGCTAATGTATTAGTACGAAGTGTCTAATTTTTGTTTCATGTTATATTGTCGCAATACTACGGTTTGTTTTATATTTGTTTTATATTGGTTTATAAACGAGTTACTACTCCTAAGTATACATATAAGGGGGGGTGCATATAAATAATTTAACTGGATAGCTCGGATAGAATCGTTTGCTTTTTATGTTAATTAATTATATATATTTAAAAATAGCAAATAAAACTAAAGAGCAGAGGTTGATCGCTAGTCATGTAGCTTATTAATAAAGCATATTTAGACTTGGTGATTAACAATGAAAGAAAAGCTTCAGGGGTATTAGTTTGATAGTTTTCTTTATTAAACTATAGTGGTTAGACACTAGGCAGAGTAGACTTAAAGTTGAAAGGGTAGGAGCTTGCTGTAATACTAATGAACGAAAAGGTATATTAGGGGCGTTATGGAACCTAATAATCTTACCATTGAGAGATCTATGTAAGTACTTCAGGACTAAATATAAAA
Source organism: Dryadomyces quercivorus (assembly GCA_002778125.1). NCBI lineage: Eukaryota > Fungi > Ascomycota > Sordariomycetes > Ophiostomatales > Ophiostomataceae > Dryadomyces > Dryadomyces quercivorus. The sequence continues at coordinate 14,400 of PCDE01000018.1, read as the reverse complement.
CAAGGATTTAGGAAAAGTAAAAACGTACATAAGTAAGTATTCTTTCGCAGAAAAGAAGAAAGGCTTAGGACCTCAGCCAATAGTAAAAAATTGTGGGCTGCAAGGAGGAAATGGAGCTTGGTATTGAAACTATATAACTAATAAAAAGGAAGTCAGAGTAATCAATAGGTCTCGTTTTGAAGGTTTTAACGTTAAACTTATCTTTGATCCTTGCGTAGGAGATATAATAGATAGGTAACCTTAAATGGCAATGTATATTTGCTCGTGTAATACCGCGTGAGGGGTATCCCAAATTAAAATAAAAACAATGAAAAACTTAAACATAAATTACAACGGACTTAGTTCAGAGAGACTAAATTTAACTAGTAGCCCTAATTTTAATGCATTTAATATTCCAGTTAGCTTAAATAAAAACCTGTATAGTATTTGTACAAATAGTAGTTCAGACGTATCCGAGGGTTCTTACTAAAAAGCGAAGATGCCTTTATTTATAACAGGATTTACAAATACGGAAAGTGCATTTATCATCAAACTAACAAAAAACGATTCATATAAAGTAGGTTTAAAAGTTTAATTTGTATTTTCAATAGGTCTTCATGAAAAAGATTTATCTATTTTAAAAGCTATTCAATCCTATTTCGGAGGAATAGGAAGTATAATTGTAAAAAAAAAAGGAGAAAGTGTTCAATTTAGAGTTTCATCTAAAGAACAATTAACTGTAATCCTTGATCATTTTAATCGTTATCCTCTTATAAGTCAAAAATTAGGCGATTTTAAATTCTTTGAGTCTGCTTTTGAGATTTATATGAAAAAGGGACACTTGACTGCAAAAGGGTTAGAGGAGATTGTAAATATTCGGGCTTCAATAAATGAAGGTTTATCTGATGTATTAAAGGAAGCATTTGCAGATACAATGTCAGTTGTTAGACCTTTAGTAGATAAGGATGCTAGAGGGCTTAATCATGAATGATTAGCAGAATTTGTTTCAGGTTAAGGTTGTTTCTTTGTTAATGTAAGAAAGGCTACAACTAAAATCGGATTTAGAGTAGACTTAATTTTTGCATTCACACAACACTAGAGATATAGACCTTCTGCAAGATTTAGTTTCCTTTTTAGGTTGTGATTCAGTTGTAGTACAAAAAAAAATTGAAGTCAATATAGATGTGATAACTTCGGGGCTCTATACAGTCAGATTATCACCGCATTTAAAAACCATCTTATATTAGGGTAAAAGTTTTATATTTTAAATACTGATGTAAGGTAGCTGATTTAGTAAGTATAAAAGTTCATCTTACTCAAAACGGTTTAGATTCAATACGTGAAATTAAATCTGGAATGAATCGAAGTAGATAGGTAAAACATCGGTTAGAAGGCTTCGCAACTTCGTACTCAAAGGGTGAATTATTTCGTTACTTCGTACCGGTAGTTTATTAGCGACTCTAGTTTATATATAATTACCCTTAATTAATAATATTAGGAGTAGATTTACTGACTGGACTGTTAATGTCTTAGGTGATAGTGAAAATTACATTATGGCTAATCCAATGCAAACACCCCCCCAGCTGTTGTACCAGAAGGATATTTATTACCTTTTTATGCTATATTAAGATCTATACCTAATAATTTATTAGGTGTTATTACAATGTTTGGTGCTTTAGCTATATTACTTGCTTTACCTCTAACTGATTTAGGTAGATAAAGGGGTTTCCAGTTTAGACCTTTAAGCAAATTTGCTTTCTACTTATTTGGTGTAGTTTTCATTACACTAGCTCGTTTAGGATCTGTACACGTTGAAGATTTTTTTATTATATTAGGAGAGATTTATGCTGTTTTATACTTATTTTTTTTACTACCCTTTTTGTTAGTATTTTTTTAAATACTTTAGTAGATTTAAGTGTATCAGACAAAAAATAATGAATCTTTCGAAGGAAATAGTAGATTTTGCAGGTTGGTTTTACAGGTTAGTGGGTTAGCCTGATTATTTGGGAGACGAAAATAGTTTAAATAGCAAAAGATTTATTTGTATGATAAATCAATAAATAAAAAAATTATTTATGCAGTAGCTTATTTCTTATACTTCTTAGTAGTACTGCCTGCTGTTAGTTTATTAGAAAATAGTCTTACAGATATAGCATATTCAGAAAAAACTAAATTTAATCTTTTTTTTTATGATTAAGTATAAAGTTTATATTTACTTAATAATAATTGTTTTAAAAATAATCTTAATAATAATTAAGATTGTGATGTAGATGGTTTACACTTTGATTGCAGATCTTAAGTTTGAGGTTCGATTCCTCCGCAATCTTATATTATAGTTATATTTATTTCTTATTAGCTTAAGGGTAGAGCAAGATACTTCTAATATCCAGATTCTAGTTCGAATCTAGAATAAGAATTTTATTATAAAATTTTTTAATACAAAATTTAATACTATATAGTTATTTAGTTTCTTTATTATTATAAATAAACAAAACATTTTTAATTTAACAAGTAAAAGTTACATATTAAAATCATCAATTTCTATGCCAGTTGAAAGATGATTTTTATCTACAAATGCTAAAGATATTGGAACTCTTTACCTAATCTTTGCATTACTTTCAGGATTATTAGGTACAGCTTTTTCTGTATTAATAAGAATGGAACTTAGTGGTCCAGGTGTTCAATATATTGCAGATAATCAATTATATAATAGTATGATAACTGCTCATGCTGTTTTAATGATTTTCTTTATGGTCAAAAAAAGAAAACTATTTAGTCGTAATTTTCATAATAACTCTAAATTAAATAATATTATTATCACAGACAATAATAATAATAATCAAAATAATAATAACAATGATAACAACGAGATACCCAAATATACCAAAGTCTTTATAGAAAATCCTTTTAATAATAGAAAACTTATACTTAGCCGTTGTTTGAGCTTGGGCTATAAAAACACATATCGTAAGTATTCTACAGCAGCTAGCACATTAAATAAGAACGAAGGCCTATACTGTGATAAACTTACTCCTTCTTTTATAACTGGGTTTATAGATGGTGAAGGTTGCTTTTCAATTGCTGTTTTTAGACATAATAAAACTTTAACTGGTTGAGGAGTAAAACTTTCATTTACTATTACTTTACATCAAAAGGATAGAGCTTTACTAGAACAGATTTGTAATTACTTTGGTGTAGGTAAAATCTGTAAATCAGGGGAACAATTAATTCAATTTAAAGTTGAATCCAGAGAAGAATTATTAGTAATTATAGATCATTTAGAAAAATATCAGCTAATTACTATAAAACGTGAAGTATTTAAAGTTTTCAAGCAGGCATTTAATATAATAAGAAATAAAGAACATTTAACTTTACCTGGATTAACTGAAATTGTAAAAATTAAAGCCTCAATTAATAGAGGGTTGTCAGATAAATTAAAAATAGCCTTCCACTTCATCCGTTGGTGGTGTAGTTTTGGATGAATTTTTAGGTATATCAAATAAAGTTTTAAGTGAAGCCAAAGTCATACCTGACCCAAATTGATTAGCAGGGTTTACTAGTGCTGAAGGTTGTTTTTTAGTTAATGTTTACAAATCTTCTTCAACAAAGCTAGGTTATACAGTAACTTTGGGATTTTTAATTACTCAACATGTTCGTGATTCTTTATTACTTACAGGCTTTGAAGGGTACTTAGGTTGTGGTAAATATTCTGACAGATCAGATAAAGTAAAAGTTGGAGATTTTGCAGTTTACAAATATTCAGACATAGTCGAAAAGATTATTCCATTTTTTAATAAATATCCTATTATTGGTGTTAAAAGCTTTAATTTTAAAGCTTTTTGCCGAATCGCTGAATTAATGAAAAATAAAGCTCATTTAACAGCCGAAGGCTTAGAAAAAATAAAAGAAATAAAAGCTGGTATGAATAATAATAGAAAATAAATATTTTTATTGATTTTTGTTTATGCTTTTTTCAATGAAATCTTAATCTAGATTCAACACCTAAAGACTGTGTTGTGCCGGCTCGTCAGGGAGGGAGGGTAATTTTTATAAAATTAATACAGGGTTCCTCTTGAGTTCTATAAATTTTTATTTTTTTTTTCGAGACGTAAACTTATACCTTTTTTTAACCAACACTCTATAATTGGAGTAAAAGGCAAATTTTGAGTCGGCACTAAAAAGGAGGTGTATGGGTAATATTTTTTATAATCAAGTTATATTGTTGTTATCGTTATAATTTTTTGTTATATATGGAATTTTATCGATTTAAATAGATAGGCATGGCCGGGTAAAGTATAAATACTTTATTTTTTTTCTCACTATATGCGGGAAACTCTAATTTCTTTTGGTACTAGTACTGCGGACTAGCGGAACTTTTCAGTATACGTATAGAAGCAGAATACAGTAACAATTCAAAAGACAATCCGCAGGTAACCTGCTTATGGTTTCAGGCTGATTGGTTAGCAATTTATTAGAAAAAAAAGCCAGCGGGTTTTCTAGGTAATAGTAAGCTCTTCGTTTATTTTTTTTTATTCTATAATTTCCCTCTTTCGTCCAAATATTAAAGTAGCAAAAAACCAAAAAGGTGTCTATGTTTGAGAACATAATAACCATGTGTATGTAGGACATTCTATCAATTTATATAATAGAATTAGTTCTTATTTTATGCCTTCTATACTTAAAACTAAAGCTCGTAGAGTATTGCGTTATTTTAATAAATATGGTTTTCAAGACGCAAATTTAACTATCTATATTATGGATGAAAATTCTAGTTTAAATGAAGTTGTAAGACTAGAACAATATTTCATTAATACTTTAAACCCAGTCTTAAATGTAGATTTAGTTGCAAGTAGTTCTGGTTACCATGAACCAATGAGCGAATAAATTAGAAACAAATTACGTAAACAAAGAGGTACTCCCGTTTATGTATATAGCTTAGAAGATTTTTCTTTATTATATATCTTTGAATCAAAACAATATATGTACGATTCAATAAAAATTCACCATAAAACTTTAAGCAATTGTTTAGATGATGGTACTATTTTTTTAGATGCTTTTTTCTTTTCGTTAGATCTTATTGAAGAGTATGAAAATACTAGTTTAGTAAGCCTAGAAGAAATAAAAGAATTAGTTTCTAATAAACGGGAATTATATAATGTTAAACATCCTGCAGCTAAATGTATATTAGCAGAATTTAAAGAGGATTCTAGTAAAAACTTAGAATTTCCATCTTTAAACAGTTTAGCTAATCATTTAAAAGGAGATCGTCAAACTATTAGAGCATATTTAAATGACGAAAGATCAGGTTATTATAGAGGAAAATTAAAATTTACATATAAAACTAAATAGATGGTATGGCCGGATAAAATAGAAATGTTTTATTTTTTTCTCGCTATTTGCTGGAAACCCTTTAGAGCCTTTAAAACTAGTACCGTGGTCTTTTAATTAGCAATGGAATACAGTAACATTTAAATGATTAGGCAATCAGCAGGAAACCAAAAATAAGAAGTCTTATTCTTATTAAGTAGGATCCTCAGAGACTATACGTGAGATATCTTAATATGTGTTGAATATACATAAAGATAAAGATATAGTCCGTCCATTTTCGAAAGTTTATGGGTAAAACGTATGCCAGCATTAATAGGTGGTTTTGGTAAAAATAAAGAAAAAACTTTTTCAACTTTAGTATCTTCAAATGATGAAGATAATTTTAAGAATTTACGTACTAAATTAGGTCCTTATTTAGCCGGATTAATTGAAGCAGATCTAAAAAAAAAATATGTGTATTTTAGTGTAGCAGGCCGTCAGAATAGTCGTAATTTTAGCATAGGGTGTTATCAAAGTAGTCGTAAATTTAGTACAACAGGTTGTTATAATAGGGAGAATTCGAATAATGATAAATTAGCTTTAGTTTTATGAGGCTCTAATCTCGTCTCTACAGTAGGTTCGGGAAAATTTACTAAACTTGAAAGAGAAATGATAGTACTTCCTTTATATCAAAGAGGTGTTTGTGTAGGTTTATTATTATCAGATGGTTGATTATCATTTTCTTCATCAAAAAGTGTGAATCCTCGTTTATCTCTTAAACAGTCTTATTCTCACAAGGAATATGTTTACTTTACTTTTTTGAGCTTATCTCATTATTGTAATAGTTGACCTGTTTTAAAAAAAAGTATACGAAAGGGTCAAGTTAATTATGCGGTTGAGTTTACAACTAGATCTTTAGTTTGTTTTTCAGAGTTATATTCTATTTTTTATCCAAAAGGGGTAAAAGTAGTCCCTAAAAATATTTATGATTTATTAACACCTGTAGCTTTAGCTCATCTTATTATGGGAGACGGTTTATTTGTTACAGGTGTTTTAATTTGTACTGATAGTTTTATTCTTAAAGATGTAGTAAAACTGATGAATGTTCTTATTATAAAATATTCTTTAGAATGTACTTTGCGTGAACCTAATAAAGGTCAATATAGAATTTACATACGTAAACAATCTTTAAGTAATTTAATTGCTATAGTTAAACCTCATATGTCTAGTAATTTTCTTTACAAATTAGGTCTTGAACAACCTAAAACTAAAAATCTTAAGTCTGAACGATATTCGGTAAAGGCTTTAGAGTTTAAGCGTAATTTTTCAGTTTTGAGTTTACACCGTAATCCTTCCCTAAATGTTACTTATAACCCTAGAATTTGTTCTTTTTTCTCTTCTGCTTTTATTAGAGAGTTTCATGACAATACAAATTATAATAATAGTGGAGAGATATTTATGTGTAAATATTCTATGTTTCCATCTTATCTTGCCGGATTAATTGAAAGCTCCGGAACTTTCGTTTTACCCAAAAATGTTTTTGATTCGCCTAGACTTTTGATATTGTTTAATCCTAAAGATATTTTTTTAGTTGAGGTATTAATTCATAAAACAAAATTAGGTGTATTACATAAACTAAAAACCGGGGTTCTATGAGAAATTGAGAATAAAGAGGATTTTCTTGAATTAATTTCAATGATTAATGGGCATATGAGGACGTATAAAATAAGTCTATTACATAAAATTATAGATTGATATAATATTAATTTTACTAGAAATATAAAAATACTAGGTAAAGATACTTCTTCTTTAGATAGTAATGCTTGATTTGCAGGGTTTTGTCAAAATAAATCTTCATTTAAATCTATACTATTTAAAGAATCTAGATTAATATTAAGATATACTTTATTAGTAAATGTTGTAATTTCTTCAGTAGAAGATAGTAATGTGGAGTCTGAAATGTCTAATTATCTATTATTATTTTGTAATATAAGTGAATTTTTAAAAACAAATTTTATTACAAAAATTAAAAGAACTACTTATGTTAAAAATACCTTTATAGTTTCTGTTTTTACAGCGGAAAGTAAAAAAATACTCACAGAATATTTTCATAAATTCCCTATGCTAGGTATAATTGCTTTAGACTATGAACGATGGTTTTATTTTTATAAATTTGATAAAAATCTAAAAAATTCTATTAATTTAAAGGAAGTTAAAGGTAATTTAAATAAAGATAGTAAATTATCTTTGGAGCGTAAGCAGGACTTAATAGATTTAATACATAAAGATTTAAAGAATTATTTTTAGGTTTCTCGTTAATTAAGGAGTAACCTTACACACTCAAATAAATTAAAAGCATCTTTATTCGTTATTAATTTAACTTTTTTCGTCTAATCCGAAGGATACCGGTAATTTATTGGCGCTGGATTTATAGTAAGTACCCTCAACCCGGTTAGGTCAGGTTTTACTTCTTATGGTTTTTCGATAATATCTAAAAACTAAGAAGGCGAAAGGGTAAAATAAACCTTAAAGTTTTGTAATATTTATTGGTAAATAGAACGTAGCTGTCGTCTCCGTAGATGGAGGCAGAGGGTAAAATTCATATTATTAATAAAATTCTATATTTTTATATTAACTAATTAGATAATCTCGCAAGATTAATCGAAATAATGGTTCATTTGCTGTGAAACATACACGATAAAAATTCTAAAACTAGAAAGTATACACCAAAAATAATTATAGTTTTTAGTTTAAATGATAAACCTTTAGCAGATAAATTAGCAACTTTTTTACAAGTTGGAAGTATCTATGTAAAAGAGAATCAAGGCTGTATTTTATGAAGTATTCAAAATATTAAAGATGTTATAAAAATCGTTAATATTATCAATGGCTTTATGCGTACACCTAAAATAGAAGCATTACATCGTGCAATTATTTGATTTAATGAAAATCAAAATACTAATATTCAACCTTTAAGTTTAGATACGTCTCCAATCGATAGCAATAGTTGATTAGCCGGGTTTACAGATGGAGATGGAAATTTTAGTATAAATTTAACAGATAGAAAGAAAAAAGGTGTAGTTACTTCTAAAAGAGTACAAGCTTTCTTTCGAATAGAATTAAGACAAAATTATCATAGAGAAGTTTCTATAAATCAAGGGGGTGTAAGTTATTTTGAAGTTTTAGATAAAATTGCTAGATATTTAAAAGTTAACTTATATTCTAGATCTAGAGAACAAAAAGATAAAATATTTTACTCTTATATGGTTATATCTCATAATTTAATTAGTCATTCAAAAGTTATAGAGTATTTTGACCGCTATCCTTTATATTCTTCAAAATATCTAGCTTACAAAGATTGAAAAAAAGTAGTTGAACAAATTAAACTACGTGATAGTAAACCTTTAACAGTTGAAAATATAAAGGAAATTCAAAAAATCAAAGACCAATTTAATAAAAACCGAAAAATTTATGATTTTTCTCATTTAGATACTAGATTCGAATAAAGTTTTAAGCAAGAAATTGCCAAAGGTAATAGTAATATTACCATATAAAATATAACTATGTGCGGGAAGTTCCTAAAGTTTTATTATAGGAGTTGTGAAAATTTATTTAAACGTACATGACCCTTAAAACTAATAAAAATAAAAATGGATAATCCGCAGGGAACGAAGATAAATAATATGTTTATTTAGGATCCTCAGAGACTACACGTTATACTCCATTAATTTAATGGATGAAGATATAGTCCAAATGTAATTTAACAATTATAATAAGTAAATTATTATTCTTATTTTTATTAACTTTAATCATTTATAATAATGAGGGATGGAGGTGGGTATATGTTAATAAATAAGTAGATAGTTTATTTAAATTGAATTTCTTGTTACCTTTATTAACTATAATAGTTAATAATAATTCAGGAGGTGAGGGTAAACATAAGGGATACTACACTAGTCACCGAGGATCTTGAGGTAAAAAAGGATATTCAACTAAAAATAATGGCAACAATAATTACAAACTTAATCCTTGATTTATATCCGGGTTTATAGATGCAGAAGGTACATTTATTGTACCATTACGTGCTAAACCAGATTATAAATTAGGTTGAGAAGTCTTATCTGAGTTTAAAATAGGATTGCATGTTAAAGATATTGCACTTTTGAAGGCAATACAGACGTACTGAGGTAACATAGGTACAATTACAGTAAGAGGAGATATAGTGGTCTATAGAATTGGTGCTATTAAGGATTTACAGGTTGTAATTGATCATTTAACTAACTATCCCTTAATAACACAGAAACGTGCAGATTTTGAATTATTTAAACAAGTAGTAGGTATTAAGAAATCTGGGCGTCATACTACTTTAGAAGGATTACAAGAAATTGTAAACTTAAGAGCTTCTTTAAACCGAGGTTTATCTGAAAGCTTACATCTTGCTTTTCCCGATACAACACCTGTTACTAGACCTATCGTTAATGAGGCGGAACAGACAATACCAAATCCTTGATGGGTAGCTGGATTTGCTTCAGGTGAAGCCAATTTTTTAATAGGTATTTCTAAGTCTTCTGCCAGTAAAAGTGGATACCATTGCTACTTAAGATTTAAATTAACTCAGGACTGTAGAGACGAATTTTTGTTAAGAAGTTTTATTACAACTTTTGGTTGTGGTAGTTCTGCCAGATATAAAAACATAGTTGATTATATATGTGTGAATACTAAAGATATTAATAGTATTATCATACCCTTTTTTAAAAAATACCCTATATTAGGAGTTAAAGCATTAGATTTTAATGATTGATGCCTAGGGGCTGAAATTATACAAAATAAAGCTCATTTAACACCTGAAGGGTTAGCTCGCCTTAATATTTTAAAAAAAAATATGAATAGTGGAAGAGTTTTATAGATTATCCTGTATTTATGTTAACCTCTCACCATTTATCTAATATCGTACCGTTGTGTACCGAGGGATGGAGGTGGGTATATGTTAATAAACAAGTAACAAGAGTCGATTAACAAAATGAATTTCTTGTTACCTCTTATAGTAGGGGGGCCAGATATGGCATTTCCTAGATTAAATAATATAAGTTTCTGATTATTACCTCCTAGTCTTTTAATATTAGTATTCTCTGCTTGTATAGAAGGTGGGGCTGGTACTGGATGAACACTCGGAGAAGGTAGGGTGTTGCTCTTTGGTAACTTAGAGGCAATAAAACTCTACTCGATGCGTGAAACTCTTATAGCTTTTATAGCTTGTATTATTGGCTACTCACTTTGTTTTTTATTTGTAGTAAAAATGTTAATAATATTTCTATGTTTTTGTAAAAGATACATAGAATTAAGACAATACGCCTGGGTACAAAATAGAATAATGTTTAGTACCCATCAGAGACTAAACGTAGAGCATCCAAATAATATATATGATCATTCTAGATTTATTAATAAATCAAAATTTGTTGAAAACAAAGACAATTTTCATCAATGACTAGTTGGGTTTACTGATGGTGATGGGAGTTTTACTATTTCTAGAGTAGCTGAAGGAAAATGAACTCTTTTTTTTAAATTAACTCAAAGTTCTTATAACCTGAGAGTATTATATTTCATTAAAAAGCAATTAGGAGCAGGTTCAATTTATATTCATTCTGATTTTAATAAAGGAGATTTTAGAATAAGAGATAGAAAAACTATAGGTTCTGTTATTATACCTATCTTTGATAAATATCCTCTATTAACTAGTAAATATTTTTCATATTTAAAATTTAAAAAAGCCTATGAAATATTAGAAAATCATAATTTAAGTACAAAAGAGAAAGATAGTTTATTATTAGAACTACAGAGCAAACAAATACCCAACGATTATATTTCTCCAGCGTGAAATTTAGTAAACAATGAAGTTAATGATACTTATACCGCTAAACAAGTAATAAGTAAATTTTGACTTATAGGTTTTACAGAAGCAGAAGGAAGTTTTTATTTAGTAAGTAAAGATTCTAAAAGAATAGTACATGCTTTTGAGATTACTCAAAAATTAGACCCAATAGTTTTAAAATCTATATCTCTTATTTTAGGTATAGGGTTTACAAAAAAACAGACACATTATTCAATAGTAACTACTAATTCTCGTGCTATTTCTAATATAATAGATTATTACAGTAATACTATGAAGGGAATGAAGGCAGTTGAATTTAGAATTTGAGCGAGATCTTATGCAAAATATAAAGGTGATTTTGATAAATTAAGAAAAATTAGAGAAAATGTAAGAGTTTGAAGAAAAATTAGATTAGATGGAAAATTTAATGTTGTTAATCGTGAAAAATAAATCGAAAAAGTATAATTATTTGGATGAAGGTATAGTCCAACCCATCATGTGAATGATGGAAATAACGATAGTATTTCTTAAAATAGGAATATGAGGTTATAAATATAATGTTACCCTCCATTAGCCGGAATTCAAAGTCATAGTGGACCTAGTGTAGATTTAGCTATTTTTGCTCTTCACTTATCAGGAGTTAGTAGTTTATTAGGTTCTATTAATTTTATTACAACTGTACTAAATATGAGAACACCTGGTATAAAATTACATAAATTAGCTTTATTTGGGTGAGCTGTTCTTATAACAGCCGTTTTATTATTACTTTCTTTACCTGTGTTAGCTGGTGGTATTACTATGGTTTTAACAGATAGAAATTTTAATACATCTTTCTATGAAACAGCAGGAGGTGGAGATCCTATTTTATACCAACATCTTTTCTTTAGAAATATTGCCAAATATTTATTACCTATCTTGATTTTTTTTGCAGGGTTTAACTTATCGTATTCTTATATATTTAGATCTAATTACAGTGTTGTAACAGATAATTTCCATTTTTCTAAGTTTTACGCTAAATATTCTTTACATTTACCTAACGTTACTCCGCCTTCTTACAGATTTTTAAGTTGACTTATTGGATTTACTGAGGGTGAAGGATCTTTTATTGTAAATAATAGAGGAGATCTTGTTTTTGTTATTACACAAGGTAATACGGATATTAAAGTTTTAGAATTTATACAAGAAACATTAGGTTTCGGTAAAGTAATAGCTCAATCCAGTCATACTAGTAGATATGTTACACAGAATAAGAAGGAAATTGAGTTAATTATTCATTTATTTAATGGTAACATTGTTTTACCTAGTAGAATAAATAAATTTGAATCTTTTATTCAAGGATTTAATATTTGAGTCTCTAAAGGTAGAATAAGATTAAATACTGTAGAATTTATATTTAGAGATATTTTACCTAGTTTACATGATAGCTGATTAACAGGGTTCACAGATGCTGAAGGTTGTTTTACTTGTTCTATAGGAGAAACTAAAGGGTTTAGCTTTAATTTCAATATATCTCAAAAATGAGAAGAAAATATTGGAATATTAGAACATTTATGTATTTTATTTAATGGAGGTATTGTATCTAAACATTCGGCAGATAATGTTTATGAATATAGAATTGGTGGTGTCAAAAATGTGAAAACCTATTCCCTTATTTTGAGGAGTATTCTTTATGTTCTAAAAAGCTATTTCATATAAATTATGAAAAGAAATACATAGAGATCTGTTAAATAAATGTCATTTAGATCCTGTTAAAAGAATCGAAATGATAGAAAATCAAGATTGATCAATAAATTTGGTTAAAATATTAAGGAAAAAAAGTTAAGGTTTAACGTGGAAGTTATTGAGCTCTTAAGACAGATGTAAAAGGATATAAGATCTGAAAGAGTAAAATATTCTAATCTTATTATACATATGCTGCGTATTAAGGAATTCGTATAAGCTAAAGAATATACCTTAAACTTAGTTAATATATAACTATAGCTATTTGCAACTCTTAAGTACAATGTATATACTGTTAAGATATATTGTTGTTCATATTAATTGTATTATAAATTTTAATTATAGTTAATATAAGGAAAATTAGTTTATATATATTAGCAATGTTAGTGTTAACGGTCAATAAATTTTATCGTTTAAAGACCGACGGTTATTTAAGTGACCGCTACAGACTGGATCACTAACGGGTGGCTGAAATGCTGCTTAATGTACAGTCGGTTTCTCCTATATGCATTAAATGTATATACATAAGCCTAGTTAAACTAGTACCTGGATTTAATAAGATAACATTATTAAAGATGATAAGTTAAATTTGGAGAAATGGATTTTTTGGTCAAAAATGGCCCTTTATATATTATATAATGCAACAAACTATATGCGGGGAGTTCGTGTTATACCTATTAAGTACTTTATGCATAAGTTATATTTTCTTTTATACCGCTAAAGTAAAAATCTTTTTTAGGAACGATAATCCGCAAGTAACCAAAGCGTTTAACTCGTGAGTAGGTACTTCAGAGGCCATATGTTTGTTAAATAAAAATATAAGATGCATTCATACTAAAAAAGGTAACTTAGAGAGTGATCATAAATTTAAACAATGATTAGCGGGGTTGATAGATGGAGATGGTTGTTTTACATTGTCAAAACAAGGTTATGCAGGTTTAGAAATAACGATGGATATAAGAGATGAATGTGCATTACAAGCGGTTAAAAATGTATATGGTGGATCAATTAAATTAAGATCTAATGCTAAAGCATTAAGATATAGATTACACCATAAAGAGGGTTTATTAAAACTTCTTCAAGATGTTAACGGGTTAATTAGGAATTCTCATAGATAGTACAATTAAATAATGTTTGTATTAAATATAATGTAAACTTAATTTTACCTGAAAAATTAACATATAATGATGCATGATTATCTGGTTTATTTGACGCTGATGGGTCTATAAGTATAAATAAAACTAACTGACAATTGTCTCTATCTGTTATCAAAAAACAGCTGAGTTACTTAATCCTTTAATAGAATTATATGGTGGGTATGTTTATATTGATAATGGTAGTTCTCAATCCTTTAAGTGATATATTACTAAAAGAGAGGATGTACTTAAATTAATGGAATATTTTAAAGAAATCCACCAAAATCAGCAAAAATAAAAAGATTACATTTAGTTAATAATTTTTATGAGTTGAAAGATATGAAAGCTCATAAAGCTATGACTGATACTTTATTAGCAAAAAGCTGAGAT
>PCDE01000005.1:3610000-3843468 GCA_002778125.1 Dryadomyces quercivorus | reverse complement strand
TAACCTAACCCTAACCCTAACCTAACCCTAACCTAACCCTAACCTAACCTAACCCTAACCCTAACACTAACACTACACTACTTACTTTATCTTTTTATATACTTTTATATATTCTTATATAACGTTAGTAGTGTAGTATAGTGTAGTGTTAGTGTAGGGCCTCTTAAATTTCTTATCTTTTATTATACTATTTTAATAAAACTATAAGTTAATAACTATTTATTTTTATAAAAAGAATAATTCTTTAAGTAATAAAATAGTAAATAAGTATTATTTAAAATAAAAAATAAAAACAATAAAGCTATTTTGTTAAAAATAGCGTATGTTTTTATTTTATTTTAAATAATACTTATACGCTGTTTTAGTACTTAAAGAATTATTCTTTTTATAAATTATTTAGTTATTAACTTAAATGTTTTATTAAAATAGTATAATATCTTAATATGTATTCTTATAAGAACTGTCTTATATACAAAGTCTTATTCCTATAAGAATTGTTTATATATATGTTCTTATCTTATAAATTTTATAGTATTTATACGTATGCTTATTCTTAAAAGTCTTATTTTATATACAAATCTTATTCTTATAAGAATATTTATATATATATATAATATTATTCTTGTAAGAATAGTTTGTATATAGACTATTATATATTTGCCTATTCTTAAAAGAATCGCTTTGTACACATAGTTCTATTCTTATAAGAATATACTTGCAATTATAATCTTATTCTTGTAAGAACGGGTTTGCATACGTAGTCTTATTCTTATTAGAACATACTTGCAAATGTAATCTTATTCCTATAAGAATATACTTGCAAATGTAATCTTATTCCTATAAGAACATACTTACAAATATAATCTTATTCCTATAAGAATATACTTGCAAATGTAATCTTATTCCTATAAGAACATACTTGCAAATGTAATCTTATTCTTATAAGAATAGGTTTGCACACGTAGTTTTGTTCTTGTAAGAATATTCTAGCATACGTAATCCTATTCTTATAAGAATAAGTTTGTGTACGTAATCTTATTCTTATAAGAATATTTCTATATATGCAATCTTATTCTTATAAAAATATACACAATTAATTTTATTAGGTAAGGTACACAGCTACAAATGCAGCTACATAGTAGATCCTTACCCATATTATTAATTATTATTTAATTCTTATATATATTTAATTCTTTATTTACTACTCTACTACACACATCCGTTTGCAGCCTTTATTACAGCTTTACTTTCACATTTACGCCCGCTTTCGCATTCACACCACGCTCTTTATTCGTCTCGCTCTAAATCTAGTAAGTACTTCTAATATTATATCCTGCTTCCTTTATTTATCCTTGCATTTACTATATATTCTCTTTTTCACTCTAACATTCTGCTAATACGTCCTTACCACTTCCGTCGTTTCTTTCTCTTACATCTCTTTCTTTTCTTTACTCTCGCATCCTCCTTTCTTTACTATTGCATGCTCCTCTCTCTATCTTTCAATCCACATTACATATTTAAAAATACTTAACCTATTCCATTTCTTACCTTCTTACCTTTTACCATTTCTAACCTTATTTCTAGATTTTCCTCTCTCCGTACTTATTTTCCCTTCGCCCTTACTTTATTAACATAGGCCTAAGACAAGTTAGTCCGCACAGCAGCTACAAGCCGCTAAAGGACTCAGTAATTAACCAAGTCTTAAATGCATACTCTTACAAGAGTATTACTAAGTATTACCCAGCGCCGCCTACCTACGTTGCGCCTCCTTAGGGCAGGCTAGAGCTGCCTGCCCTAACCTAGTTTAAGCAAGCAATTAAGCTTGTTGCTACACGAAAGGGATTCTTATTAGAACACTACTGCAGGGTACTTAACTTATATACTACTTTTAAGCACAATGCCTCTATTGCTAGTTACATTAGGTTTGCAAGAACTAGCAGCTACATTACCTTCCTAGACACACAAAGTATATTTATTCTTTATACTACAACGCTTTAACTAATAAAAAAAGGCGGCAACCTCTTTGCCTTTTTTGCGCGCCTCGCAAAAAACAACTTTAATAGTAAGGCAGCAAAGCAAAAGAGGATAATAAACCTAGGAAAGTTCTTAGGGACGTTAAAAAACCTCGCTAGCAGTCTAAAGCTGCAAGCAGTCTTAACAGCACCTAAGGACTTAGCCTAGGCAACTATTACAGAGGCGCAAGCTAGAACGGGAGCAAAGGGACCAGATGTAGACGTTGGTAGCACGTTGCTTTGTGCGGCGTACAACTGCTTGCGCAGTGCTACCAACAGCACAAATAGTCCCTAGTACAACTACAAGGAGGACCAGCTCGCGGAAAGCGACAATCTGTACGATTAAAGAGTATGCGGCTACACAGTCGACAACTAGGTACAGGCGTACCTCTCCTTTCGTGCCTTCTTTGCGCGCTAAGGGAAAATCAACTTGTTTACAAGGACAAATAACGTCCCTACAATAAGTCCTATCCTTCAACCGCTAGAAGTAACCAACGGTGTTCTCCCTAAAAAGGACAAGGATGCTATTAAGCGGAATGTCGTAGCCCGCAGGCGGCTAGAAGACATAATCGCTGTGCTTAGGAGAAACTCTAACACCTTTTTAGACCTAACCTTCCTTAGCATACTTAAGGAAGGCTAAACTTAGGAAGAAAAAGGAGAGAAGGATCTCTTAATCCGTTAGCTGCGGCGGGTTAGGAAAACTACTAAATCCCTCTCAGCTATCAACTATTATAGCCGCTAGGCTAGTAAGAATACTGCCCGCGCAGACGAGACGAATGCGCTAGTAGACCTAGCTACTCTAGAAACGTTTAGCCAGCTCTATGCAGCGCTTTCTATCCTATGCGCTACTAACAATGCCCTCGTGCTAGACAATGCAGATAGCGAGAACGCGCTGCGGGCGCTCGCTACTACTATAGGCGGCAAGCTAGCAGTAAAGCAGCCTTCCGTTGCTAAGGCCATCTCTAAGGCAACTAACAGCGTTAACCTAATACTAGGGAATACAGCTATAATCAGCCTAATCAAAAGGAAAGTAAGCAACGTTATGCGCTTAGTTAATAAGATAGCATCTATTTACGTAAACTTTAACACGGCGGCTTATAGCACGCACACCTCCTTCGCAAACAACTAAAGGATAGGCCGCATCACCAATCTAACTATTAATAATAGCAGCTTTACTTTTAAAGCCTACTAGATTATTAGTTTATATTCCCCTCCCTTATAGCGTTTTAATCTAACACGCGCAAATGCTAGCACCGTTCTTTAGATAACCGGCCGTGTTCCTAAAGCCGCCCTGTTAGCTAACAAGACAGGAACGAGCAAGACGGCAACATTCGGCCTCGCCCTCTACGGCGCATCAATAAATGCAATCGCCTTAGTTAACGAGGCCGACAACGCACCTCCTTTGCGTCCACATCTTATCGTTGTTCCCGCCGCCGTTGTCCTTCAAACGTACCAAGAGCTTAAGCGTGTGTTTAGCAACTATTTTACCGTGCACGTCTACTTTAGCTAGCAGTCTTCTTTCTCAGACCCGCACATTAGAGACTTTCGCAACGCTATTGTCGATAAGGCGTAGTTCTACGCAGTGCTTTATACAGTCTTGGACGACGAAAACAAGCATAACCTAAAGGTACGTTCTTTTCGCAACCTCTATTCTTATAAGAATGCCTAGCCGTTCTTATAAGGTAGCCTAGTACTATTCCTATAAGAATAGACCTGCAAGCGTTACGTCTATTCTTATAAGAATAGACCTAAAAGCGTTACGTTTATTCTTATAGGAATAAACCTGCAAGCGCCTTAGTTTATTCTTATAAGAATAGAGTTGTATAGCGTTACGTTTGTTCTTATAGGAATATAACTGTAGGCATTACATCTATTCTTATAAGAATATAACTACAAGCATTATATCCGTTCTTGTAGGAATATAACTATAAGCGCTACGTCTATTCTTATAAGAACACACCTACAACTATCTGCTATTACTATTGTTATTAAACGCTTCGTCTTGTTTATTGCTAATAAATAGACTACGCAAACTATTATCTTAATAAGCTACGCTACTTTTGCTACCCGCGAATTCAACTAGGTTACTAAGTCTGTTTAGCCTCCTAACAACGAAGACAAGGACAACAACGAAGAAGATAGCAAGGCAAACAAGGTCGTTACAAGTAAAAGCTTCTAAAACAATATTGTTAAAACGTCTATCTTTAACTTTGTCGTTCTTAACAAGTGTTAAAAGATCTAGAACCCACACTCGCATTCCGCGTAGGTAGCCCGCCTTTTAAATAAAGAGCGCCTTCTGTTTGTCTCGGCTACTCCGTTCCTCAATCGTGTCCAAGACGTCTAAGGGATCTTAGACCTTACATCTTAGCATGCGCAGATTCTCTTCCCCGCGCCGTTGGAAGAGACGTGCGACCAGATGTTTGCAGACAACTTTAACCCAAATGCTAGCTTCGATAGTAACCTTGTTAAGTAGTACCTTAGTCTCGCTAAGGCGCAAAGCCTTTAGTAGCAAGACGACACCTAGCGGATTTAGCAGCTTAATCTAAACCTTCTATTTTCTCTAGCTTCCCGCTCTAGTTAGGGGGCCGAGTTCGTATCCTTAGAGCTGCGTTAAACCTTATCGCTTCTACAGTTGCGCCAATCTATAAAGACGCCGCTTATCTTGCTAGACGGCACTACAACCGCGCTAGGCGAAGACATTCCGCCCTACACCATCTAGCTGCAGATTGTCTAGCACCTAAACGCTAACATGCGGCGTGTCCTCGCTAGAATCTCTAATGCACAATACAAGTCTATGCTACGCTAACAAAGCAACTTAGAAGTAGATAACATCGATTTAGATTTTAAGGAGGGAATTCGTAAAATCTTTTAGGTTAATAGCAGTGGCGAGAGCAATGTTAACAATAATGCTAGTAATAATGCTGCTAGTAATGCTGCTAATAATGCTGCTGCTAGTAATAATCCCGCCGATAATCCCGCCGATAATGCTGCCGCTGCAAAGAAGACTAAAAAAAAACAAGCGTCTCTAAACACTCGAGAGATGCGCAAGCGTGCAAGGGTTAAGTATACTAGCCTAGATGCTAACAAAGGCAACGAAAGCGACAGTAACTACGTTAATCGCACTAACGACGAGACCAACGAGGACCCTATTATAGTCTTGCCTAGCAAGACTAAGGCAACCAACAAGTCTTCTAAGGCGATTGCTACAGATTACCGTAGCGCAGTCTTAGTCTCTATAAACCTTAACTATACAATGCTTTTACAGCTTAGTTAGCGGAAAAAGGAGACCTTCCTAGGGACGAGCACAACAGAAAAGATGCGCTAGTTTTAAGTAGCGGGGGGCGGCCTAGCCTAGCTCTCTTAGCAAACAAACTATAAAGGGCCTTTTTACTTTAGCCCTACTAGACGCATTAACTGCGCGTATTTTATTGTTAAGACGTCTCCTGCGCTCGCGTTTATAGTTAGCAAAGGCGTTGCGCTCTACAAACAAGGTTGTTGCTTTATTGTTATGGTAAAGCAGGTGTTTATCTAAGAGTACGTCCCTTTTTTATTCTTACAAGAGTATAACTAATAGTCTAGAATCGTTGTGCAAATCTTTACAGCCCTTAGACTTAAGGTCGAATCCGTTTGGTCGAGCCACACCCCCTTAGAGCGCATTAACTTAATTAACAACTTTAATAACCCTACCACTAAGGCAAACGTATTCGTAACGTCTCTTGCCGTCTCGTCTTACGGCTTAAATTTGCACAAGTCTTGTGCAGATAGTATCGTGCTCTAATTCTCTTAGAGCTTTAACGTTATACATTAAGCTACAGGCCGTATCATCCGGCTTGGTTAAGAGAAAGAGGTCTCCTAGACAATCGTCAAGACAAACGACTCGTTTTCCAACGTCTAAGAGGCTCGTATCTATTACAAATAGGCGGATTAACTCCTCTCTAGCTTACTAACGCTCGCAAACGTAACAGGGTATACGCCCTTATTATTTGCCTACAAGCTAATTAAGGAGTATTAGCACTAGCCTTTTACTCGCCTCTCCTAGCGCATGCACACACTAAGAGAGGTATAGGCTTTTAAGGGACAAACCGCTATTGCATTTAGCGCCTTATTGTCTCGTATCGCGTTTATTGTTGCGTCCTCGTCTAGAATTAACCGTGCCTAAATCGACGTTGCTTTTAATAGGGCCTTCCTATCTCTTTATGCTTTGTAAAAGAATAACAACTATTCGATGCTAGCAGATTTCGACGCGCTTATGCAATTGCTTAGCTAAGCTAAAACCCCTCCTTAAACACTAAAAAAGAAGAGAAAATTTAAGGACTCTATTGTTACGTAGTCGCTAGTGCTACCATCCCTAAGCACTCCTGCAACGAATAAAGGAAACTAAAGCAGCCGTTAAGTCTCGCCTAGCCCTAGCTCTCCCAAAAACCCAAGAGTCTCGCCTAGCCTTAGCTCTCCCAAGAACCCAAGAGTCTCGCCCGGCCCCAACCCTCCTAAGAACCTAAAAGTGCCTAGCCCTAACCCTCCTAAAACCCTACAAGTCTCGCCTAGCCCTAACCCTCCTAAGAACCTAGAAGTGCCTAGCCCTAACCCTCCCAAGAACCTAAGAGTCTCGCCTAGCCCCGTCCCTCCTAAGACAGGAGTGCCCAACCCCCCCCCTAAAAAGGCGAAGAAGAAAACGCGCGGCAAAGTTAGTAGCTCTAAGATTAAAGATCTTATTAGCACTAGCACAAATATTATTACCTACCCTTAACGTCGCGGTAACAATAAGGCTAGAGCTACACACATTAAGAAGTATTAGGACAACCTTAACAAGATAATGGCTGCAGAGAATGACGAGATATAATATAGCTTTAATTGTTAGTGCAAAAATACATTTTTGCAAAAGATTATTGTAAGAACCGTAGTATCTCTTACAAAACTACCTCTATTCTTATAAGAACCTGCAAGCTATTACAAAATTAAAACTTTATTCTTAGAAGAATTAATACACGTAAAAATATATTTTGTTCTTATAAGAATATAGTTATATTTACTCTTACTATTTTATCTAATTCTTTGTTTATTACACGTTTTTATTCTTTATTCTTAAGTTATTCAGATTCTTTATTTGTATCTACTTACCTTTATTTTAATTATTATCACACGTCTTTATTCTTTATTCTTAAGTTTTTAGATTCTTTATTTGTATCTACTTACCTTTATTTTAATTATTATTACACGTTTTTATTCTTTATTCTTAAGTTATATTTAGATTCTTTATATATATCTACTTACCTTTGTATCTACTACCTTTTTATTTAAAATAATTTATTTTACCAATATATAAATATCTCCTACATCCTCCTCTTATTTTACATTCTACATTCTTTAACTACTTCTTTTTTACTTACTACTACTCTTCCTTCGTTATAATATTTATAGCGCCTGCTATCTCCTTAGCTAGTGTGGCCGCACAAATGCAATAGAAGTTGCCCACCATCCTCTTAAAATGCGGATATTACAGCTACGATGCCTTACAAGCTACTAAACTACACGAAGTCCTAACGCTAAACATTATTGCTAACGGCGTTTCAGACTGCCCTAATCTCCCGCTAACTAAGGTGTAGGTAGTAAATTAAGACACAATCACGGCCGCCCTCTAGTTTCCTTATGCGAGAAGCGACCCGCCGCCGCTAATTATAAATTTCGCAAACGAGTCGAAGCTAGGCGGTTCTTGGCTTAACGGCGCAAGCGCCTAGGAAGAGGCTCTGTTTTACCAATCGTTACTAAGCCTCTCTCTTTATCTAAGTCTATATCCCTTAGGTAAACTTACAGGTGTCTATTTACCAGCCGTTTTCGTTGTTTAGGAGGATAGCACAAAGGGGTATAAACCACTACGCATCCCCTTAAAGCTAATGACTAGTCCCGCGGTTAGCGCTATCTCTATAAGCGCCCTGCGGAACCCTAAGATTAAAACGATTAGAAGCGGCGTAGACTGCGTGAGTTACTATACCTAATACAGCAAAACACTAGAGTACCCGTTCGACGTTTTTAAATCTGCTACCAATCGCGCAATTACCAAAGACATAATGCGCGTTACCTTATACGCGGTAGCAACGCGCGGCTATATACGCATTGTTCTTAGTGCTTTTAGATGCGGGGTATTTAAAAACCCTGCGTTCGATATCGCCTGCTGCTAGAAGGAGGTGCTGGAGGAGAACTTTAATGTTACTCCTAAAAATGGCTACTAGTGGGATGATCTTGTCTTTGCTGTTTACGGTAGTGAGACTAGCGATAACCTTAAATACTTTCGCCTTGTTTTCTAGGACTACTAAGTTTAGTTGAATTAACGTGTTTTTCTTTAAAGTAGTTATCGTTATTCTTATAAGAATAGCTTCTTAAGAGCCCTCTAAACAGCCCTTTATTCTTGTAAGAATAGCTTCTTAAGAGCCCTCCTAGAGAGCCCTCTATTCTTATTCTTATAAGAATTAATTTGCATATATTACAACTTCTACTTTATATTCTTGTAAGAATATTAACTTAGTGTAGGACGCCTTACACCTTAGTATTTTTTAAGCCTTTTTAGCCTTCCCTTCTAGATTATAGTTCTTCCACCTATTTTACGTAAGCTCTAATTATAAATAAATATAAGCTAGCAGTCTAGACTATTAATTAGGAATACAAGCTACCTTTACCTCTTTTTACCTTACCTAGCTATTACTATAGCCCTATTATTATACCCTCTACTAACTATTACCCTAAGGGTACTAGCTGCCTTGCGCTAGGTAAGGTTACTAGGACCCCCAATTAAAGCCCTCTCTACATATAGCTGTTGCGTGCCTTAATTAGAGCTCACCTAAATCTAGCTAGTACACGTGCTTACTAACTACTAACTAAGCTATAAAGCTGTAACTAGTAGAGGTAGGTGCTGCATTAGCTACGTCCTAGCCTTAGCAGCCTAGTCCTCTTTAATATATTATAACTTCTGCTTTATATTCTTGTAAGAATATATTACTAATACTACTTTTAACTTTATATTCTTATAAGAGTATATTACTAATACTATTTCTAACTATATTCTTATAAGAATAAATCTACTAAATTATATAATACTACGCTAGTCTAAATACGCTTAGCGCCTCTAGCCATTTTAACCGTTTGCAAACTTACACCATTTCTAGCCTTACCTTTATCCTTACCTTACTTTTTACATTTACTTTTACCCTTACTTATACCCTTGCTTTTTGTCTTGCTTTTTGCCTCTAACTCTACTTCTCTCGCTCCCTACTCTAAACTTTTCTTCGCCTTTTGCTTCTAGTAAGTTTTTTTATCTTCCCAACGTTTTCTATTTATACACCTCTCCTTCTTTTATCTACTTTCTTTATCCTTCGTTACCTTTGCATCCTATAGCTTCTTCCTCCTTTCATCATCTCTTCTTTTTTTGCTATCCCTTGCACGGTTGCTTCTTCTTACATTAATGCTTTATTCGGAATTTGCTCTTTCAACATTACTCCTTTCTTCTCCTTCTCCTTCTCCCTACGTCTTATCTTTTTCCTCTTTATCTACTCTCTTTTTTTCGCAGTCTTACCTTTCTCTTAATCCTATCTCTTTTATTCCTTCCTTTACTTACTTACTTTAGATATTAACATAGGCCCTAAAAAGGTTAAAAAGTATACTCCTCTAGACGACTCTATTGTTAACGGAGCCCTTAACACATATTCTTATAAAAATATAACAAAATACTACCTAAGCCCTCCTACGCATATCAACCCTCCTTAGCAACGGCTATCTCTTTAAGCT
Organism: Dryadomyces quercivorus; assembly: GCA_002778125.1. Classification (NCBI taxonomy): domain Eukaryota; kingdom Fungi; phylum Ascomycota; class Sordariomycetes; order Ophiostomatales; family Ophiostomataceae; genus Dryadomyces; species Dryadomyces quercivorus. The sequence continues at coordinate 3,833,680 of PCDE01000005.1, read as the reverse complement.
CCAGTCCAAACTGCTAAGGCTGTAGAGCTTATAACTGCCTAGAAATCCTTTCCCCTTAACGTTTATTACTATGTTCTTAATTAATACCTAACATTTAAGAATAACAGCGCTATTGCTAGCTACATTAGCTTTGCTACAACCAGCGCGTATGTAACCTTTCTAGACACGCAAGGTATATAGTTATAAAACAACTTATAAAAATAGAAATCTAATAAATAGCTAGCGACTTGTTTTCCTTCTTTGCACAGCTAGCCTAGAACAACTTTAACGGCCCCCCTAACAAAAAGCGTAAGATAATAAACTTTAGCCGTTTTTTAGCTACTATTAAAGACTTAGCTAGAAACGCCGCGCTCTAAAAATATATTATAGAACACAAAAATATTCTCTAGGCCACAGTTACAGAAGAGCAAATAGGCACGGGCGCGAAAGGCGCCAACATTAATGTTGGCGGGACGATGCTATGCGCTGCATACGCATGCCTAAAGAATGCTACAAACGGCACGGAGGAATAATAGTACAAGGATAAGCCTTCTAAGGACGTTGTTGCGGATAACCCCTATAACTAAAGGGTTTGCGGCTATACCGTAGACAACTAGGTGCGGTCTTATCTCTTGTTCCGCGCATTCTACGCTTAGCGTAGGAAGATTAACTTGTTTGCTAGAACAAACGACATCCCGTCTGCTTACCCTATTCTTTAGCCCTTAGAGGTTACGGAAGGCGTCCTCTCCAAGAAGGAGAAAGATACTATTAAGAGAAATGTTATTGCTTAAGGGCGCCTACACAACATTATTAAAGTAATCGAGAAGACACTAGACAAGTTCGCCAACCCTAATTTCCTTAGAATGCTCGAAGACGCCTAAAACAAGGAGGAAAAGGCAAAAAAGAACAACCTAATCCAGCAACTCCGTCGCGTTACTAAGTTTACTACAAAGTTGCTTGTTAACTTAAACCCTTCTACTAACTACTCGCGGCAATTAACACTTGCTAACAAGATAATGCGCGGTAACGAGTCTAACACCCCCCTAGACTTGGTTACTTTAGGTGTTTTTAGAAAGCTTTGCTATAACCTATCCTCTACCCGTGCTACTAAGGAAGCTCTAGACTAGGTCTCTAATAGGGATGCTATACTAACTGCCTTGTCCCTCTTGCTAAAGGACACGCTAGTTACTAATGCATTTATAAGAGAAGCAATCGTTAAAACGGCAAATAGAAGCAACCCGCAACCTGCAAATATGCCTGCGTTTGTAGCTATCGAGAAGAACCTCGCTAGTATTGTCCGCCTTATTAACGAGTCTGTCTCTAAGTACGTAACGTTTAACTAGGCTATAGCTTTAACGCATACCGCTATAGCAAAGGATTAGAAGACTAGCTAACTTATTAACTAAGCAGTTAGCACGTTCGCTTTTAAGGCGCATCAAATTATTAGTTTGTACTACTCTCCCCTTTTATTATTATTTACTAATCGCGTAAACGCCGCGTCTCTTCTCTCCCTTACAAATCGCGTCCCGCGCGCCGCCTTACTTAGAAACAAGACAGGTACAAGGAAGACAGCAACCTTTGCCTTAACATTATACAGCGCAACCGTCGATACAATTGCTAGGAAAAAGGATTTGCCGGATACAGTTAACTTAAAGCCTAGCATTATCCTTGTCCCTGCTGCAATTGTCCTGCAAACGTTCCAAGAAATTAAGCGCGTTTTTAGCACCTTTTTCTTTGTGCACGTTTATTTTAGCTAGGAGTCTTCTTTTCTAGACCCCTATATTAGGGACTTTCGCAAGGCTATTATCAATCGAACTTAGCTATACAGCCTTCTTAGTAGCTTTATAGACTTGCTAGATAAGTAGGTACGTTTTAGTTTATATTCTTAAAAGAATAATTTTCTCTTAAGATTGCTTGTTGTGTTCTTATAAGAATATAATTTAGCTACAAAGTCTATATTCTTATAAGAATTGCTTAGTATATCTTAGAGTTATATTCTTACAAGAATATATCTTACTCCTTACTTTACTCCCTCCTTTTCCGTTCCTACAAGAATATACCTTACCCTCTCTTCTTACTCCCGCCTATCCTATTCTTATATTCTTACAAGAGTAGCTAATCCTATTCTTACAAGAATATACCGTACCCTCTTCCCTTACTATATACTTATTCTTACAAGAACACTCATTACCCTCTTCCTTTACCCTACGTTATGTTCTTACAAGAATATACCTTTTCCTCTTGCCTTACCCTCTCTCTAATTCTTACAAGAATATACATTACCCTCTTCCCCTACCCTATTCTTATTCTTACAAGAATATACCTTACCTTCTTCCTTTACCTTACCTCTCGTTCTTACAAGAATATACATTACCCTCTTTCCTTACCCTATTCTTATTCTTACAAGAATATACTATGCTCTCTATCGCCTTACCCCCTCTTTCGTTCTTACAAGAATATACCTTACCCTTTACTTATTCTTTTAAGAATAAAAACTAATGTCTTAGACTGCGCAGTCTATTATTTTAACAAGCTACACTACCTTTGCAGCCCAAGAGTTTAACTAGGTTACAACAGCCGCTAAAGCTCCTAATATAAATAACGAGGATAATAAGAATAACAAGGATAACAAAGGCGAAAAAATTGTCTAGAGCGGCAGCTTCCGCAGCGAGATTATTGCTGCATCTAAGTTTAATTTTATTATACTAAACGAATACTAAAAAGTTCGCAACCGCTACTCTTGTTTAGCGTAGGTTGCTCGTCTGCTTAACAAGGAGCGCATCTTGTTTATTTCGGCGACTCCCTTTTTAAACCGCATTTAAGATATTTCTAGTGTCCTAGATCTAATTGCTCGCTATACAAAAATCAACTTCCCCGCGCTAGACAATAACAATATTAATAGCATGTTTGCTAACAACTATAACCTAAGTAGCAATACTAGGTTTTCTAACAAGCTAGTTTAATAATTCCTTAGCCTTGCTAAGGTGCAGTCCCTTTAGCAGGAAGACTACAAGAAGAGGCTTTAGCTGCTAAACCTAAACCTTCTTTTTGCCTTAGCTTCGCGTATAAGCTAGAGCCCTAAGTTTATGTTAACGCACCTACAACACGCGCTCTCCTTAATATAGTTGCAGCAATTAATAAAGACGCCGCTTGTTCTCTTAGACGGCACTACAACGGCCCTAGGCAAGGCTATCCCGCTATACAAAATTTGTCTCTAAATTGTTAAACACCTAAACATTAACATAAGACGCGTGCTAGCTATGCTCTCTAATGCGCGCTACCTATTAATGCTACGCTACTAAAACGCTAACCCTAGCAATAGTAACAACTCTAATAAAGCCCTAATTCTCTAGATAGTGCGCGAAAGGGCTACGGATTGCGCTAAGTCTTAAGGCACGCCTAAGAGACTACGTTCCTAGAGTAGTAGCGATAGCCGCGTTTTTTAAGCTTAGAAGCTAGTCTTCTATAGCAATAACAACAACAATAATAAGCTAGGCGAGCTAGCTAACAATAAGAACGGGTAGGGTATGCCTAAAAACAATAATAACGAGAACAATAGCAACTATATAGCTTTATTATCGAGTAACGATAACAACAACAACCCTATTATTACTATTCTAAGGGGGCGACGGAAAAAACTTATAAATAATAAGTTAGCCTACGCAATTACTATAGACTATCGTAGCGCGGTCTTTGTTTTACTTAACCTTAACTACGCTATGCTACTGCAGCTAAGCAAGCAGCGGAAAGAGACGTTTCTTAGTGCTAGCGTAACTAAGAGGGTGCGCTAATTTAAGGTTATTAGTAGTAGCTTAACTTAGCTATCTTAGTAAACTAACTATAGCGGACTAGCATACTATAGTTTAAGTAGCTATATTAACCAAGCTTATTTTATCGTAAAGACATTGCTTACCCTTGCCTTTATAATAGCAAAGGGCATTAAGTTATATAAGTAGGGCTGTTAGTTTATTATTATAGTTAAATAGGTTTTTGTTTAAGAGTAAGCATACTATCTTTTTTATTCTTATAAGAATACAAATGCTAATCGTTTAGAATTGTAGTTTAGCTGTTTACAACTCTTAGGCTATTTATTAAGTCCGTTTGCTCTACGCATACCTTGCTAGAGAGAATTACTACTATTAACAACTTTAACAACCTTACTACAAACATTTATGTTTTTATAACGTCTTTAGTAGTCTTGTTGTATAGGCTAAATCTCTACTAGTGCTGCGCGGATAGAATTATGCTTTAGTTCTCTTAGAGTTTTAATATAATTTACTAGGCAACTAGCTGTATTATTCGTTTAGGCTAGGATAAGCTAGTGTTGTAGACGATTATTAAGACGGATAACTCTTTTGTAAGTGTTTAAGAGGATTAAATCTACCGCAAGTAGGTAGATTAGCTAATATTAAGCCTGCTAAAAATAAATAGCATTACTAGTAGTACCCCGCTTCTTTTTGCCTACAAGCTAATCTAGCAATACTAAGCGCAACTGTTCTCCCGCCTAGCCTAGCGCATACATACGCCCTGCGATGTTTAGGCTTTTAAAGGAGCACGGGCGCAAAGATTTAGCGCCTTCTTGTTAAGAGTAGCAAACCTTATCGCGCTAGCTCTAATTAATGTTTGCGTAGAATTAAACGCTGCCTTTAATAAGGCATTTAGGACACTCTACGCTCTTTAGAAGGGAAACGACTATCCCTTGCTAGCAAATATAGCTAATCTCTTAGGCTTTTTGTCGCAAGCTAAAACTCCGCTACAAACGCTGCAGACGCTACAAAAGAGGAAGAAGTTAATTCTAAATCTATCTCTATCTATGCTATCTAAGTCTCCTCTGCCGTCTCCTAGGCTAGCTCCTCTGCTATCTCTTAGGCTAGCTCCTCCGCCGTCTCCTGCGCTAGCTCCTCCGCCGTCTCTTGCGCTAGCTCCTCTACCATCTCCCACGCCTACACCTACTCTAGGGCCTACTAGGCGAAAGAAAAAGCGCAACGGAATTAGAAAGACAAAGATTAATAGTATTATAGATAAAGGGGCTATAATTATTAACTACCTAAGACGTTGTAGTAGAAACAAGGATACAAATGCTTATAAGAAGAAGTACTAGGATAACCTTAACAATATAATGCGTAAGTAGGGACTGCTAATAATTGCTTTATACGTTGCGATTGCTTTTAATAGCTATGCACCTACCCTCTATTTCTTAGAAACTCTCTTATAGCAAAAGGGTATTAATCTACGTATTTAAAAGTTATATGCTTTCATTAAGTTTATTCTTATAAGAATTAATTTGCATATATAATCTTATTCTTGCAAGAATGCGCTAGCCGTTCTTATAAGAGTAGACTTGCAAGCTATAGTTTGTTCTTATAAGAATATAACTGTAAGCTATAGTTTGTTCTTATAAGAATAGACTTATATACGTTACGTATATCCTTATAAGAATAGACTATAGCTTATAGTTATATTCTTATAAGAATAGACTATAGCTTGCAAGTTTATTCTTATAAGGATATAACTGCAAGCGTTACGTTTATTCTTATAGGAATAGACTTACAACTATTTACTATTAATATCGTTATTAAACGCTTTATCTTGTTTATTACTAACAAATAGACTACGCAAACTTTTGTATACTTAAGTAAGGGTTAAAAACATAATATATTGTATTTGTATAAGAATATTATATAAGATAAGGTTAATACAAGTATTTAAAAGGGGTAAATTAATTCTTTATTTATACCCCTTTCTCTACTCTATACACTTTGTTACTTTATTCTTCTTACTATTATTTTATATCTACTCTTTTCTTACCTTTTAGATTTACTATAAACATTTCTCCGTTTACTATACTTTACAAGCACTACCTTCTTGTTTATACAATATGCAAATATACTTGCTTATAAAACTTAATAAAATATTATTTACAAACACAACACAAAGACCTTTCTTATTCTTAGTAGCGCGCTATTCTCGAAGCGGTTAAAACGCTACTAAACATCTTAGAAAATAAAAGCGACCTTGCTAGCCTTACATTCCTAGCGCTAAATCGACTACCTATTTAATGTTTGTAACCGCTAAGAATAGATGGATTCTAATGCAATTAATGCAACTATATTATTTACAACAAGCGTACGATAAAAGCCTACTACATAGAAAAGCACTAGTAGAAGAACCTACAATAAAAAGGTTAACTATTAAACAGCAAACTTGCTGCAAGAGACTCTCTACTAATGCTATAGTTTACTAGCGTTTAGTGTTAACGTTTTTTTTACTCCTATAAAGGTAGTAGATAGTTTTAAGTTGCTTGCACATTACGATTCTTTTCTTCTAAGATGTTAAGTTAACCTTAACATCCTTACGCTTCTTTTATAAGTTAACTCTAACATCCTTAAGCTTCCTTAGCAAATATTTTATTTGCGAATAGAGTTATCCTTAAAGAAAGCAAAGTGTTAAGCGTTTAACTAAACAACACTAACGATTTAAGCAACGAATATGCATTGCAAAACAGCTAGCTATAGCAAACACAGTAGCCAACAACATTTCTAAATAGTTAGCAGCGTAGTCTTCTTGCTTAGCTTGCAAAACTACCTAACCACTAATAGTTAGACAAGGACTATGTGGTTAGCAATATCTATAGCACTTGCCAAGACGAGCAACAAATCTAGTGCTTGTTAAATGCTACTAACATTATATTCAATCGCTACGAAGAAACTATTTAAAGAACTAGTCGACTAATTCTTTGCTAGCTTGCAAGTAGTTACATGCATTGTTGCCGAAGTTTTCCGTTTTGAATACCTGCAAAGAAAGCAATAAGAATACGCTATAGGCAGTTATAGAAGCAGCTCTTAGCGTTTGTGTTTCAATGTAGCTAGCTATCGGAAAGATAGCAGCGTTATATTGTTAGAGGGGCTATACGCTAATCTATGCTAGTAGCAGTAAATAACATTTAGTGCTATAAGGTTTAGAGTTATCTTAACACATCTACTAGGAAGTAGATAGTTAACAATAGCAATATAAGAGAGGGTAGCAGCGAGGCAACAAGTAAACTTAATAACGAAGACAACAAGGATAACGAGGACAACGAGGACGACGAGGACGACAATAAGGATAACAAGGACGACAACGAGGACAATAACAAGGACGATAACGAGGACGACAATAAGGACAACGAGGACGACGAGGACTACGAGGACTACGGGGATAATAAGGACGACAACAAGGAATATTAAGAGTAAGTTAAGAGCAAAAGCAACAATAATATAATATTTGTGTAGCAAGCAGATAAAGTGTTAGCGTCTTTGCTATTACTAAGCAATATACTTGCTATAGAAAAAGTAGTTAATAGAAAGCTTAGCTTAATGCTTTTAATTTACTTTAGCGGCGTCTTTAGACTTAACGCTTTTAATTCTTCTTTTTTAACTGCGCGGTTATATACGCTAAAGTTATCCGCGCTAATTTATATTATGCGAATACTTTTACTAGAATAAGTGCTGCTGTTACAAGCATACCCTTTTATTAATTATACTAAGCGGCTAGTAAGTAACTAACTTATATAGCTATAAAAAGCACGCCAACTTAGCTTAGTAACTAGGTGTAATAGACCGTTTAATAAACTTTTTTTACTACGCAGCTATAGCAAGACCTAGGCACGAACTAAGCCGCTAACATTGTTTTTCCGTTAGAGCGATAACGGGTAAGTTGTTTTAACTAACGATTTAATACTAATAAGCATGCAAAAGTTTTGTTTGCTAGCAACCTACTTTATTAGTTGTGCAGAGACGCTATATACATTATTACTTTTAGGACTTTAGCCTATTATCCTACTAGCAAACCTTTAAGACTAAATAAGCAACTAGCAAGTAGACTTCTCGTTTGTTTAGCACCTAGCTAACTAGCTCTTAAAGGTTTACTTGCAGCTCTTTAACGCTAAAGCGTATAGGCGAGATTCGCTTATTAACCGCGGCATATAAAACCCTTTTGCTATTGCTAGCTACCTGTATTAAGTTAAAGAGCTAAAGGCAATGCTTATAGGTAGCTTGCACACAGCGTGTAGTTAAGCGCTGCGAGCAGAGGAATTGTTCTCCTTGCAGCTATTAAATAGTCCTTATAGGATGCGTAGTGTTTTTACTTAGAATAGGTTTGTTATATATATTATATAACACTATAAGGCTAAGTAGTTTACTAATTGTAAATTTTATATAGCACGGTTTTTACTATCTTAGCTTAGTTAAGTTATAGCTAGTTATCTTGCATATATGCACCCGTTTGCAAGAGTTTTAGAAAAGCGCGTCTTTAACATAGTAGCAGGAGACTAGGAACGACGTTTTTTGTTTTAGCAAAAAGGAAAGGAGATAGCAAGCGTGTTTATATCGAAGATTATTTAAGAGGCAACAATGTAGGTTTAGGGCTACTGCGCAAATATGCGTTTATACTAACAACTATCGATTAGCATTGCGGAGAAGCATGTGAAAGAAGTTGTGCAACCGTTTAACATTTATAACGACTATGCTACTAATGCTAATTTAAATAATATATTTGCGTAGCAAAGCGGGCATCGACCGTTATAGCAAGGGACTATATATAGTCTTAATTAAGCATACCTAACAAGGCTATAACTAGCATTGCTACGAGCATACGAATAGGCGTTAACACGGTGGCATAAGTTTTTGCACTAGGCAAGCAAAGTAAATAACGAGCCTATGGTTTTCCCTTTTATAGAGACTACTATAGCTAGCACTAAACGGCCGTAGGACGACGGAATTAGATTACAAAAGCGACGGAAAATCTTGTAGCAACCTTTGCAGCAACCTTTATAGCAATGCTTGCAATAAGTCTAGCAGCAAGCACACTCGCAACAAGTCTAGCAGCAAGCACACTCGCAACAAGTCTAGCAGCAAGCACACTTGCAACAAGTCTAGCAGCAAGCACACTTGCAACAAGTCTAGCAGTAAGCATACTCGCAACAAGTCTAGCAGCAAGAATATAGACAAGCTATAATAGCTATTCCACCTCTTTCTACTACTCTATTAACAAACAAGTTTGTAGCTACGAAATAGTCTAACATGCTTTCTATCTAAAAAGAGTACAACGTAGTTATCTACAAGCTATGCTACTTTGTAGTAGACCTAAGAAAGTTACTTAAGACGCATTTACGCAGCTTACACCAAGTATTAGGAGAGTTGCTTTAAGCCGTATTACTACACTGCTTACAACTTGCGTTGCAAAAGGTTTCTACTCTTAGTCCTTGCGCTAATAGATCTGCTCCTTTGCTAGAGCTCAACACCTTTAATAGTTTTAAGTATACCTAGTACTCTTATAAAACATAAGCATTAGATAAGATTACTTAGCACTAGCAACTTGTTAACTATATAGCAGATAAATAGTAGTCTTCCTAAGTGCTATTGTAAAGCTAGCGAATAAGAAGATTTGCAAACTATTAAGTTATTATAAGATAGTAATTTAGCAAACAAATTATATATTCCTATAAGAATAAGTTTTAATTTTTATAAGTTTAATATTATAAGATATAGGAAGCTTATAGGCTTATAATAAGATATAAAAGTAAAATAAGAAGGTTAACCTAAGGTATTCTATAGTTTAAAAGTCTATTCTTATAAGAATAAAGTATATGCTATTCTTTAGAATATTGTCTTATTCTTATAAGAATATATTATAACTTCTACTTTATATTCTTATAAAAATATATTACAACTTTTACTTTATATTCTTGTAAGAATATATTATAACTTTTACTTTATGTTCTTATAAGAATATACAAACATACACACGCATACGCAAATATACACACGCACACACGCATACACATATATACGCACGCACACATAATGTTAAACTATCTTGTTTAAGTTACTGCAAAAATATAAAAAACTCTTTAAACAAACTTTCTATACCTACGATGCATACAAGGCAGCTTTACTACACAAGGTTATAGCAATAGATATTCTTGCTTATAACATTCTAAACTATCCTAATCTTCCCTTAACTAAGGTCTAGGTTGTTAATGCGGACACTATTACGGCTGCCCTTTAACTTCCGCAAACTAAAAACGACCTACCGCTATTAGTTATAAATTTTGCTAACAAAGAAACTGCAAGCGGCACTTACTATAGTAGTATTTTTATAAGAATAAGATAACTATATATTCTTGTAAGAATATAGTTTACTTAGCTGTATATGTTCTTGTAAGAATATACTTTATGCCTCTCCTTTAGAGATCCTTCTTTCGTTCCTTTATCCCTTTTTCTACTAGTTAGTCCTTTGGCGGCCTTAGCCTTTAGGTAGCGTGTGGCGGTGCGCGTTAGTGCGCCACAAGTATGCCTTAGTAAGTAGATAAAGTAAAGTAGGGTATGCGCGCGGTCACGGGTTCCCCCACGTGCTAGCTAACTACTTGGGTCCCTTCTAGCCTGTAATAGCAGCCACACTATAGCTGTGCGGCTGCGTTTTAGTGGGCCTAGAAAATGTTGTAGACTAACGTAGCAAAAAAAATACGAAATAAAAGAAGTAGGTATGTAGTAGGGCCATAAAAGCAGCTAGCCAATAATATATTGCAACTACACTCTACGAATAGTAAAGACGTAAATAAAGTAAGCTAGTATTGCACAGACCATATAGTAGAAAAAATAAATGAAGTCGACCCTTATACGATTTGCATAATTAAGTAGTAGTAGTAGTAGTAGGAAGATGTTAGTAATAATAAATTATATATAGTTAAAGATAAACACTTAAATTATAGTAGCGCCTAAGACTATAATAATAGCACTAAGGAGTTTACTAAGAAGGATAAGGAGTAAGCGCATCCTTATAAAGGCTATTTATATCCTTATAGCTAAAAGCTATACTTAGCTAGCGTTATTAACCTAAATATTATATAATAGTGCTTATAAAAAAGGGAGGAAGGTATAGTTAGTAAGGGTATAGTTACTAGACTTGCGCGCATTTAAAACTAGCTATAGTTTCTTAAAAATCTTCTCTTAAGCAAATAATAGCTACTTTAAGTGCTTTATTGCGTAAGGAAGGTATAGTTAGTAAGAGTATAGTTGCTAAACTTGCGCGCGTTTAAAACTAGCTATAGTTTCTTAAAAATCTTCTTTTAAGTAAATAATAGCTATTTTATATGCTTTGTTGCGTAAGGGGGGTATAGTTAGTAGGGGTGTAGTTGCTAGACTTGCGCGCGTTTAAAACTAGCTATAGTTTCCTAAAAATCTTTTTTTAGGTAAATAATAGCTACTTTAGGTGCTTTATTGCGTAAGGGAGGTGTAGTTAGTAGGGGTGTAGTTGCTAAACTTGCGCGCGTTTAAAACTAGCTATAGTTTCCTAAAAATTTTCTCTTAGGTAAATGTTAGCTATTTTATATGCTTTATTACTTATAAGTAGTTAGTAAAAGTATAGTTACTTATAAGTAGTTAGTAAAGGTATAGTTGCTTATAAGTAGTTAATAAAGTTATAATTAATAAAGGCGTAGTTACTATAGCAATTCTTAAAAATCTTTTCTTAAGTAAATATTAGCTATTTTATATACTTTATTACTTATAAGTAGTTAGTAAAGATATAGTTGCTTATAAGCAGTTAATAAAGTTATAATTAATAAAGGCGTAGTTGCTATAGCAATTTCTAAAAATCTTCTCTTAAGTAAATATTAGCTATTTTATATACTTTATTGCCTATAGGTAGTTAGCAAAGGTATAGTTACTTATAAGTAGTTAGCAAAGGTATAGTTGCTTATAAGTAATTAGTAAAAGTATAGTTACTTATAAATAGTTAGTAAAAGTATAGTTACTTATAAGTAGTTAGTAAAGGTATAATTAATAAAGGCGTAGTTGCTATAGCGATTCCTAAAAATCTTCTCTTAAGTAAATATTAGCTATTTTATATGCTTTATTACTTATAAGTAGTTAGCAAAGGTATAGTTGCTTATAGGTAGTTAATAGAGTTGTAATTAATAAAGGCGTAGTTACTATAGCAATTCCTAAAAATCTTCTCTTAGGTAAATATTAGCTATTTTATATACTTTATTACCTATAAGTAGTTAGCAAAAGTGTAGTTACTTATAGGTAGTTAGTAAAGGTATAATTAATAAAGGCATAGTTACTATAGTAATTCCTAAAAATCTTCTCTTAAGTAAATATTAGCTACTTTATATACTTTGTTACTTATAAGTAGTTGCTTAGTTAAGCTTTTATTTACTTATAAGCATTTAATACCTCCTTTAGTACTACTATTTACTTGCAAGAAGAAATAAGTAAGAGGGTGCTAAACGTGCGCGCGTTTAGTAAATACTATATAACTACGCCCTCTTACTTGCTACTCTTTAAAAATCTTTTCTTAAGTAAATATTAGCTATTTTATATGCTTTATTACTTATAAGTAGTTAGTAAAGGTGTAGTTGCCTATAAGTAGTTAGCAAAGGTATAATTAACAAAGGTATAGTTACTATAGCAATTCTTAAAAATCTTCTCTTAAGTAAATATTAGCTACTTTATATACTTTATTACCTATAAGTAGTTGCTTAGTTAAGCCTTTATTTGCTTATAAGCATTTAATGCCTCCCTTAGTACTACTATTTGCTTGCAAGAAGAGATAAGTAAAAGGGTGCTAAACGTACGCGCATTTAGTAAACACTATATAACTACGCCCTCTTACCTACCGCCTTTTAAAAATCTTCTTTTAGGTAAATGTTAGCTATTTTATATGCTTTATTGCTTGTAAGTAGTTAGTAAAGGTATAGTTGCTTATAAGTAGTTAGTAAAGGTATAATTAATAAAGGCGTAGTTGCTATAGCAATTCCTAAAAATCTTCTCTTAAGCAAATATTAGCTACTTTGTATACTTTATTGCTTGTAAGCAGTTGCTTAGTTAAGCCTTTATTTGCTTATAGGTATTTAATGCCTCCCTTAGTGCTACTATCTGCTCGCAAGAAGAGATAGGTAAAAGAGTGCTAAACGTGCGCGCGTTTAGTAAATACTACGTAACCACGCCTTTTTACTTACCGCCCTTTAAAAATCTTCTCCTAAGTAAATGTTAGCTACTTTATATACTTTATTACTTATAAGCAGTTAGCAAAGGTATAATTAATAAAGGCGCATTTATTATAGCAATTTCTAAAAATCTTCTCTTAGGCAGATTATTGCTATAGCATCCCCTTTATTGCCTATAAGCATTGTAGTGCTACCGCAGCTGTTTGCTTATAAGTAGTAAAGCTACCTATCCTCTTATTATTTTTCTATTTAATTTTGCATTAAATTTAATATTTTCTAGCCTAAATAGTAAGGCCTTTTACGCATAGACTAAAATTACTATCTCTATAATAAAATTTTCCTAATTAAACGTGCTTTATTTAAATTTAAAGTAGAAACTCTACTATTATAAGAATTTATAGCTAATTAGTAGCTACGCATTTATTTTCTTCTCTACTTTCTAGTAGAAATAGCCTTGTATACTAACTAGTATTTAATACCTTTCTTAGTACTACTATTTACTTATAAGAAGAGATAAGTAAAAGAGTACTAAATATGCGCGCGTTTAGTAAATACTATATAACTACGCTCTCTTACTTACTACTCTTTAAAAATTTTCTTTTAAGTAAATGTTAGCTATTTTATATACTTTATTACTTATAAGTAGTTAGTAAAGGTATAGTTGCTTATAAGTAGTTAATAAAAGTATAATTAATAAAGGCGTAGTTACTATAGTAATTTTTAAAAATCTTCTTTTAAGCAAATATTAGCTACTTTATATACTTTATTACTTATAAGCAATTGCTTAGTTAAGCTATTATTTACCTATAAGTATTTAATACCTTTCTTAGTACTACTATTTACTTATAAGAAGAAATAAGTAAAAGGGTACTAAACGTGCGCGCGTTTAGTAAACACTACGTAACTACGCCCTCTTACCTACTACCCTTTAAAAATCTTCTTTTAAGTAAATATTAGCTGCTTTATATACTTTGTTACTTATAAGTAGTTAGTAAAGGTATAATTAATAGAGGCGCATTTGCTATAGCAATTCCTAAAAATCTTTTCTTAAGTAAATTATTGCTATAGCATCCTCTTTATTACTTATAGGTATTGTAGTGCTACTATAGCTATTTGCTTATAGGTAGCAAAGCTACCTATCCTTTTATTATTTTTTTATTTAATTTTACATTAAATTTAATATTTTCTAGCCTAAATAGTAAGGCCTTTTACGCATAAACTAAAATTGCTATCTTTATAATAAAATTTTCTTAATTAAACGTGCTCTATTTAAATTTAGAGTAGAAACTCTATTATTATAAGAATTTATAGCTAATTAGTAGCTACGCATTTATTTTCTTCTTTGCTTTTTAGTAGAAATAGCCTTGTATACTAACTAAGCTATATACTTAGCTTTAAGGTATAAAGTTTATAATAAACGCAATATTTTTATTTTAAATATAAATTTAGTATTTATATATTAAGGAGAGTATATATAAGGCTATAAGCTTAGTCTTAAAGTATAAAGTTTATAATAAACATAATGTTTTTATTTTAAATATAGTACTTTATATATATAAATTATATTATAGGTAGGTAAAGCTATATGCTAGGCCTTAAGGTATAATGTTTATAATAAACGTAATATCTTTATTTTAAATATAGTATTTTATATATATAAATTATATTATAGGTAAGTAAAGCTACGTGCTAAGCCTTAAGGCGCAAAGTTTATAATAAACGCAATATCTCTTCTTTAGCTTTAAATTTATAAGCAACTATTTTAAAAAGGGTTGCGCCTTAAGGCTAAAAAAGAGATACTAAGTTTTTATAGTAGCTTTACGCCTTAAAGCTAAGTACGTAGCCTTAGGTTTAAAAAGGTATTAAAAAAATTAAATAGTAAGAAAGAAGATACTACTTTTATTCTAGTTCTTTTATAGTAGTTTAAGCTTTTTTATATTATATTTAAAGTTAAAAGATTATTATAGTAATTTCTTTACTACTACTTATTACGTATATTATATAAGAAAGGTAAGGAAGTAAGCAAGGCCGCGTGCTTAGCCCTAAGGCGCAAAGTTTATAATTAACGCAATATTTCCTTTTTAGCCCTAAGGCGCAAACGCCTTAAAAAAAGTAGCTAAGAATTATAGGTTTAAAGAGAAGAAATTCTATTTAATTTAATATTTTTTTTTTATTTTTTTATAACAATTTAAGAAAACATTAAAAAAATATAAAATAAATAGTATTATAATACAAATAATTTACTTAATATATATAGTAAAAAAAAGTAAAGAAAATAATAGTATTTACGTAGTTATGCGAAATCGGATGAGACGAAATTAGATAAGACGCGGAAAATGTAAAGTGGAGAATTTAAAATCGGATCTAACCCTTGTCTTTACATATAAAAAAGTTAGGGTAGCTGTCTTATCTAATAAAAAAGTATGGTTAGGTTAAGAGGGCTTATCTAGTAGGCTACGTTCCTTAGAAGTAATCTTGCGTTAGGATTCTTCTAGTGTATAGTTAGAGATTAATTGTATACTAAGCTGCCTAGTATTGCCTAATTATAGGCAAGTGTTAAGTAGCACGTGCTGTGCATAACGTTGTGTATAGCTTGTGTACTTGCCTCTTTATAATATATATGCTATATATAATAAGAATGTATATAAGGTGTGTTTAGTGTGTTAAATGCACTAAATGCGCTAGATATAGTAGGTGCGTAGGGTGCGTTTTATTTATTAAATGCGCTAGGTATAGTGCGTTAGGTGCGCTAGGAGCGCTAAAGGTTAGTATTAGTAGGCGGGTAGTAGGGGTGTTGTAGGCGGGTGTACGCAGTAAGTTTTTGTATTTGTAGTGTATTTAATACTAGCTTTTTTTTTTTTTTTTTTTTTTTTTATCGAGGGTATTATAAGCATTTTAGCCGAATTTCGGCTAAAATTAACATATATAGGGACCCGTTAGTGCGGGGTATCTTACTAAGTTAGTTTATAGTTACGTGTTAAGAGTAGTAGAGTAAGGGAGGTTAGTAGCGAATACCCACTTTTGTAACCTTTACATTACTAAGTACTCTGTACCTTCTCGTCGATTTCGCCATCCTTTATATTTCTGCATTCACATCTTTAGCTTTCTTGTCTAGGCACCGTCTTTCCATCTACTTTTCTAATTTCCAATTCCTACTGTTTAGTAACCATACGCCTTTTCCTTGATATCCGCCAACGAAGTGCTTTTATCCGCGACAAGTAACTTGAAAGCATAACAATAGCTATCAGTGAAAGTTAGAGCATTTCTAACTTCCTACGACAAGGCCACTATGGAAAATCCTTCATTATCCCCTCTAAACGAATACGATCTAGACGTTGAGGAAGTTCAAGAGCTTGAAGCAGAAGGCGTCTTGTTGGGTGACAAGACCAGAGCTCCCAGGATAGGCACGAAACGAAAGGTCCAGATGGCGGCCCTTTCGTCAAGTTACAGGTCATCTGTAACATCTACGAGTTCTTCTGGATCGTCGTCTGCGTCGCTAAGAATCCATGGCTTTGGTCGTCCAAAGACGGGAACTATTGACCTCCCTGTCTTCGAAGAAAGCCCAGATATGCTTGAGTTTATTGGTTTTACCCAAGAAACCTCGAATGCGATATATTCGAACTTCTTAGCCCGGCCGGACCCTACCAACGACCCTTACGATCTCCTTCAATACAGCTTCGACTTTGTTCGGTCGAAAGATCCACAAGAACAGCACGAAGACCGTGAGATTCTAGCTAGAATGGGCATCAACAATAAAATTCAAGAGGCCCTTTTAGATGAAGATTTCGCCGAAATTCGTGCGACAGCGACTCTTCGTTTCTGGTTGCTAGACACCCTCCAGGTCAATTACGATATGATGTGCTCTTTCCGACGGAATCTGAAATTGAAGGCGAGAATAAGCAAAGCAAAAAAGAGACGACGCATACAGCATTCCGGCAATATTTTCCAGAAAGATCAAGAAATGTCTTCTTCTGCAACTGAACAGTCTTCTACACAAACGGGAGCGATCAACATCCCGCCAAAAGAAAACGGCATTATCGATTTGCAGCATGTCGCCATTGGCAGTGAAATCCCATTGCTGCAAGATCACCAGGTTCTTTATTCCGGAAAGTGTTTCAGCTACCTCGCCGATTTCATACTGCCCGACGGAAGTGTGTCTTTGCGTAGTATCGCATCCTTTTCTGGAGGGGACTTCAATGATGGCTCACCCGCAACATACTGGTCTCCTGACTTGGAGACAGCAGAGAAATACCGAAAGTGGGCGCAGAGAAGAAACCCTATTGCGGAGTCTTGCATCATCCAGATCCAGATCTCTCAACGCTTTCTCCGGGAAATTAAGACAGAGGTTTTGTCGTTCTCACCGGATTGGAAGGAGTATGTCTGGAGATGCCGGCACAAAGGGCGACGAGGAATGCTACCCAAGTTTCAAAAGTTCAGAAATGCCGACCTTATTAAAGGGCACATTTGCAAGATGACATTATCGGCAATAAACAACATTCGGGATCCGGAAGACGTCCAGCAGCGCATTACAGAAGATTCCGTCCTACTTCGGGAAGACGGCAGAAGGGCGACACAATGGGCCTTTTTAGCTTCTGTGGAGGAAAGGCTGAATGTGGAAATTCGTGGCAAAATCCAGATTGATATTACTCAGTCGGAAGAGCCAGAATAAAAGTGTAAAATAGTTAATTGTAGTATTATTATTTCTATTCCCTGCCCTAAGAAGTGTAAAGACAGAGATGTTTACCAATAGAAAAGTCCTACTTGCAAAGGGGTCTGCTTTTTACAATAACTTTATGTACACAGAATGTATAAGTAGTAGTGTTAGAGGCGAATGCACTTCTAGAACAAAAAGAAAATAGCGGGCCTTAAAAGTAATTGTCTATTAGAGGGCTATATAACAACAAGAATAAAAAGTAAGAACTTTTTAGCTAACAGAAACAATTATATAAGAACAAAAGAGTGTAGATTAGGGTCCAATGTGTAGCTGCACCCGTAACTATGCACCCACCACCTTGCATTTATTTACCTTGTGAACTCTCTCACCACGTTAGGAGGGGACATCCGTTGTTTAATCTATTTTCTGCAGAAGTTATTTACTTTCGTTGGGTTCATACCCACGTTGTGATGCACGTAAGGTCTTTTCTTAAGACTGCTTACCAACGTTACCTGCAAGTGGTCCAAGACGCACAAGAGCACACCAAGATAAGCTTTGCCAAGTATTACTAACTAAATCATTTTTATAAACGCTCTTTTAACAAGCGTTTGTACTTCGAGTACATAAAAGAAGACAACATTTTACCCCCCAGAAAAAATAAGATTCGTAGTTTTGTCTATATAACACATTAAGAATGATAGGATTCTACCAACGCTCCCGAAGTTTACTTAGGAAAAGCACATGTTATGCAGAGTTGACTCTGCCGTAAATCCGGCTTTAGGGTCTCGAAGCCTTCTGGTTTCGCGCCGTAATTGGTCCTTAGGAAATACGCAGTGTCATAAATTAGCCTGTTATCAAGCACAGAATGTCCTATAGGCTTGCAGAGGGAGGAGAAATACTGTGTATTCTGAGGTATGTAGATAAACCTGCTCCTTTTAGGAAGGTGCTTAAAAATATTTGGATACTAACAACCCGCGTTTCGTAACGATGTCGCTTCCAATTCTACCGGTTGCCGAAATGCGGATAATCTCGACAAATGTAAAAATCACCAGAGCACAAAGTAACACAATACGACATCCGTGGCTATAAGTTAGTGGCGACAACTACGCTATGTTGTATTTGGCCACCCCCTCAACTAGAGGGGCCAGGCCCCCCGCATGATTCCACTGGTATCTCCGCATGTGATTTGCACCCCGTACGCCGAAACAAGATTTTACTCCGGGGCGAGTGTGGAGATCCTTACATGTTTGTTACATCGTGGATACGACTTGTAAGCACGTGCCTGCACAGAGCATGTTGTTAATGTAACTACTTAGACGATCGAGATCACATCACGCCGGCAAAGAAGCATTTTACAGTTGTGAAATCCCGTAATCTTAAGCACCGTGCGGGAATCAATCGGAGGTTTAGGCCTGCTGTGCGTGGAAATTGCACGGATACATAAAGCAGTGCATGCTATAATCAATGCGGGATACTTTCAACATTTTACAATTCTTATTGCCGAGTTAGTTTTTAGGTCTCATGTCAAGATTGGTATTTACAAAGAAGCACTCATACAGTTTCCCCCTTTTTTTTATCTTTTGTGTTCCGTTGAATCTACCCTCTCCCCGTCAAGCTACAATTCACATTTAACAGCAAACAACTTGTACAAGAACCTGGTATCTAACAACAACAATAGCTATGGCAAACATCAAGCTTCCAAAAATATATAACACCTATTTTGTAGCGTTTGTCGCTACTGTAGGTGGAATGTTGTTCGGCTTCGATATTTCGAGTATGTCGGCTATTATCGATACCGAGCAATACAATGCATATTTCAACACCCCGGCCGGCGTTGTACAGGGAGCAATTGGCTCTGCCTTGGCAGCAGGCTCTGTTGTTGGCTCAATCATTGCCGGTCCCATCTCAGATAAAATCGGACGTCGAGATTCCATCATGTTTGCTTGTCTGTGGTGGCTTGCGGGCACAGCTGTTCAGACGGCAACAAATGGCATCGGATCGCTCATTGCGGGGCGTATTTTGAACGGCGTCTGCGTTGGTTTAACATCCAGCCAAGTACCCGTGTACCTAGCGGAAATCTCACGCAAGGAGAAGCGTGGTGCCATTATTGCTATTCAGCAATTAGCAATTGGTAAGATGCGCCATATCATATTTTTGGGGGGAATTGTTTAACATCATCTAGAATGGGGAATTCTCATTATGTATTTCATCGGTTACGGCTGCCAATTCATCCCTGGTCCAGCATCTTTTCGTACCGCCTGGGCCATCCAGTTTGTGCCTTGCGTGTTTCTTATGTGCGGCCTTCCGTTCCTGCCACGCTCTCCCCGATGGCTTGCGAAAGTCGACCGAACAGAAGAAGCGATCCAAACACTTGCCAATATCCATGCTGGTGGTGATACCCATAGCCCACTGGTTACGGCTGAATGGGAAGAAATTACCATGACAATGGTAGCAGAACGGTCTGCTGTCCCTGGCTGGAGAAAGTTTGTTATAAACGGCATGTGGAAGCGCACTTTGGCAGGCTTTACTGTGCAAATGTGGCAACAGAACTCGGGAGCCAACGTGATGACATATGTAAGGAAAAAAGCGGTCCTTGCTAATGAGTTATCCTATTCCTCTGACAAATATTGCGCAGTACGTTGTGTATATCTTCTTGATGGCTGGCCTAACCGGAAACACAAATCTTGTTGCATCCGGCGTGCAATATGCACTTTTTGTCATTTTCACAACGATCATGTTCTTTTACATCGATAAGGTTGGCAGACGCGGTCTTTTGATATACGGTGCCCTCGCTATGGCCGCCTGCCACTTTGTGGTTGGCGGCATCTTATCGACTGGAGAGATTGTTCCTGGGGGGGTAAATGGCAACCCAAATGTAAGCCACAGCGTTTGAGCTGAGCACTACCTTTATATCAGGCCACCTACTGACGCGTCCTATGCAGGTCCTGATTGAAGTGTCTGGTTCCAAGGCCAACACCGTTATCGCCTTCTCCTATCTGCTGATTATTGTATATGCATTGACGCTCGCCCCCGTCGCTTGGGTTTATGCTGCAGAGGTGTGGTCTCTGGAAACTCGTGCTACTGGCATGGGAATCTCAGCCTTAGGGAACTGGCTTTTCAACTTTGCACTAGGCCTCTATATTCCGCCAGGATTCCAAAACATTAAATGGGGAATGTTTATTGTTTTTGGCGCTATGTGTGTACTTGGAGCCATTCAATTGTAAGTCCCAAAACAAGGATGAACCTGTCACTCATACTTTTTGTGGCAGTACTAACATATCCCTTTTCTTCAGTTATTTCACCTATCCAGAAACTTGCAACAAAACTTTGGAGGAAATTGAAGAGCTTTTTGGAGGTCAGTTCTAAATTTGCCGTCTAAGTTCCCAATCTCCTATTAACAAAATGTATAAAGAAAACGCACCTAAGCCATGGACAACTCGGCCAGGTGGCTCTCGACTTGACAGACGACTACATGCAGCGGAAGAGAAAAAATCAGTGCATGATGTGCATGTGGCAACTGTAGAAACACAGGAAAAGGCAATCGTGTAGACTACTTAGGAAGGCCGCCTTCATTAACATAGCTACTAGGATATATGATGGGTTTATCGAAATTGAGACGAAAAAAACTGTTCAGATATGAAGGTCTGTCATACATGTTTCTCTAAGAGTAATATGTTCAATACCAGTAGAAGTTAGCATAATACTAAGAAGCGAAACTGCCTTTTTTTTTATTAAAATTTAGCTGTCTTAGCTTTTATACGAGTCATTAAAAAAGTCCAACGATCCTTCTTTTCTTATAATACCATACATAGAGCTGCTGTCCAATGGTCGATCTGGATATGTTTCCAAAGCTTGCTCCATGTGTCTTAAGGCGACTTTGTTAACATCAAGTGTGCAGCCCGCTTTCTCGGCGCAGTTGAGAGCATGTCGAGCGTCCTTTATCGCTAGTCTCACATCAAACCCAGCTTTATCTGAAGTTTTAGGTGCATAGGCACCTGTGGTTAAGCGTTTTGAGTAGCTCTCAATAACGGGACCAAACATATCAGACATCATGGTCTCGAGTACTACCGATCCTAGACCCGTCTTTTCCGCAAAAACGTGAGCCTCTGATATAACCTCCATAAACGAGATGACGCAGATATTCCCGGCAATTTTAAGTAGGCTAGCCTTTGCCACGTCTGTTCCTATAGGAATTATAGACTTTCCCATAACGCCTGTGAGGAAAGGGGCGATTTTCTCTGTGCCGTATGTGGGACCAGACAAGACAAAGATGAGTTTGCCAGCAGCTGCCATAGGTGCAGCTCCAAAGACCGGGGCTAAAAAATAAATAATGAATCAATGTACACACACATAGCTCACTTTCTACATACCTGCAACAAATGTGCCGCCGACTTTCTCAATTATGGATGTGACTCGCACAGCCGTATCCGGATGGATCGTGGAGCAATCGGTGTAGACTTTACCACCAAGACTACCAGAAGATGAAATTTCCCTGGCTATCTCCTCTAGTACCTGGTCGTTGCTTACCTGGAAATGTAATTAGTATTTTTATACGTATTTTCTATCTCTTCCGTAAAGTATCTTACGCAGGAGAAAATAATGTCGCTTTTCTTGGCCAGTTCAGCAACGGTTATCACAGGAATGGCTCCTATGTTCTTTAAAACATCCCCTCGTGAAATAGTGCGATTGGTAAAAAGTAGATTAGGCGAAGCTGTAGCTGATAGATGGGCTTGCAGGTTTTTAGCCATGCCAATGCCCATAGAGCCAAGGCCTATCCAGCCTAACTGCAGAGCTGTCATGATTTAGTAAGAGGTTAGCTTTTTTCGAATAAATGCGATGGTTTTGATGCTTGTTTCAATAAAATCTGAAGTAGCATGTATATATGCTTGCAAACACTCGTTTAGTCCCATTAGTGTAGTAGTGGAGCACCATAAATGCACTGCAGCCGAAGTCGGCTTTTGCCTAATGCAGATTTGGAGCTCCTCCGTGTAAGATAAGCATGCATGACACAGAAATACATAAAATAACCATCTACATTGTTTTCGTTGCCTTGTTCTCACATAAAATAACGTGTCAACCAGTTTACGCCACAGAAAAGGCAACCAATTTCAACAAGAATCATGTCTTTCGGGAAACTCTACTGGTATCCGAAGGCCCCTCGGGCAACAATGTGTCTGTATATTGCAGAGTACAATAAGTATGCATTACATCCTGCTGAGACTATTAATCTTATATTAAAAAAAATTAGGCTCGATATTGAATTTGTGGAGGTATGGCCTATTAAGGTCAATCCTAACAAAGGGGGCGTTGGTAAAGACTACTTAGCAAAATTTCCACCAGGCAAAGTGCCAGCTTTGGAACGTCCCAATGGATTTACTCTATTTGAGTGCATTCCGATAGCAATTTACCGTACGTTTCCTGGCTCAATATGTCTACCACGTTACTTTCACTAAATGATTGAGTATTTAGTCGCTAAACAAAATCCGAAGACATCACTACTTGGATCAACTCTTGAGGAGGAGGCCAAGATCTTGATGTGGGCATCATTTGCTAATTCTGAACTTTTGCCACCGATTATGGCTTGGATCAATCCTGTAATAGGAAAGGCACCATCGTCGCCAGAAATTCTCGCTACGGCAGAGACGAACAGTGAGAACATGGTAAAAGTGGTAGAGGATGCCTTGGTGGGGAAAAATTATCTTGTTGGCAATAGCTTGTCCATTGCAGACCTGTTTGTCCTAGCTGCAATGACACGGGGTTATCAATTTGTCTTTACTAGGAGATGGGCGGACAAACATCCAGCGACACACTCATGGTGGTTGAAACTAAAGAGTGATGCTATCTGGAGGAAGATTGATGGCGAACCTATTGTGTTAGAAGATACTATTTAGGTGTAAGCTTTAATTTTATAATAGAGTTATAAAGAACTGGCTTATATACAAATAATAATATTTTACCCTTTTTAGTAGTTTTTAATGTATGATTAGATGCTAGCTTAAATAAGCATAATTCAAAATGTATCAATTATAACCAAATAACTAGCAATGCTTGTACAAGTTTTATATTTTACGCCTAATATTTTATACCTTTTATTAATACGAAGTTAAGTAATGTATAATGCACGCAAAACAAATTCTTAAATGCTACAAAGAGTTATACAGATTCATTCTATTATGTATGATGCAAAACTTAATGCTTGATAAGGGGACTAAAAAAAAATGATTGCCCGGCCCGGTTTCAAAAGAGGCTTACTAAAATAATCACTCCCGAGCGCGGGCCTCGTCCCCAGATCGGTTAGATTAGCCTTGGGATATTAATAAAAACCGTCGTTCTACGTAGCGCCTGTACGAGTACTCCGTATCACATCACTAGTTCCCGAAGTCGGCAGAGGAGCTCCACCAAAGAATCGTAGATAATGAGCATGCATTAAGCATTGATCAGAAAACAAACGAGTTCGTAAGATAACAAATAATTGCAATTTTTTCTTGTATACTGATGGTTCAACGCCAACCGTTGAAGACACAACTACTCACTATTCCGAAAATCGAAATGGTCTCACGAAGAACTCCGGGGGAAAACGTGTCGGTATTTTCCAGCGCAGACTATATCCCTCCCGACAGTATTTTTGACGTGACGAGACGCTATCACGCGGACACTTTTAAAGGCAAAGTGAATCTTGGTCAGGGAGCATACCGTGATGAAAACGGGAAGCCGTGGATATTGCCATCTGTGCGTCAAGCAGGAAATCTACTGAAAGATGGCGGGCACGAATACCTTCCAATAACAGGACTGCCGATGTTTTGTGAATCAGCCGTCGATCTAATCTTTCGCGGCACAAGTACACTTAGCGATGGAAGGGTGGCATCCTGCCAATCTGTATCTGGTACTGGAGCGCTTCTTCTTGCTGGACTTGCCATAAAAAAGACTCTTCGGGATGCCTCCAAACACGTGTATATCACTGATCCAACCTGGTCCAATCATGATCTACTCTTCAGCTCTATTGGATTTACTGTGAGAACATTGCCATATTACAACCACGCGAATAATTCCCTCGACTTTGACAAATACTTGACAGCACTACGCGCCACAGAGAAGGAATCAATAGTGGTATTACACGCATGCGCTCATAACCCTACCGGCTGTGATCCGACTCAGGACCAATGGAAACAAATCGCGGATGTCGTGGCCGATCATAGGCTTCTGCCAATTTTCGATGCGGCTTACCTTGGCTTTAACTCTGGTTCAGTCGACGAGGATGCCTGGGCCATACGCTACTTTATCGAGGATCGAGGTCTTGAGGCCTTTGTGTGCATGTCATTCGCAAAGAGCATGGGGCTTTATGGCGAGCGAGTGGGCCTTGTAGCTGCTGTGTCGCCATCAAAAGATATCTCCCGGACTGTTGGCTCTATCCTTGCCAATGTCCAACGTGCTACAATTTCAAACCCACCTTTACACGGGGCTCTTCTTGCAGGGACCGTATTGGGGACACAAAGCATCTCAGAACAATGGAAGAAAGACCTTCTAACTATGTCTAGTCGCATCAGGGATATGCGAAGGAAACTTGTGGCTGAGTTGGAACGTCTCGAAACGCCAGGCAATTGGTCACATTTAATAAAGCAAACGGGCATGTTTGGCTATCTTGGACTCAATTCAAGACAAGTGAAACATCTCGAAGGTGCGTTCGATCTGAAAAGTCCTCTGGTTTTATTCATAACGTTGACAAAACAATCGATAGACACATATCATATTTACATGGCTGAGACATCTCGCATCTCGATTGCTGGGTTAAACAATAGCAACCTTGAATATGTAGCCAAGGCTTTGTCAGAAACTGTTTGCATGATTATTTAGGCAAGTCAAATGCTGCTAATAACTCTGGATATATAAAGAGATAAGATACAAGAGACAACAGGCAAATTAAGCCATGGAGATAGTAGTTTTTTGATGCGCAGTAATCACGTAGATTACGAAGACGTTCTTTTCGCCTTTATCTATCATATTATCTGAAATGTTTGAAGCAAAATGTAGCTGTAGCTAAATAGAATCTTCATCGGCCAATCGGCACGAAGCTATAGATAAGAAGTTGGAGCTCCGTCATGGCTACATATAGCGGGAAGGGGGAGCTCTTTCCTGAGGAGCATCGAAACCAGACTAGAACCCATCAAGCATATCAATTCATTTGCACGGAGTATTCTAAATATACAGAGTACCATAATACTTAAATTGGCTAGTTTGCAGCTTGCAAATGCCCACGAGTTGAACTGCCACAAGTATCCTTCGCAGTCACAAGCTTTTGCATTGATAGTACTGTCTTTTATTGCCGCTCTTCGAGTTGAAGCTACTTTTACCGACACAATGGGGTCTTTTCATCATGTGCAAGGTATTCGAATTGCCATTGATAGGGGAGGTACATTCACAGATGTATAGAAGCCCATGGCCAGAAAGAAACAAACCACGTTAATCTAACTTCTCTTTACAGTGTGTGGCCACCATACCTGGCCAGGACGATATTTTGGTTAAACTACTATCCGTTGATCCTAGCAATTACCCCGATGCGCCAGTTGAGGCAATCAGGCGAGTTTTAGAGAAGGCTACTGGTCGATTATATCCACGGGGCCAGAAAGTCTCACTTCAAGGCGTTGGTAAGCTTTAGCCCACGCTTTGCAAAAATGTGACTACTCTATACTAACGTCGTATGCAGCATCCATACGTATGGGCACAACCGTAGCAACTAATGCACTTTTGGAACGCAAAGGTGAACGAACTGTATTTGTAGTAACCAAAGGCTTGAAGGTAAATAAGTAAAGTCTAAGAAAAAAGCACAGATTATTTACTAAAGCTTATATGATATTAGGATTTATTGCACATTGGTAATCAGTCTCGCCCACATCTGTTTGACATGGCCATCAATAAACCGGACGCACTGTACTCCAAAGTCATTGAAGTGGACGAACGGGTCACACTTGAAGCATGGACAGAATGCAGGAAGCCTGCAGACATCGACTTTTATACGGATGCGAAATTAGTCAAAGGAATCACCGGAGAAGCCGTTCGAATTTTAAAAGAATTAGGTAAGCTGATTTATATACTCTACTTTCGTCTATTTTTTCTTTCATCTTACTTATAATGTGCACGATATAGACTTGGAGACTACGAGAAGTTCCTTGTTGGATGCATTCAATGAAGGATTTCGTTCCATTGCGATCTGCCTAATGCATAGTTTTACCTTCCGCGATCACGAGCAGGCAATAGCAAGTCTGGCTAAATCCATCGGCTTCAGTCATATTTCTTCAAGTTTCGAGCTTTCGCCTGTCATCAGAATTGTACCCCGCGGAAATTCGTCGACAGCTGATGCATACCTCACACCTGAGATCAAGCGTTACATCAACAGCTTTGAGTCTGGATTTGAGGACCTGCGTACTAGTGGCTGTCGTTGTGAGTTCATGCAGAGTGATGGAGGGCTCGTTGAATTTTCTGGCCTTTCTGGTCTCCGCTCTATTCTTTCAGGGCCCGCAGGGGGTGTTGTTGGATATGCACGAACTTGTTATGATGAAAAAGAGGGAAAGCCAGTCATAGGGTTTGACATGGGCGGAACTAGTACAGATGTATCAAGGTATGTTTCCTTCACTTCTGCAATTCCATTCATTTCTTATAAAAGATACTAATCATTAGGTTTTCTGGCGATTTTGAACATGTTTTTGAGACTACAACGGCATCTGTCATAATTCAAAGCCCGCAGCTTGATATTAACACGGTAGCTGCAGGCGGTGGCAGCATCCTTAGTTGGCAGAGTGGCATGTTCAAAGTCGGGCCAGAGAGTGCGTCTGCACATCCAGGCCCTGCTTGTTATCGCAAGGGTGGGCCTCTTACTGTCACTGATGCAAACCTTGTTTTGGGCCGGTTACGTCCTGAGTTTTTTCCACAAATTTTTGGTCCCAGCGAAGATCAGTCATTGGACGTCGAAGCGAGTCGGGCATTGTTTGAGGAGATGACGACCCGTATCAACGATGAGACCCCAGAGAAGTTGACCGTGGAAGATGTTGCTATGGGGTATGATCAAATATTTCTTTTTCATTCATTTACTTTTACTTTTAAATCTTCTCCCGCTCATGCCGATCATAGATTCCTAAACGTTGCCAACGAAGCCATGTGTCGACCTATCCGCACATTGACAGAAGCCAAGGGATATGACACAGGTATGCATAATTTAGCCTCTTTTGGAGGTGCTGGTGGACAACATGCCTGCGACATTGCTGCGCGTTTAGGAATTAGACGCATCCTCATCCACAAGTATTCGTCTGTATTGTCTGCGCATGGGATGGCACTGGCCGATATCGTGGCTGAAGAACGCCACCCATCTGCAACTATCTACAGTCCCGAAACAATGATGGAACTGTCAAAACAGCTTGATATACTACAAAGTTCTGGCGAGAACCGTCTATCGGCACAAGGCATCCCCACTTCTCGGATGTTTACAGAGCGATATCTGAACATGCGCTATCATGGTAGCGACACGGCATTAATGATCCAGGAGAGGTCCAATGGCAATGATTTCATGGCCTCTTTTGAACAAGCGCATCAGAAGCAATTTGGGTTTCTGCCCATCGGTCGGGATGTCATCGTTGACGATTATCGCGTGCGTTGTATTGGTAAAAGCGACGTACCGCCCCCGAAACCATTGTCGGAACAGCTGTCCACCATCACTTTATGCACCCATCCAACTACCGCATTCATGGTTCGAGATGTTTACTTTCATGGCCTGAAATGGTGCAAAACACCTATCTACCAACTCGACAAGTTGCCTCCTGGGCTGGTTCTGCCAGGGCCAGTGCTCATCATTGATGATAAGCAGACCATTGCCGTCACACCGCATGCAACCGCCACAATACTCGAAGATTTGGTGATGATAGACGTCCAGGTAGGAAGTAAGGCTACGCTTTCAACCACGCAAGTCAATCCTATTCAGTTATCCATCTTTGGTCATAGGTTCATGGGTGTTGCCGAACAGATGGGGCGTGCTCTGCAGAAAACGAGTGTTAGCACGAACATCAAGGAGCGTCTCGATTTTTCATGCACCGTGTTTTCACCAGATGGCGGGCTTGTGGCCAATGCCCCACATGTGCCGGCTATGGTAATTTTTTTTCTTTTTATTCCGGTTCCTATGAAAAATTGTTTTAACACGTCAATAGATTGGAAGCATGGCCTTTGCTGTTAAATGGCAAATTCAGCATTGGGGGGAAAACCTTCGTCCGGGAGATGTCATACTTTCTAACGCACCCGGTACGGCACTACTCTGCAGGAATAGCTCAAGTAACTGACCTTTCACGCCTTGCAGAATGTGGTGGCACCCACCTTCCTGATCTCACCGTCATTACACCCATCTTCAACTCTGAAGGGACCAAAATAATATTTTGGACTGCATCCAGGGGTCATCATGCTGACGTAAGGTCAAACTTGTAATTCGGGGGGTAGTACTCCGTATTGCTTCTCATACTAACGTTTTTTCCCTTTCAGATTGGAGGTATATTGCCCGGATCAATGCCTCCGTCATCAAGAGAGCTGTGGGAAGAGGGTGCCGTGATATCTGCATTCAAGGTCATCGAAAATGGAATTTTCAAGGAAGATGAACTGACAGAATTGCTTATGGCACCGTCAAAATTTCCGGGTTGCAAAGGAACACGCTGTCTCAAGGATAATATTTCCGACATCAAGGCCCAGGCAGCAGCAAACCATCGTGGAAGTCTGTTGATTCACAACCTAATCGATGACTACGGTCTTGAGGCCGTCCAGTTCTACAGTGCGCAGTATCTATTTTCTTGTGTATGGCATTATTCAGAAAATGTACTGACTTATACAGTGGACCAAATTCAAGGCGCTGCCGAAAGAGCCGTGCGCGACATGCTACGTCACATCTACAGAACCACAGATGGTAGCCCCTTAAAGGCTCTGGACTATATGGATGATGGGACGGCTATCCAGCTCAAGGTTACCATAGATGAAAACACCGGAGGTGCCATTTTCGACTTCAATGGAACGGGGCCAGAAGCATACGGTTAGGGGCTGTCTCTTTTCCTTTCACATTCCTTCCAATCTAACATCCTAGGAAATTGGAATGCACCCATTGCTATCTGCCATTCAGCAATCATCTTTGCCTTGCGATGCATGGTAAGCATGGATATACCTCTAAACCAAGGAGCTATCCGGCCGATTGACATCCGCATTCCCGAATCGTCACTCTTGCATCCCTCAAAAGAGGCCGCTGTCTGTGCGGGCAATGTATTGACATCGCAACGGGTTGTTGATGTCATCTTTAAAGCATTCAATGCAGCGGCAGCTAGTCAAGGTTGCATGAATAATCTAACTTTCGGCACTGATGATTCCGAAAATGGGTTTGGCTATTATGAAACCATCTGTGGTGGCTCTGGCGGTGGTCCAACTTGGGATGGTACTAGCGGTGTGCATACCAACATGACCAATACCCGCATCACCGACCCCGAGATATTAGAACGCCGTTATCCCGTGATATTGCGCAAATTCTGTCTGCGTGAAGGAAGTGGTGGCGCTGGGCTTCACCCAGGTGGTGATGGTGTTGTGCGCGATATCGAGTTTCGAATTCCGACAAAGGTTTCCATTCTGAGTGAGCGTCGCACCTTTGCGCCATACGGTCTAGAAGGCGGCTCAGATGGTGCTCGAGGCCAGAATCTATGGATCACGACTGCTGGTCGTGTCATCAACCTGGGGGGGAAAAATACAGCGATGATGGGAGTTGGAGACCGCATCATCATCCGTTCCCCTGGTGGAGGAGGCTGGGGATGCCTTACCCCTGGCCAGACAAAGGACCATGGATTCGTAGCTAAAAAGCATCAGTTTACGGCAGTAGCCAACGGAACGGTTGATTTCATTCAATCCATGGGCGAATCTGCTTAGTATAAGACTACATTATCGGTCAATATGTTCAACTCCAGCATCTCTTAGCAAATGAAAAAAAGACATATTTTTAAGAGATTTAATAAACAAAGCAACTCATGTTCTTTTTAAACTGCGTTTAAAGTATTCATTTCAAGAGTATTGTACTATTTACGCACACTTTCGTTTATCTAGACCTGCACCCCCACCAGGAATACCGTTATGTCTGCTGTATTGGGACCTTACATTAGCAGTCTACAAGATTTCCAATACATTATATATTTAATGTCTAGTGTGGTGTTCATGTGCTTAGTCCAAGGATGGAGGAGCACCATCCTGATTGCTACCTCCAAAAGCGTTTCCTTACGTCCGTCATCGCTGAATTGCATGGTGCTCCAATGTGGTGCTTAAACATGACGGCTCCATCAAAGGCTTGCCCTACTCGCTCGAGGCTAACAGCTCAACGTTAACGTGCCTTTCCAGCACCAGCTGCTCCTCATTTCCCTCGTCGTTTCTATCCCGGGGCCCTGTAAAGTCGTACTGCGGAATCGGATCTCTACAGGTATATAATATTCATACTTTACAACCATGTATCCTTGGAACTATCTCTATAAGCATCCAGCTTTTCTGCAATCTATCCAAAAATAACTTCAACTTTCTCCCAAACACGCGAAAACTTCATTCCAAATGTCTCTGCCTAACATTGATATTCTTCCGGAGTACACGCTCCCTACGCCAACAAAAGAAAACTGTAATTACGACTCAAACTATTTTAAGTGATTATCTGCTTACGCAACGCACAGTGGACTATGTGGATTTAGTCAATATTGATCTTTTGAAATTCGATCATCCACAAGGGCGCAAAGAGTTAGCGAAATTACTTTTTGAAGCAGCTACCGGCTACGGCTTCTTGACTCTTACCAATCATGGTATTTCGAGAGAGGCATATGAGCGGCAGATGCGAATCGCCAATGCCGTCATGACTCTTCCGGTCGAAGAGAAAGCGCCATACGAAGGTTTGTCAATGTCTTCTATCAGATACATGCACAAAGTCCCATGTCTAACATATGAAGTGACCCCTGAGGAGGATGCTCGAGGCATGTACGTCGGTTACAAACCTCACGGTCCACTCGGACATAAGGGCGGATTTCCCAAGCAATTAGACCATTATAATATTCTGGTTCATGACCCGAAGAACCGACAGCACCCGGATATTCTCCAACCCTTTATGCCAGAAACAACAGAACTTATGCAGTTTATTCGCACGAATATCCTTTCTAAGCTATTAAAGCTTGTCGCCATGATTCTTGAGGTTCCCGAAGATGTAGTTCTAGCCACCCATGCTCCGGGTGGCTCAAAGACCGAGTACATTCGATATGTGAGAATTCCTACTTTTATCTGCGCCTTTTTTTTAAAGAGCAACGGTATCCGTAATATTCTATTGTCTAATGTTTTTAGATGATGTGCGAGCCTCGGTCGGCAGAGGAGAGCGATAAGTATCGTGACATCTTTTTGTCTGGGCATACTGGTACGTATTCCGTCGGACCCTCTTGTGTTTAAAGTATCATTATGCTTACAAAACTAGATTGGGGTACTTGGACTTTCCTTTTTAGTCAGCCAATTGCTGCCCTTCAAGTTCTCTGTCATCACACAGGTCGTTACCGCTGGGTTCGGCACCAGTCTCATGGCTTGGTTGTAAACTTTGGTGAAGCACTCGAACGTCTAACAGGCGGGGTCTTCAAAGCTACAATTCATCGCGTAGTGCAGCCGCCTGAGGACCAACGCCAGTTACGTCGCATTGGCGTGATCTACTTCACACGACCCGCTGATGACTATCTTCTGGTCCCCATCAAGAATTCACCGCTTTTGCATCGTCTTGGGAGTGACAAGCCTATTGATGACCGCGTCTTCTGCATGGCTGACTATCTCGACGCTCGCAAACACGGCTGGAAGCGCTTTGAATTTGATATTGATCGACCGCGCGACGCCACAAAGCATGCTGACTTCTTTGATGGCGAATACCCAGACCCTGAGAATCACAAGAGCTTGGGGAAATTTGACGATAAGCCACGCATTAGCTACACAATCCCTACTGTCGTGGAGGTATAGAGACGCAACGTAATATTCTTTTAGGTTACTTAAGATAGCCAAAATAGCACGACAATTATCCAATTTGTGGGGTATGATGAAATCGTAGCCTTTTTTCGTCTTGGTCTCTCATATAAAATCGACTGGGTTTTCATATTTCTTCCGTTACGCCATCTCAAGTGTATTGCTATCCAATGTACGGAGTACTCCGTACTCTAAATAACCCATAGATATATGAATGGTAATAATAATAAATTGGGCGTCAAGGAGATATGCTATTGTCTGAAAACTCGCTGGGGAACTCCGTAATTACATGCCGATACCCCACGAAACTCTGCACTAAGTGGGTAATATGGAGGAGCACCACTGGTATTTACTAGGGAAGCCCTCTAACCCATGTAAAATTGGCGACGAGCATGGGGTACGGTGTACAAAGACAAAATGAAGGAGAGCGAGCAGATATCTACTTACATATACAGAGTATCTATGGCAGCATTAGATTTCTGGATGTAATTATAGGGGGTTGTTAAGGCAGAGGAGCCCCGCTTTGATAGCTAATATATGTGCAGCCTTATCTCTACCAGGACATGGCAATATACACGAGCAGAGATAATGAGATTACTTGCTCAGATATCCAATTATATTTGAGTTGGATTTGGAAACGGGGAGATAGGTAGGTCGGAGACAAATATTTCCAGTCAAAGCAGGTATATGAAGAGCTCGTGTGAAGCCAGGACGATGCATTATCCGAGTTTATTTGTCTTCTTACCGGTCCTCATCTATACCCTCTGAATTATTGACTTCGACAACATCTACTCTTCGCCATCGTTATTTTCATAAAATGTTCGAAAAGGCGAAAAAGTATTTCAGCGGAGCGACAAGTTCACCCCAGGAGAGAAAGCTTCTATTTAAATTAGATGTCTTCATCCTAACTTTTTGCTGCCTTGCATATTTTGTGTATGTCTATTATTATACATCAAATTTTTAATTCACGGGGGAAGCACTTGGAATAGCTAATTCGCATCCATCCAGGAACTATCTGGATCGAGCCAATGTCACACAGGCTTATGTTTCTGGCATGGAAGAAGAGCTCAACTTCCACGGTGCACAGTATACTGTTGTCACATCCTTATACCAGGCGGGTTACATGGTGTACGGCCATAATCTCATCCAATTCAACAGGGCAGTACTTAACTTCGTGACAGGGGAATCATTCCAAATAACCTTCTTCTTACACGCTTCAAACCAGGGATATTCTTCCCTTTGATGATGGTTATATGGTCTGGAATTTGCATGATCAATGCCGCAGCAAAGAATCCCCAGAATATGATGGTCATTCGCTTTTTTCAGGGCTATTTTGAATCATGCATATTCGCTGGCACTCACCTGGTCTTAGGGTCATGGTATAAAGAGCACGAGCTAGGCTGGCGAACTGCCATTTTCACAAGTTCGGGATTGGCAGGTGGCATGTTTGGCGGCTTCCTACAAACTGGTATTCATGAGTCTATGAACGGACTTCACGGTTTATCAGGTTGGCGTTGGTTGTTCATCGTACGTACTTATGGTTTAACTGGAGCTCTCCCCTTACGCTAATTTCAAACTTCTATAGATTGATGGCGTCATTACGATCCCCGTCGCGATATATGGGTACTTATTTTTCCCTGATACACCTACAACAACGACTGCGAGATACTTGTCGGAAGATGAGAAGAAACTAGCCATCTCCCGTGTCCCAGTTGCAGAAGAGCAACAGACATTTGATGTGGGGTTTTTCTACCGTGCCATGAAATCATGGTATGTCTACGGTTTTGGAATTCTTTGGGTTCTCGCCAATTGCTCTGAGGCGTTTAGTTCCCAAAGCTTGCTTAGTCTATATATGCAAGCCCATCCATCAATCCAGTTTACCGTGGCCCAGAGGAACAATTATCCCACGGGAGTGCAGGCCATTGGTATCATTTCCACACTACTATGGGCTATCTGCACGGACATATACGGCCACCGATATATCACAGGATTCCATAACGCCATAGTCGGGATTTTCACTTCCATAATCATCTTGGCCCCCTCCACAACCACTGTTGGAGTTTTTGCTGCCTATTACTGGGCTGGCACCATTTACTGCTGCCAAGCAACATTTTTTGCGTGGGCAAATGACAGCACGCGTAATAAGTCACCTGCTTTACGGGCATTCATTATTGGATTCATGAATTTTGGCGGCAATTCTTTCCAGGTCTGGTGGTCGCTGGTTTTTTACCGCGCCGATGCAGCACCTATGTTTACGGTAAGCTTATCGTCTTCATTAACCATAAAATATGCAACTACTAACTATACCTAGTTGGGTATGTATTGTATGATCGTGGTATCAGTACTCTTAGGACTCTGGACGGGAGTCGTAATGTGGCTTGAAAAGAGAGAGAAGAGAAAGGATTTGGTCTTGGAGGGTCTGGAAATATCTTCGGATTCAGCCAAGCAAATCGACGAGGAGGCACCGGAAGCTACAGAATCTTCGAAAAAGCTGTGATTATTCACATATATGAAATTAATCCACCTATTCGGCAAAACAAGATTGGAAAATTCTTCAGTTTTTGTACTTTATCAGGGCGTATTATCAACATCCTAAACCGTTAAAATTGCGAGAAGTCACCTCTATAACTGAGTCGGGATTTAGACAGACGCATTGCGTTGGACGCATGATTTCTTTGGTGTTTCTGCTTCATTGGTTGATAACGGCACCCTCTCTACCTAGATGCCGACTGGATGTACAGTAACCTTTACTCCAAGAGATAAGACTCGGGGAGCTCCACCAAGATGATATTATCTGGATTCTAGACAGATAACACTGAAACTTATCTGTAGAGATTGTTCCCTTCTTCTCACCCCCGCGTTTGTTCCCTTGGAACAAAAAGCTTCGTAGGCGCCAGCTCTTCTAGATTGCTGATCACAAATCATTTGCTTTTCTAAATACCCAATAGTTGACCATTATGCCGGAAGTTTCTGAGGATGCTGAGGCTGCAAACCCTAGTACTGACAGTTCTCTACGCCCATTTGCATGTCCGGCATGTTCGAGTCGCTTTACTCGCTTGGTAAGAATTCT
Organism: Dryadomyces quercivorus; assembly: GCA_002778125.1. Lineage (NCBI taxonomy): Eukaryota > Fungi > Ascomycota > Sordariomycetes > Ophiostomatales > Ophiostomataceae > Dryadomyces > Dryadomyces quercivorus. The sequence continues at coordinate 3,797,968 of PCDE01000005.1, read as the reverse complement.
ATAGTGCCTTCGGCAATTATTCTATGGCCAGCCTTCAGTTGTTGACGTATGAATAAAGGAGAATTTAAGTCGACACACTCGCTCGGGTAAGCTCATCTTGCTCATTTTAACTTGTCGAGGGCTAGCAGTTCTGAGGGTTTCGAATGCTTATGAATAAATTATATTATTCAGTGCACAGAGAATCGAACCATCGGCCTTTTCCATGTCCCTATTGCGATATTTCGTATTCTAGGAGGTACGAGTGCTACTACTATACAATGAAACAAATCAGTAACATGTTCTAGTGACCTACGGAAGAGACACATCAAAAAGTGCCACCAGAAAGGGCCACAATCGCCCAAGTCTCAAACGACAGTCGAATCTCTCCAGAGTAATTCTGCCAGAAAAGTACAAATCACTGTTTCTTTTCTTTCCTATATCTTTCTAGCTAATAATAAAGACTCCAATACAGCAACCATCTCCTAGCGAAATATTATGGTTATTTAAGCTGCCTCGCTATATTTCTGCGTATTTTGACAGGTTTCATCCAACTCTCCCTCTTTTACATAAACCAAGTATCAACATAACAACGACAAAGGAGCCACTTCTCCAAGCCATTGCCTGTATTGGCTCAATCTATCATGCCCCTCGAGAAACTTTTAGTTTCTTACTCTTTGAAGCCGGACTAAAAGCGCTTGACTCATATGTAAGGTGGAGTTATATCTACATAGAGCTACAGAAACATGTACTCGATGGTGTTCAAATAGAAACTGACTGCAAAAGACAACAGAAGATCGATCTAAATACCGGGAGACATGGGTCTTTCAGGCTTATATTCTTCTTGGAATTTTCGCTCTTTACAGCTGCATGGATGACCATTTTTCGATAGCTATACAAATCCATCGAAAGCTAGTCGATGTGGCTCGCGAATTTCAGATGTTACAGGATAATGCGACACTGAATGGTGGTAGCCCAGAAAGTGTCGCACACGATGCACCTGAGACAAATCCCGAGGAGGACAGGTGGAAGTGTTTCGTGGAAAATGAATCAAAAAAGAGGTGATATTTATGTCGATGTCTATGGTACGAATAAGTAGCTAATCATTTAGGGCTGTGTTTTCCTTATATTATTTCGATGCTCAGCTTTCTATGAGTTGCAATGTGCGGCCACTCTTGTCCGCACTAGAGTTGAAATATCAGCTCCCATGCCCCGACAATTTATGGTCTCTTTCAAATGCTTCTTCTTGGAATCTATTGTTGCAGCTGCAGATCACATCTTTTAACGTAAACGAAGAAGATGATGACGACGGGAACCCAGAGCCTCGGCCAGCACATGGGGATCTCTATCAATGCCTTTTGCAACTTATTCACCGCGATACATTTTCTAAAACTCTAGGCTTGCTTTGGCACTCGCCATTTGCTACTCTTATGTTGATCACACAGATTCAAATGATGATCCGCGACATGACTCTCGCAAGCGTTTTTTTCTTTACTAATATTGATTTGCACTCGAAAAGGCATAAGTTGTAAGTGTATTCCTTCAGTGATATTTAATCAAGCGTTAAATGAAGCCAACAAAATAACGTAGGTCGTTAATCTCAGAAGAAAATCGAGCTCAAATAATTCAGGCTCTTCAGAGCCTAGGAGGTATTAATTTTAATAACCTTGGTATATTGACCAAGCTGCTAATTATACTGCCTTTAGATCTTATCCCCAAAATAGAGTCTCTGGACTATCTCGAGGATGCAACGGCTATGTTTGGCCAAGATGAATCCTTGCATGCAGAGCGAGGCAATAAACCGCTTTGGCACTTGGTCTGGGTACTCTGGAATTACACTGCTATGTGTCTCACGCATCAAGACGCTCTACTTAGCACGGGGATTGTGGAGTCTAGCCTCCCCAACGCCATATCAAGTAAGTTATTCGTACTATAAGTGCGTTGTTCGGTGTACGTTTAATCTTATGTTATGCAATATTCCTAACATTCTCGGCACAGCTTACTGGGAGCTTGGGAAGCCTCGTTCCAAAGACTATAGAGATGTCTATAGTGATCGGGATTTTATACGCATAGTAAGAATCACTATTCTCGGCAATTAGCGGCTTACACAGAAATATGTCAGAGTTCATACTAATGTTTGTCCATCAGATTGACCACCTTGAACAAATCATCCAGCTCATTAACTCACCAACAATGCTATTTGTGGCCGATGATGGGTCATGGACTCAATGCTACGAAGATCCCTTCATGACACTTCTATCGTACAAGGCCTGTATTATGGGGTGGAGGGTTGTTCGTCTCATGACCCTCAGTGTCGAGCATTTGGGCGGCGTATCAGTAGTAACAGCACCGGTCAAGTCCAGTATATCTACATCCTTGGCTTGGGTTGTGTTGTCGCGTCTGATGGAAGCCATCAGCCCTGGGGCAGGGGTAGGATCTGATACTAGGGATGACTCTAGGTTGGACGCGCGTTATTTAAACTGGGCAGCATCTGCCTTCTCTTTACGAAACACTTGGTCTTTTGGGTCATGGATGGTTGCTGGGTTTCGAGAGGTTCAGAAAGAATCATTATAAAATACACCTTTTATTTTAGTTATTCATGATTCTTTATACAAGTCTTAGGCTATATATATTTAAATTGGAAATCATAAAGTTCTATTTAGCATTATTGAAATTTTCCAAATTGTGTAAGCTTAAAATTAGCATTCATGCTAAATTCACATTCTCCTAGTGTTTTTATAGTTTCATAACAACCCATCATAATCAGGATATGTTCCACCAGGAATGTCCCGAATAACATTGGGCCCAAGAATCTTCGTAAAAATGTGGTCTGAACGAAACCGCATATAGTATTCATGAACCACAGTATGTTTGTCTGCCCATGATTTAGTAAAGACCTGCGTATACAAACGTTAGAAAATAGAGTGCATCGTATGCGAACTACTTTTCTTACATATTGATATCCTCTAGCCAGGCCTGATATAACGAAGAGATCAGCAATGGTAAGTTTATCACCAACTAAATATTTTTTCCCTTTTATGCTCGTCTCGATAGCTCGAATCGTTAATTCACAATCTTGTTCCAATTGCTTAAGCTGCTCCGGCGTAGCTTCTGAACGTCCAATAATAGGGTTAATCCAGGCCATAATTGGAGGTAACAATTCGTAATCTGTGAAAGACGCCCAGCGCAATACAGTCGTCTCTTCGCGGAGACCTGAGCCGAGCAAGGTGGTTTCTGGGTCCTGCTTTGCCACTTTATTAAAATACTTCATTAGGAAAAAATATAACAAATAGTGGTGTAATACAGTCCAAACTCACAAAACCACGACACAGCAATGTTTTCGTAAACACAAAAGCCATCGGCCGTTTCGAGAGCGGGAACTTTGCCGGGGTGGAATTTTGAAAGATACTCCGCACCAACTCCACCTTTCTCACGATATACTTTAATCGGGAAGGCATTGACAATTTCAACATCCAACCTCATCAGTTCGGCGATGTAAAGAACCATGGTCGAGCGCGGCGCTTTTGGATACGTATATATCTTTCCGAACGACATGGTTGGCGATGTTGACGATGCGGAAATGGGAAGTAAAGAGACTATAGTATAACTATACTAGATACTGTTAAAAAATATCTGTGACAACTGTGCGAAGCAAGGCATATTTATGGCCTCCAATATAAATGAATTATGTATGTAGAGTAAAAAAACAAAGGTGCTCCGCTCCTCCGTAATCTATGCTAGTTATCGCCGATATAGGCTTCAAATTCTTATATTATGGAGGAGCTGGAGGAGGAGCACCACTCCGTAAATTTTCTACCCAATTTTAAGTAATTTAGTATGCAATTGACTGATAACCACAGGTATATGTTTTGGTATTCCCAGCACGAGTATTTTTATACTCTAATTCTTAAAATTGTACCATCATAAGAAAGGGAAAGCATGTATTCAAGGCACGCCATCTATTCACAGCCCTGAATAAAGTTTGAACTGCGCCCTAACATTTTTTTTTAGTTATATCCTTGTTACTGGAGCTACAGGTTTGGTCGGAAACCATGTAGTCGATAATCTTCTTAAAAAAGGCTTCAGCGTACGAGCTGTTGTTAGATCGCAGTCAAAAGCCGCCAAAATGCAGGAAATATACCAAGATTTCAGCGACAAGCTCGATTTTTATTTCATTGACAACTTATCTACGCCGGGAATCTTCGATAATGCTATGGAAGGAATTGAAGGCGTCATTCATGTGGCCAGCGTGAGTTACTACGCAAAAATATGATGTCTTGAAGCTAACTATTAGCCAGCCTTTGAATTACAATGCTACAGACAAGAAAAAAGAGCTTATTGAGCCTGCAATTAATGGCGTTCGTACGCTATTAGACGCTTGCAAAAGAAGCAAAGTCCGCCGGGTTGTGATGACTTCTTCGTTTGGTGCTGTACTTGACATGGGCCGTAATGAGAGAACCCCATATACATATTCTTCACGCGACTGGAATCCTATAACATATGAAGAAGCAACCGCCCCGGACGCATCCGCGCAAGACGCATACAGAGGGTCCAAAGTGTTCGCAGAGAAGGAGGCCTGGAAATTTATAACCACGGAGCGGCCAGCATTCGACCTAGTTACATTTTGTCCATCCATGGTATTTGGCCCTGTTATGGGTGGCTTCAAGTCATCAGAGGAACTCAACGAGTCGAATAAGTTGTTGTGGAAGGTGGCAACTGGTGGGGCGTCAGGAACACTGCCACCAGCACGCTTCAATTTTTGGATTGATGTCAGAGATCTTGCGGAGATTCAGGTCGAAGCTCTATTACAAAACATCTCGAGCGGTAAACGATATGTGCCTGTTGCTCCAGAGAAATTCAATTACCAGCTCGTGTCGGAAATAATTCAGGAAATCTCCTGGTGGCCCTCGGAGAGAATCACAGTTGGAACACAGGGAATTAAAAAGCACGTTGATGTCGATTGTCAAGACGTTAGACTCGATTTCCCGGCCATACAATTTCGATCCTTGAAGGAAACGGTTTTGGATTTTATGGAACAAATGGATACGGCTTTGAAAGTAGTCTGTTAGCTAGATGTTGAGGAACTTTTAAAGTACGTATTTGACATATAAATAAGACTTTGGCTTAATACATACTCAGTGGTGAAATTAAAGAAAGCTATCGGAATAAAAGCTATTGTGAAGAAAATTGAAGAAGAATCTTCCCAGTCTTCACTCGCGAGTTGAACCATTCCAGAATTTCGACTTCTTCTGACACAATTCCAACTCCTCCTAGTGCATCTGCTGCAGCAATTTTTGCTGTAGCGATGGTTAATTCCATTGTGCCAAGATTCTGTGCAATACATGCACGGTTTCCTTTTCCAAATGCGAAGAAATTTCTAAGCATATCTTCTGTCGGGTTGAGCCAACGCTCCGGAAGAAACTCTTGAGCGTCCGGAAAGACTTTCTCATCTTGGTGTAGTTGAAATGCTGCCACACCTACGGAAGTGCCGGCAGGAAAAAAGTAATTGTTATAATGCCAACCACCAAGTGGAACTGTGCGGGGAAGTCGGATCGGATTAGCCCACGATAGTCTCAAGCCCTCCCTGACAACGCCGCGCAGATATGGCCCCGTTGTCACATCTTCCCCAGTAGCCGATCGTTTCTGCAGTTCTTCCTTCAGTTTTTTATATCTTTTTTAAATTGGTAAGTTTTTTTTTTCTTTTTACTTAAATGGAAAGTGGGGTGAAAAGGCGAAATGTAGCATACTTATCTGGGTGTTTGCAAAGATTCCAAAGAATCATTGCCATATTCATCCCTGTCGAGTCCGTTCCCGCAAAACACAGGTCTTTGAGCTCTATTTGGACTTGCTCTTCAGGGACCCCCCTCTGTATCAAGCGACCCATGTATGTTAGAGCACGTGGGTTTGATGTTTTTGCAAGATTTCCGGTATAATGGTCAACGACTTTCATGGCTGTGGCTGTTCCTGGCTCCTCCATAAACCGCTCAAGGAAAGGGAGAAGAGAATCCCCCAGCCATCCCGGGAAAAGGTTGAAAAAGGCGCCTACTCCAACATAGGCATCGACAAATGGCGATACAGACATTTCGTCGCCGTTTTCGTACACGGCACCGTATTGTTGTTCAAATAGGTACAAGCTCACAACGTCAATAGCCATGCTGCGTGTGAGCTTCAAGACATCGAAAGGTTTTCTTTTGTTGACTTCTTCCTGAAGGCAATTCACAAATTCGTCAATTACTCTTGCGAAAAGTGGCTCGGAATTTCGAATAGACGCTGTAGAAAATAAAGGAACAACAGCTTTAGCACGATTAGCTCGTGCAGGCAGTGTCTGTGTCGAAAAAATGGTTGCATGACCATCAATGTTAAATTTGGAGTATGCTGCTGTTTTCTGAAATCCTCCGTGCTTAATGTAAATGTGGTCAACGGCATCACCATCTGCTAAATCGACATCGTTTGGTGCAATACGTAGCACTGGCCCATACTGCTTATGCAAGCAATAAATGGCTGTGCATTCATCGCCGATAAATGTGTGCCAAGCAAGCCAAAGAGATGAACAAGCAGCAAGGCGTGGGCCCGGTACTCTTGATAGTGGATGCAAATAAACGCGATAAATGCATCTAGCTATAAGATATGATATAGGCACGACGAGAAAGTAGACTTGCCACATATTGGGCGGTCTAGTGGTTTGAGGGGAAGGGAAGGGGGAAATGAAGCAGATTCAAAATAAATTGGTCGAAATATTGTCTTGGTAAGAATGGATGTAAGAAAGAAATATTGTAGTCCGTTTATAAAGAGATAGCCTGTCGGACTGTCCCGAGGTTTGAGGCGGCTTGCCCGACAATGAAAGATAGATGATAGGCATTCTAGCGCAGCTATCAGTTTCACATTCTGCCATTTCTACTGGAAAATCACTAGCCACGTTATACTGACCTTTCAAGGAATTATTACTTGTGCGAAGAAAGAAACGATTAGGCGTCGCCATTTTCATCCTTATGATTAACTAGACTAAGATATATATAGTAATGAATCTTCACTGCAGACTGTGGGGCAACATCTTCTGATGACAGGTGCCTTACTGTCTAGAAAATGCTGCAGCTAAGGCATATCAACTTCCTCGGGTGCATAGCCTGGGGTACTTCGTAGTCCGCTGTGTACTGTGCCGGTCTGTGTTGGCTCATCTCCATCCAAGTGGAATGGTGGAGTGGTTTCTGGTCCTCCAACTAACCGAGAGGCAATTCGTCTTCGCTAAAGTTATTGTCATCTTCCGTGGTCATGAAACCAACTGATCCAAGGCAATTGCATTACTAGAGAAGATGCAACCTTGATCTCGGAGTTCGGCTGGGATACACGTGCATGGACATCTTAAAGTCAGTTTCGGACGGGGAATCAGCAGCTGCAATCGAGCTAGAGGGTAATAATCCAGTACGGGGTCTAACCATAACACAACGTAGGTGCCCGTGCCCCACTTCCAACCACTCAACGTTCATGTAGGTGGATTCTAGCAAAGTTTCGCCTATTTTTGGGTTTCGGCAGAAACATCTCTAGCTCCATTATTATTATTATTGGTTTTAAACGTCACTGGCATCGCTGGTCCTTGCGGCCCGGCGTTGCAAGCCTCCCTAGGGGCATGTGACGGGACCCACGGAGTGCTCGGGACGGGCCCCGGGGGTCTCCGCGGTCCAGGTCGGTGTTGTGACACTGCCTGCCCCCATTTTTAGGGGGACGCGGTCCTGTGCTGCCCTCTCCGTCCTTTCTGGTGACGAAGTATACAGTACTCGTGTGGGTGACGCCTCGCGCATGGCCTATCTAAATCGAGCCTGGCTCGTAAACAGACAAACAAACAAACAAACAAGTGAAACTCTCAATCTGTGGTGCATGAATATAGGAAATTATAAAGGAGCGCGGACTGTGCCGCGCCTGTTGTGCCTGTGGCCTTGCAAAGCAAGGTTGTGCTGGCGGGGGGAAGGCTTGCGCCGCCCTGTCTTTCTGTGCTGGGGTGCTTCGTGCCTTAGCACTTTGAATCTGTGCTGTCTTGTCTTCTGAGTTTGATGAAGCCCCGGTAACTGCCAGCCTCCGCGGCCGGCTCTAGCTCCATTAGATAATTAGACTGGAAGGATAGCAGCGTTACCTGAATCTGCACCTGCTGTCGCAGCTAGAATGTCATTAATGTACGGAATAGTTAAGAGCAACCTGCTCCCTATTAGTAGTTGTTGTACATGGAGTTAAATCATTAAATAAATTCTATTACGAAGTAAATGCAGCAAGGTGAGCTTGGTAGGACTACTGAAACGGGGCCGCCGATAAATCCAGGTTATTAGAGTCATGTGATGGAGTGTCCTCAACGCATCCGAAGTACAGAGTACGGATGTGCGTCCCAAATCACTCACAAATGCATTCGTAAGATGGCCTAGTACAAGGAATTTGCGTGTATCACAGCGTGAGTATAAACTGAACGAAAGTGTAGACTTCTGAAACAAAGAATGGATTGAACAATGAACGGCTTCTGACAACATGAGGGAATCCACGAGGTAAATAAATAGTGATGCACCGCCACAGATGCCACTACACATTAGACCCTAGTCCATACAGAACACTTCATATTGGGCATACCGCTCGGGGCACAAAAGAGACAAGCCAAAAAAGTATAGGCAGTACGTATCCGTTGTGTCAGTTTTTTTTTTCTTGGGAGAAACTAATTGAGCACGTTTGTGAAATTTCATGGCGAGGTCATTGCATTCATCTGGAAGCAGATGTGGATATTAGTTAACGCAGGGAATGAGGCGGAGATGTGCCCGATATTATTCCGTACGAGTACTCCGTAGATTCCATTCTTTACATTATGAAGTACATCAAAAAAATAAGGTGTTGTCGTAATAAATGCGGCAACGGAATTCTATATATGTATAAATATGCTCGCCTTTATATGCATTAGTATTACGATCTGGATATTTTAAGAATACGGCGTAGCTGCACTTGCTACGCATGCTGTTCGTATACACAGCCCGAAGAGTCGTCTCGGAAGCCGATTAGCGTCGGGTAGATTAACTACCTTAGGTTAGTCTATCCGCCCCGGATTTCTCCAACGCTTATGAAACTTGATGCTCTAAGCATACAAATGTGTTAATGATGCCAACATTTTTGATCGTGCAAAGCAACGTTCAAGCTTGTCATCCCGCCGAGTTTATATTTTTCTTCAGGATGCTTTCCTATATGGAGCTACCGAATTCGGCGTCTGTCTTGGCCTTCTTTACTTTTTCTTTCTTTTGCATATGTGTTACTGTTTTGGTCCGCATATTCTTTGTACCTCGTGGAAAAGGTCAACTTTATGGGCAAGATTTTCAGAAGACAGGCCGGTTAGCCCCTGAGAAGTCCGGATACAACAATATTTTCCCTCCTTCTCGGCGACTCCAATTGGCGAAGCTTGATCCAAAATTCGCTGCTGTTGTGGATATTGACATGACCAGTGTGTCAAATAACCAACTCGTCAAATTGCATGATAATTATCGCCACGCTAAACCAACCCATTTTATCTTCACTGGCTTCAGTGTTAAAGAGATTCATGAATTGGGAAGCTTCCCAGACTATGCGACGTTGTCTGGTGTTCCACTTCCAACACCACTACTATCTTTCGATATTAACAAAGCCATACCGCGCCCATATCGTCCTTTTAGGTGGCCATATCACCAAACAATGTGTGAGCATGAAAAGTGGCTATATAAACCCTCGTCTAGTATTGTGCTAATGCCCATTTTCTCTATCATCAGCATTGATGAAAATGGATCCTGATTTCTGGATTGAACTCGAAAGTACATATCGTGAGCGGGTTGCTCAACGAGAAGCATTGTTTACAGCACATGGAAGCGATGTTCTGGGCGCCTTGCCGGGTTCTGAACTAGCCTGTACAGAACTCTGCGAGATGGTCCTGCAATTCATTTGTTCACGATATCCGAAACAGTTCGAGGTGAACAATGGAGTTTTAACAAATCGGATCCTTGGCACGCACACTGATCTGAATGCGACACCTCCATTGGAAGTTCTCTTGCACAATGTTCCTGAAGACTTCGCAATTGCGTTGCGCGACCAAGAAACAGGACGATACGTTCTTCGTGCCGGAATAGTCTGCTCTTCTGTTGGATGGAAGCTAAGCGAAAAAGTTGGTCTGGGTCTGCCAGAAATACATAAGACTGTTCCCGACTACAAAGAAAAAATGGAATTTAGTATGGACCGGTGAGTTCGATACGAAAGCCATGATTGTTTCCTGGCCTCTAATTTATGTACAGATTCTTCACTAAAATGCCGACAAACAAACCAATCCAGAGAGGGTCTTGGGGATTGGAAATTGGCCAGCCCCTCTATTTACCATCTGAGCATCCTGACTTTGCGCACAGAGAGTCCCAGAATCCGAATCTTATATCCGACGACATTCACTTGCGTGTCGACTGGCAAACACTACGCCGGCTACCTCTTTCAGGTGCAATTGTGTTCAATTTCAAAGCGCTCTTTACACCAATGGCTGAATTTAAAGATGAGCCATATATTCCTTCTCTTTTGCTGAAAATTCTCCGGGAAGGTAAGGAGAATCTTATGAAATATAAAGGGACATGGCATGTCGAACATGTTGTAAAACCAACCCTTGAAGCATATGAAAAGTTTCAGATTGAAAATGGGATCATGGAAGAAAACTGGGAGCCAAAGTCTTTGCCTGAACAGCCCTTTTTTAAGGGTTGGGAGGAAAAGTATACTACAACTCTTAGAAAATCGGAGGAATAGTATGGGCGTTTTTTTTTGTGCTTGTCTCAATTAGTTTCTTTGTGAGGAATCTTCCCCGCCCAATTAAGTAGAGGTAATCATCTAAATACGGGTGTGCCTTGGAGAATATTTATGCCTAATTTCTGTTTTATATGGCGTACTGTGTAATTGACATTTATCTTGTCAATGTTTTGTATTATCACTCTACATAGATCAAGAAACAAATATAACTTACGGTAAAAATCTTCGTCAAACATTATGGGGGTAAACCCGGGGGTGTAAGACAAGTACCGAGTACGAGTACAGAGTAGAAATGCCGAGTTCAACGGGGTTATGTCGGGATCCGGTAGCGCTCTTTTATAAAATAGATAGTCGGTTTACTACCCCGTAGTTTCTTTTGTTTTGGGTGAGTACTTCGTATATTCCATGCAACCCCTCATTTCCTTCCCAGCTCGATAAGTTCCATCAGTTGCGGTCAACTAGGAGATACATCCTTGTCCTTTGTTTGTCTTTCCGTATCAGTACAGGCAATTTTTGCTTGTAAAGATTGAATTATAAAAATGTTCTTTTGGTAGTTATATGTCCTTTTTTATCTAAAGGCATATCGATAATGGAAGTCCCTGGTTCAATAAACTCGGAAGTCCTTATCAGCAACACTCCCATTCAAGAACACGAAAGCTTGGCTCTAGCGAATCATAATACAGGTGACTCTTATCAGCAAAGATACCGCACCGATTCCGTTGTGGCCCCCTCACTCTTGTTCATACCGGGGAAACAGCAATGCTCTTCACCGCGCCAGTAACGAAATTTTACCAACTACCATCGTCAATAATATTTATCTTCTGTTTGTCAACATGCTACTCCGAGGGGTTGGACTGCCCTGAAATCGTCCTATTCAACCTTAAATCTATTACTGGAACTCAATGGTCCCACCAAAGATGCCAGGCTTGGTATACAGAGCTGGTCTCCCTACTCGGTCAAAAGATGGATGCCTCACTTGCAAAGCCAAACATGTAAGGGTGGCTGCTATCTATGGGATAAAACCAATTGTACTGCATAAACGAAACGCTGATATTGTTATTTAATAGTTAAAATGCGACGAAACCCGGCCGGCTTGTCTAAGATGTTCTCAGAAGGGTCTACAGTGTGGAGGCTATTGGCAAGGAATCAGATGGTCATTCAAGCATCAGCCTAATCTCGAATCTCCACCGTTCCAGTTGCCAAAATACTCACGGCCATCGTCCTCAAGAACACGGAAGGTGATAGACAAGCAACAGAATGCTCAATTTTCCCCAGCAAAAGATATTTTGTCGCCAATGTCGTCAACCGCCAATAATGAAGTAAAGGTTATCTTCCACCAGCCTATTGAAGTATCGTCTACAACAGTGGCAGAGACTAGCGAAGATGCTCAGCTGGCTTTACGAAGCATCTCCAGCATTGATGTCAACGTACCTCTAGCAACAAATAGCCGATTGTTGGACAACTCGTCTGCTTTTATCGTCAATTGGTTTGAGAATGTCTGTCCTGCATGGTCTGGTTTCGACTCTGATTCTAATCCCATTCGAAAAATTGCGAGCGACCTTTGGGGAAATTCCATCACCGTTTGCAGCTCGTTGGAGAGCATGTCAGCTGCGTTCATTGCATCCCGAGATCCCAGTATGCGGCAGCCAGCATTTCAGCTTATGAAGCGAGCAACAGATTACATGCAGATTGAGCTTCAAATTGTTAAAAATCAGCCCGTTCCACAAAATATCCCAACAAGCTTATTGTTCTCTCTTTTCGGGCTTGGTACAACTATTTGTTGGGTAAATCCGCGAGGGCTTGGGTTGCCATTTTTTAAAGAGGCCAGACAATTACTTCACCGCCTGAATGAAGAGTTGGCATTTTTGCCAGACTCTGTTGATGCCGAAAGATTGGAGTTTTTCAACAAATGCATGACATATTGCAATATGCTTTTGTCATTTGTTCAGGATGACGATAGAAGTGACAATTCCCTCATCGAATGCAGTTCCGAGAATTCTTCGAGCCAAGCCAAAGCTTTCTTTGGTATCATCAATGGCAATATACAGGATCCCCCACATCCATGGACAGGAGTCTCATCACTTACGTCTCGTCTTTTTTCGGAAACCGTACGCCTTTGCCGGAGATTCCGGCGAAATTCTCGGGGCCAATATGGAATTGAACCTCTTTTCTCTATCCCTTTTCAAGACATGGAGGCAGAGAAATTGGAAGAAAAACTTCTAGATCTGGAGATATCCTCAGAAGGGGCGATCAGTGAAACAGGAGACCATTCAACTCCAACCACACACCTTGCTCTTGTTGCTGAAGCATACCGCCTTGCATCTTTGCTACTTCTTTATCAGACATTTCCGAATCTTGTCTTTTTGCGTCTCCCGGGTAAAGTGTTGCCTGCAGATGACAAAACCGTTTTGTGGCAGGAATGGATTACGCCACTGAGCCTACATTTGATTAAAGTCTTGGAGAGAATTCCTCCAACATCGGGGAGTCGTGTTATCCAGCCCCTGCTCTACATCTCTGCCAGCATAGGCCTAAGACAACTAACACAGCCGGTGGACATTCACTCAATTGTCTTGCAACAACAGCCACAAAATGGTCCCGACCATGGAGCGAGAATCAACAATGGACAGGTATCCCAAAACTCCAACAACTTGTCATCCTACATCAGTGACTGCATGAGAGATGGGAACGATTGGATTCCATATCTATCCCGGAGACCTGATTTAACGCCTTGCCAGCCATTTGACGTTAACGGCGCACGTCACTTTGTAATGCAACGATTGAGCATTTTGGAAAACAGTCTACCGCCAACCCCCGTCACTGTCGCCAAGGAGTTGGTATCCGCTATTTGGAAAGCATACGACAATAGCCCTCCAGGTTCTTTACCGGTGCATTGGATTGATGTTATGGAAGTAAATGATTTGCGATCTATGTTTGGTTGATTCAGCTATGGAAAATATATACAATTTCGTAATTTTGATGTATCATTCAATATTGGTGTTTACATATGAATTGTTTTTGCATTGGCTCTTTTTCAAGGCTTCGGATGAAATTTTTGGTGCTTTTATGATCAATATATGCTTCTTTATATATTATTCCATGATGCTTCGCCCTATCCCTTCGTAGAATATATCTATCTATTCCAATGCACTTAAAACGCACTCTTCTTCCGTTGTCCACAGTAGAAAGCGAGGCCGTAGTCAGTCGTAGTAAAGGTGATAACCGATCCTTTGGGGAAATAAAAAACATCGCCCGGTTTTGCTTCCACCTTCTGACCTGTCGCGTCGGAGATTGTGTAATTTCCCTCCAAAATAATCTTCATTTCGTCGTATGTGTACTCATACACCAAGGCTTCTCCCTTTGTCAAACGGAAAAGGCCACACGAGACTGGCTTTTCTGGCTGCGTATCATCACTGGAGAAGACATCCCCAAGGTATGCATTGCTGCCTACCAACAGAGGGATGTCCATCTTGGACTGCGCTTGCGGAAAATGCTGGAGAGCCATTGTAATGTTTCGTTTTGCGATCTTTTTTAATATTCGGTCAACACTTGCCCTACTAAATGTATCGGGATGTCTTACCGAGATAATCCAGAAGTCAGGTTGGATGAGAAGATGCAATGCAAGGTTTGAAAATTTTCCATCCTGGATTCGTATTTAGCCCATTTATACAGAATAAAATGTGTCCGATTACGCTTTCGGTGATGTGTAAAACCTGTATTCATACATGAACTATCATCGGTTTCAATTGCCGTATTTTGTGTATAGTGTCCGTCTTTGGGCTTGGATAATAGCGATAGGCTATAATTTCCATATTCGTCTAGCTGTTCCGGCGATCTCGGGACCGATGCGGGGAGCGGGTACTAGAGCATTATCATGGGCCGCCACTAAATAGCAACCAGCAAGTAAGACGCATTTGTGTTTTCAAAAAAGGGGGGCTGCCGTTTTTCCATATTGGATACATAAACAGAATAGAGTATGTCTGGTAAATTTACGTATAACAAGAGACCACGGAAGGTCAAGCTTTCCCGGAGAATCTCCCTCCTTATTACTTATCAGATCAAACTCGATTTTTGAGCAGGCCTAGATACTGAAGCTTCTATATTTTTAAACCCATTGGATCCTCCAGCCATTCATTCTATATGTTTTGATGTCAACACCGGCAATATGGCGATAATAGCATCTATTCCTCAGTTCCCCATCTGGGCCAGCATCCTCCTCGTCTTCATTTTCTTGCTTTATAAACTGGGTGCATCTATTATATTGCGCAGTTCGAGTATCAGTCAAATAACACGCGAATCTTCGATCAAGAAGACGGCGACCGAGAAGTTAAACGATACTTATTCCATGCCAACGCCCCCACCGTATCCCAATTGGTCCATTGAAAATACAAAACCACTACCATACCGCGCATTTCGATATGGGCCAAAATATCACGTCACTATGGGCCTCCGTTCTCTTGATCCCCAGGATTGGTTTGAACTTGACAACCACTACCCAAAATATCATGCCTCCAAGGCGGAACGACTTCAGGAAAGGTTCGACAAATGTGTGCATACGCATCCTGATGCATACGATGCGGCGTTGGAACTGCTTGACGAGCTAGTGCGGTACCTACCAGCTCGCTACCCTACTCTCTTTCGCCGTACAGATGTTGGAATTGATAACATCTGGTCCGGTGAATCGTTCAATACAATGCAACGGCCACTTGCCGAAGATCCTATGGCGATTTGCGCTCGTCTAGTACAGGATGATCTTGCATTGATGATCGAAAAAGACGACGGCCGCTACTACCTTATGGCTGGGGCCATTTTACTAGCCGGATTCTGGAGGCTATCAGACAAGCTTGGAATGCCCCTTGAAGACATTCACACCTCGGGTGATGTGCCACAGTACAAGGAAAAACTCCACAAAGGGATGTCCAATTTTTTCCGTCGGCTTCGCTGTGACCAAATGTACTGCCGAAACAACTATTTCATTCAGGTCGATGATTCATTGGCATGGAGCTGGAGTATTGGTTCGGAAGACAGTCCCGTGGTAAGCTGGAGCACAGCAGAGAAGAACAAAGCTGTTGAGCACCATTGGTTCCGCTCCGAAAGGCAATCTTTGCGTCGGCTCCCAAAGACTCGTGCTGTCTGTTTTACTATCCGCACGTATTTTCATCCGATTACCGAGCTGGCTCAAGAAGATTACGTTCCAGGGCGACTGGCTAGTGCAGTTCGCAGCTGGGATGAAGATGTTGCTACATACAAAGGCAAAGAAAAGTATGGTGATGTTTTGCTCGAGTATTTAGATGGCCAGCACCAAAAGCAGCTGGATAGAGGTTTGGATATAACTGCGGAGGATACAGTCCGAAGCTATCCTTGGTAGGAATGTCATTTTTAGAAGAAGCAAAAAAATGGACATGAAACTTCAGTTTGGTTTTCCTCCGGTCGAGAAGGGGCTTGTCTATTTCTCACAGAAATCCAAGAAAATGATTTTACATCAAGATTCAAACTGGCAGACATGTAATGAGTGGCTATGTCAGCAGTATTATTATTGAATACACTTGAGCTAATTTACAGTCAAGTGTGTAGTATCATGCATCAATATGAATAAATATAAACTTACATTTGTTGTTTCAAAGTTGAAATATAGCTAAGCTTTAATTCTCAGTTCTAGTCTGCAGAATTCAGGCATAATTTAAATTTTGTATCTATGATAGCAAGAAGTGAACCTTCTTGGAAAATATCAAGTCATACATCTTAAAATGAATGAAAAGATAGAATAACTAATCTCAAGAGCAATAAGCGTAACACTTAAACATCAGACATATACTTGGCCATTGTGCCCGCAGGCACTTCTTTTCCAAGATAATTCGGTATGCGCTCAAATAATTCCCAAGATGTATGCTTCAGAAATTGTATCTGGTCGCGAACCCACTCTTCACATTCCTCTCTGCTGGGCATTTCATTTCCCTCTTGGCGTTCTTGGACACGCTCCAAGGCAAGATTGCAGCGGTCTCGCAAGCGGCGAAGTTTTAATTCCAGGAATGTGTTTTTCACACGAGATATGTTGTCGAACCCTAGATTAACACTTCTTAGAGTCGTTCCACTATCGTCAGCATCGGGGTCGTCATAGGCGTAACTATTCACAAGCCCGAGTCGCTCAGCACAATTAGTAGCACGCAAAGCTGCATGCTCGAGATGAGCACCGGCCATCATAACGGCGCCTCCAATATTAGCACCTCGAGTTTTGATAATGCGGCCGTCTCCAGTACGTATGGCTGTCTCTCCTCCGACCATGGTGCTTGTGTCGCTAAGCATTAAAACGAGTACTACCGGCGTAGTGTCCTTGTGCCAGCTATCAATGAAAGCGTTGTCAAGTTCACTTGCAACGCTAACATCAGCTGCTGGAAATGGCCTCGTCGGATATTCTCCCAAGCGATAAACACCGTCAATTCCGTCAGCCCCAAGCTGAACGTTGATGTATCCCATAGCATTCTCATCCAACTGCAGTCTAAGTGCGCATCCAAAGGCCGAGTTGATAGAAGCTTGTGTGACAGGGTGAGACATGGCTTGCTTGAGAAATGTGCCATCCTGTTATAGAGGAAAGTTCATCAGTATTTGAAATTGGTTGATACATAACTTTTCATCATCAAAAGGTTAGAAATTTAAATATTTGAAAGCTCTTACATTCTTAACAGGGTAATGTCCACTAATAAGGCATGGCGCCCGCTCCCAGGATCTCATGTATTTGTCAAGAAATTCCCGACGGAAAACTTCACGGCGAATCATCCGCACACCTTCCTCGGAAAAGAGCTGGAAAGGTTCTGTATAGCAGATATCAGGGCATCTCTTTGGTATGGGGAGGCCAAGGCTAGTGAAAGAATGCCGAGCCAGTGGTGGCTGGTAGTTGAGGTGAATTGCAGGATCAAAGTTTGGGATAGGAAGTTCATTCTCTATCTTTTGAAAGATTGCTGGCTGAACTTCAGGAATGGCAGCTTCCTGAGCAAATGTTGGGACGGTCTCCATTGGAGCAAAATTTGTATCTTTTGATGATATGCCTATGATCTGTATTGAAGCGTGATTGTGGTTTCAAGAAGTTGTCCGATCGTACGACAAGGATTTTATATGTAGCTGGTGCTGTGATTTCAGTGCGGCAGCGCATATCACGATCCTCGTCCAAATCATGTCTCCGGGTAACCGATAACGCACATGCCACCGATGTATGTGATCTACACGGTTGCCCTCCTCCCTCCTCCTCCCCCCCCCCCCCCCCCCCCCCCCTACCGCATTGTTTCAAGCATATCTGGCGCCGAAGAGAGCCTGTGACTATGTTTGTAAGATAGAGACGAGTCTAGACCGAGCGATTTAGCTCCGATTGGACAAGTATTTTGCCATCTTGCCGGGACCATTTGACAAAAAAGGAAAATCTTCACGACATCTTTGCCCCCACTTATAATTGTTCACGGACTTTATCGTCATATTGATCATCGGCCTAGGACACTATGAAATTGCCGAAAACATTCTGGGTTTTTATCCCTGATTTGTTGGCACTTTATTGATCTCCAGCCCAAGGAGGTACGGATGTAGTGAGTAGCTGCAAAAAAAAAAAGATAAAAGAACCCCTCAGTGTTGTCATCATGAAAACAGTCTCCGTAGATAAGATGAATCTTAGTGTTTGACACATAAAACGTCAAAATAAATCAGTTACACCTGTCATAAATATTTCCACATATCTTAACATGCAAATATCAAGCTCTATTCATTATCTCAAGGCCAGTATATTTCTTAAGCGAAAGGCATTTAGTAAAACGACCCCAAACAAAAGTTTCATTTTTGTACGGGTAATATAAGATAAGAAAAGGTGCCATATTTACACTGTTGGGGACGTGATAGTACGATTGAACACACTCCAGTCCAGGTATACCACTAGATCCTTCAAATCTGCCTTTGCCTGAGCAACCAACGCCGTCTTGTCGGGATTTTGGTCGTCTGCTTTGGAAAGAATGTTTTGGCTGATACCAAGAAGTGTCTCGCAGATCCTTGTGTTCACTGCTTGAAAAGCCGCATAAATCAAATGGTCAATCTCGGTGATCAACGGCTTAGACTGGATGTAAAACGCAATGCAGCGTTCTTGGGCCGCAGCGTAGCGCTCCCCAGGCTCCACAATAGAGTAGTCCTCGAAAACGTTAAGCAGAGATTGGACACGGTCTTCCATGTCGGCATAGTCATTGTTACTGGACGCCACCAGAGAAGACAATGCAGGACTGTAACGACGCACAATCAAATCTGCAATATCGCGCCAAGTAAATGGTGAGAGTCGATTGTGGCGTTGCTGTTCCAAGACCTTGGAAAAGTAGTTCTTGATCGCTGCCAACTCCTCAGTCTTTGCATTGATTAGTCGAGGGAGTTGTGGGTTTTCCTCATCTGGGTTAGTAAGGTCAACAGGGAAGAAAAATGCCGAAACCAAAGCTGAATAATCAAGAAGTGTCCGGCCAGAACCAATATCACGGAAGCCAAGTTCTGGGGTCTCTGGGCCATCTGTTGGTGTTTTGCCCCAATGCGGCCCTCCTGGTCCACCTCCTGGTCCACCCTTCCCCGGTCCTCCCCCTGGCCCTCCTCCAGGTCTTCTTCCAGGTCCTCCTCCAGGTCCTCCTCCAGGTCCTCCTCCGGGTCTTCCTCCAGGTCCTCCTCCAGGTCCCCCTGGTCCACGCCGTCCAGAAGAATCAGATCGTTGTATTGACTGAACCTCTTCTAGGCCATCAAAAAAATCGCACTTGATAATTTCTGTACCAGCACCTTCCGTCCGAATGATTCCCTGTAACTCCCATTCTTTGCAAATCGCACAGAGATCGATGGCGCGTTGGTATTCACCCGGGGGACCGGGGGGGCGTGTAGCTTCTGGCTTGCTGACAGAAGTGGTCTTTGTGGAAGCAACACGCAATAAATAGTCCTGTGTGTCGACCACGCCCGTGTCGCCCTTATCTCCGCTCATTCCGTCGAGGTATAGGAACTGGAGAGGTCGTGTAGTGCGATAAGTGTGCAGCCATCCATGCCCCTGGCTCTCTTTGTCGTCGTTCAGAGTGAATTGCAGTGCGCCACCGTCAAAGTCGGGGATGCGGTCATTGTCTAGTTGTCCGTCTGTCTGCTCGCGTGGACCGAATGATGGCCGAGCAAACATTTCAGCATGTTCGATTTCGTAAGCTAGCCAATCAAGGGCAGTTGGTGTAGCATTTTTGCCATTTCCATGGTGGAACAAGACTCCTTCCGGTACGGTAGCCAGAAATAGCGACATGCCATTGGGATGGATGGAAGATCCCCATCGCCGGAAAGAGTCGTAAATAGAGTTGAAGATGAGGGCGCCACGTTGCGCCGAAGCCTCGACGCTTGGACCAAATGATGACATGTCAGCCGAAGCTGAAACCTTGGCCGCCGAGGCAGCCAAGGCCAGAGAAATCCCAGCCAAAGTATTCAAGCCCATGGTGAGTTATGGTTGTTGTCAAAATAGCCAGGAAGAAAATAGAGTATCTGGATGCTTGTATTCGTAGAAATTCGGTAACAAAAATAAGCCTCAAGGAGGTGTTACGCGTACGCGTACGTAATGATGTGATGTCCCTAACCAGTATGGAGTACGGAGTACGGAGTAGAGCAGCCGTCTCAGTACGGAGTACAGTTGTTATCCTTAGCGTGCGGAGCATCTGACTACTGAGAAATACCCGTCCGAAGTACTCCGTGCATAGTTCTATGGGGAAAATGGCATTATGACTCGTACCTTACTCGTATCTCTTGCGTGGAGTACTCCGTACGGAGTAAATATTTGTGGTATTTCTGTCCATTATCTGAATTTAAATAAATGATTTTTTTTCTGTTTCTTTTTAGAATGTAAGGTTCGAAGACGGCCTGTAGCTCTATTCTGTACAAACGGCCGATACCGGATTATAATAATACGATATGTCGTGTCCAGAGTACGCGTACGACAAAAACTCGCCGATAAACGGACCCTAAATTATAGATAAGATTGAAAGATAAGATTGGAAGATAGATAACCCGTTCGGTCATCTGACTCGCACGGTCGGTCTGGATATAGCAGTCTTGCCTTCAGTGCATCACGGCGTGAGTATGAACTCAACGAAAGTGTAGAAATTGAATGAACAATGGATATCTTCTGACTACGTGAGGGGTTCTATGCACCGCCATATGTACGTACAGCTATACATTGGATTAGAGATCTCTTGGATTAACCCGATACACAGTAGAATCATATGCACTCGATACATCAAAAAATTACCCCTTTTAACTATTTTCCTTTTTTAAGATGTTATTATTGCGGATCATGATTTCTAGATAATAGATAAACCAATAGCAAGCATCTTTGTCTGCACAAAGCCATAAGAATTTTCAACGGCAGTCCGCGTCAAAAATACCCACTGGGTAACTTAGTTGAGTACTAAGGTCTTCACGTATGTCATCGACATCGCCCAAGGCCAAGTCGGGTAAGTACGAGTAAAGGGCATTTTCAAATATGCTGGTCTAGGTAGAGCCTGGGATTATCGCTCCAACGACGCCGCCGACGATTCCGACATATTTAAGCAAAGCTAACGCGGATGCAACGTGCTGGTGGTCAACAGCAGCTAGGATGGCGATCTGTTCGACAATTATGAAGATACTGCTGCCAATAGAAACTAAATTTTGACACATTACAATGTAACCAACTGATTGGTTTGGACGCCAAAAATAAATCATCAAGCCCTGGGCGAATATGTAAAATGGCACTGCAATGTTTAGAAGCTACTTAAATCTGCGGCAACGACATATAATGTAACCGACGGACAGGAGGATGACCTCGAATGTTTCACGGATATATCCGGCTTCTGCGAGCGTAATATCGTTGGAAATCTGTGGGAATAAGGTAAGGCAGTGGCCTCAGCAGTGATAAAAGATATGGCGCGTTGTATCCATAGGCATGCGCCTATTACGGTTTGATCTAAGATGATTTCGAGTTTGTACATTGGCTTTGCTCGTCCGTTGAGGAAGAGGGCGGCAAGATCAAAGGGGGGGAGAAGAACGCGATCAACCCTCTGGTAAATGCAACAACGTTAATGACTGTAGAAATTAGATATGTAAGCTCCGATACTTTTGTATATATGTAACTTCTTACGATCAAGGCTCGCCAGCATCGTCAACAGTGAAAAGCAGGTGGGTTGTTTTAGCGTTCGCCTAGATCTTAGCTATAAAATAATGAATATTATGTCTGCTCACGTTTTTTCCTCAAAGTGAGAAAATACTTCATCCAATATAGGGAAACTCTACAGAATTAAGTACGCTCGGGGCCAATTCAAGGTACATATAAGTAGCGTTTTCTTGATTGATGTATTCTTCCAAAGCATCGAACTCATATTGTCTCTGTCGAACTCTGTCATGAGTCATAAAACCCTATCCGCATTTGTCTTATGTGTGATTCCTCATTTTAGCACGGTGATCGAGTGATAGAATTCTTGGCACTCTCTTGACTTGGAGGTGTCTAAGTCACTTCTTAAAACTTTGCGGAGTTGCTGTCCTCTCGGGCCATCCTAACGACTTCTTGGCCGACGCCCCATGATACTTCAAATCCGCTACCAGATGCACCATATGCATGGATAATTCTTTTCCTTTCTCCACTCAACGGCATTCTATAAAACTCCGTCTCCAATCGTAGACCTCCTTCACGAGTAGGCCGGCGGCCTACGATGTCTCGAATCACTTCAAATTGGCCATCCTTGTTCAATATCGCGGGGTACATATTTGCAGCACTCTGCAACAATTTATTGCGAATTTCCAATAGGGGAATATCCACCCAGTCGTGTGGCTCTTTTGTGCCTCCGACAATTGTTCCCCCATCCAGCGGGCGAGGTATCAAAAACGTAAAGGTTCCGTCTGCATTGTGCTGTGTAATTGTCTTGTCGCAAGAGTTCGATACGAGGCACGTTTGGCCTATGATTCTGTCAGTTGCCCGGGCTTGAAGGTGAATTCTATCTTTTTTTTTTGAGTTTCAAGGAGGGAGAGCAAACCGCGTATGGGGTAGTAAGCAGGATCTCCAAATCCAGTGCCAGAGCAGTTAACTACTATATTGACCTTAGTGTCCAGGGAAAAGGCTTCCTCAGGCCGCACGAGACGTTTTTTCAGCAGTTTTCCACCCTTGGTTAGAAATCTCCGTAGCAAGAAGTTGGTATACACTGGAGGGTTCAAGCACCATGTCTTGTATACAACCCCGAATTGTATTCCGTTGGGAATTTCGGTTTTTTCGAGAATCCGGAACCCTTCATAAGATCCATAGCCCCCTTTCAACTTGGAATAATTCTCGGTGGGCTTTTCAAAATATTCGAATCCATCCATGAATTCAATACCAGCCTCTGGGTTGGTTGAAGCCGTCTTGCGTAGCTCATCAAATGAGACATGGCACAGCTTATCACGAAGAGCATCCTCGGCAGTTACCACGGGGGTAAAACGGCAGTGAGCCCCAGCCCAGGATGATGCATAGTTTGCTGATGTATCATGATTCCCGCCATGTGGGAACTCGTCCGCAACAATGATAATATTGACATCTGATGAAAATTCCTCTTGCAGCCGTATTGCAGATGCAAGACCTAGAATTCCTGCTCTAAATAAGATGAGAAATATGTTTTTTCTCTAATCAAAAGGAGGCATAAGGTGAGAGCGCAAATTAACTCACCCAATGATGACGATAGTTGTTTTCGCCGCTGGCTTTGTTAGAGCAACCATGTTTGGGGGAGGTGCGAGCTGTTCTTGTAGTTCAGTAATGTTAATCCACGAATAGTCGTAGTTGGGGTAATAGTCAAGATTTTGGTATCTATTCTGTATACATATTAGTCCATACATATCATCGCAAGAATATGGCATCCTACCACAACCAGGCAGATCTCTATGCCATGACCGCGGGGCCATTAGATAAGAAAGGTCGGCTTCTTAACGGTATATGTGCCGTTTTCGGGTTGTCGGTATTAATCTCCGATATACCGCACAATAATTGTTATCAGTAGCATTGATATCCCATATTTTCTCTACTTCGCTATATCTACTCTAAAGTTCATACATAACCTTCGAGGTTGGTGGTCTCTATCACTTGGTACCTAAATATGTATATATAGAGATCTCTATATATATTGAGAAAGACTTAGCTGGGACATGAGGCTCTTGGCGGCATCTAGAAGAAAAGGGTTTATGTCAGGAAATATTGTATTGTATCCCAAGTTCTAATTCACATATGTTAAGGAATTGTAGCTTGTAGTTTTAAGATTTGCACGAACTCTATTTTTTA
Source organism: Dryadomyces quercivorus (assembly GCA_002778125.1). Lineage (NCBI taxonomy): Eukaryota > Fungi > Ascomycota > Sordariomycetes > Ophiostomatales > Ophiostomataceae > Dryadomyces > Dryadomyces quercivorus. The sequence goes on along the minus strand of PCDE01000005.1, from coordinate 3,773,931 downwards.
ACAAAAAGAAAAGAGCAGCTTTTGTATGGCATATAATAATCTTTCGTGAAATTTTCTGTTTTTTTTTTTTTTTAAATTTAAACACTTGGAGATGTTTCTTGCTCCCTTATTCGCTATTCGTGTTTTTTGCCCACCATCAAAAACATTGGAGTAAAAAGCTTCTTCTTCCCACCAAGAACCAATGCCTCGGACGCCTTCGCCAAACTGTCACCCGTCTTTTTCGTGCCTGGGGGTGCTAAACGGAAAGTCTCGAGCAGCGCCATGAAGTTATGTGCCACAAACCGTCCCCATCGTGTCATACGGAACGTCATGAGAACGTCACTCATAGTCTGTGCATATTTCCAGCCCTCGCCATCAAGGGGCCAGTACCACGGACTGCGGTCGTTTCTCACTGATAAGTCTTCATAATCAATAAGTTCAAATCCTGCCTCTTTTATTGCTGTAACAGCATCGGCCGCCTTTACCATATTGGCGATTCCATCGCCTTGTTCGATGTCGAGGCGAATCTGGCGGTGTTCGGGGTTGTTATTATCATATTCGTCGGTCATGACCCATTCATAGACTCCAAAGACGCCGCCGGGTTTCAAGACTCGAAATATCTCGCTGTATACGCCCCTGAGTGAGGGGGCATGCACGGTGGCTTCAATCGCATAGACAGCATCAAATGTTGCGTCAGAAAAAGGCATATGCTGCCAAATTGCATTAGCAATAGTGTCAGGAATTTTCTAGAGAATGCTTACCATGAAATCGCCTTGCACAAACTGCAATTGTTCAGCCATCCCATCCTGGCGTGCATAACGAGCTGCTCGTTGAACTTGATATGCATTGATATTCAGGCCTGTGATATAGCAACCTGTAAACTTGGAGATCTCACGGGCAGGACCGCCAACACCACAGCCCACATCAAGCACTTTCATGTTCTTCTTAATTCCAATGCAGTGGGCGAGGTAATGTTCGTGGCGGGCAATGGCCTGGGAAAGGGTCTCTCTAGGACCAAACCGGCAGAAGTGAAAGCTCTGAGACCACCCATATTCATAAAAGTCTGTAGCGAGATTGTAGTACCTGCGATCTCGTCAGGCAAATTTCGTGTACAAAGAGGAGTCACGCAACAAGCTTACTGTCGGGTTAAGGAGTCGTAATCTGCAATGCGAGCCTTTTCTGTCAGAATAGCTCGTTGATTTATAATGAATTTGATTGCCATACCGCTCTCGTTTCTGTGGTCTCGTCCTTTGCTTCCTTATTATCCCAGTGCTGAAAGTAATCAGTCACTGCAGCTTTTTGTGCCTCTCGGTCCTTTTGGAGCATGGCACCGATTCCCTGTCCCGTTTCAGCTGAGCCCCGGTGTAGGATATTCTCAAATGACATTTCTGCAGAAATGAGGGCTTGGTTCTCTCCGGACATCTCGGTAGACATAATGTCGTGGGCTTGGTTTCAATTTGGTTTGTTTGAAGACCGTTCTAGCAACAGTAAATGCGCTGGATTTAAAATCGGCCGTGGTCTTGTTGTATTTTTGTTGCTTTATATGTTGATAAGCCCGAATACGAATAAGAAGACGAATAAGAAGACGAATAAGAAGACGAATAAGAAGACGAATACGAAGGCGAACACGAATACGGGAGCCATGACGCCAAATTCAATCCATCGTCATCAGTGCTTACTACATACAAGGATTTAAGCCGACTTTAGTGCTAGTTTATCTACGAGTACTCATACGAATTATGTTCGTGCTTTTAAGACTTCCTGCTATATCTTGCAATGTTCTAGAATGGAGGGCCAGGTACTTCACCCACCTCATGTTGACTTCCACCAGTCTTTCCACATTTCCTTGAGCCCATAATGGGATGTTTTCGAGTCATATACCCGTGCTTCGCTGGCCTCGCCAACAAATCGGCCAAAAATACGGTGCCTTGTCACCTCGTCTTTGATTGGCCCTGAAGCATTCGATGCTTGTGTCGCACGGTCGCGGATAGTCTCCGCTAGGGTCGGAGCAACATCTGCAAAACAGGCCTGCAGCTCTCTCTCTAGCGAGAGGTATGGTTTCTTGGCCAATTCTGGAGCCATCAAGTTGTAAGAACGTATCAAGGCATTGAGCTTATGAACGGTCAGCTCCATATATGATCTTTCGGCAACCTCCCATTGTGGGTCCCGAAATGGCGATGGTAAAGCTTCAGCATCTGCCATGGTATCTGCCTTCCCGGATTCTTGAGATACTATGGCATCAGAGTTCATTGGCACTTCCCGTACCCTAGCCATGATAGGATCACTGATCGTATTTGTAGGCACTGCGATGTGCTCAACATCGCAGCATCGTGGCTTGTGGCCTTGTTCTGCTTGGGCATATGCACGAGCTTGTGCCATCTGGGCTTGCAATGAGCCACCTCGGCTAGCAATAGAGCGTGCTGCATGGCGTCTCCAATTGTTTCTTAATCGTGTCCGGAACGCACGTGTTTCTCGCACCACCTCTTGCTGCTTCTCAATCCATGGTGGTACCATATCCTGACGCTGTATCATTTTGTTCATAATATACTCCGTCGTGTCAATGAATGGATTGTCAGCCCGACTGTCGCGCTCGACTCCAGGACCCCGCGGGATATTGCGAAACTGGCCCCGCGCGATGGCATCCTCGATCCGTTCGTTGGCCAACGCAGCAAGTCCCGAGATGCTGTTAGGCATGATGCGTGCACCCGGTGTGAATCGCTCTCTGAATTCTCTGTGGAAAGCTTCTCGCTCGCTCTCGCTAGGTCCTTCATGTATGCCTTTCCTTGATTCCGCGTAGGCTGCCGCCTTATCCTGTGCTGCAACCACCCGCTGTCCAGGATTCTGTGGTGGTTTCTGGCGGGGGCGCGGGTCCATTACAATAGGGGCAGGGATATTTGGCTTGCCCCGAAGCCTCGAAACCAAGGGTTTTCGTGCATCGTCGAGCATCCGAAAAACTGTATCCGCCATAGCCTCCTCACCAGTCCAAGGCGTTATATCAGGCGCCTCTGCACTGCTAGGTCGTGGTTTCATAGATACCGGATTCAAGCCAGCTGAAACAATCGCATTCCCGTGCTCCGACAGAAATTTTGCATCAGCAATCTTGTTTAGTAAGCGGCTCTTCAGCTCTTCGTCGAACCCAGCTTCTTCAAAGGCACGTCGGCCTGCCCGACCTCCGTTCAATAGCGCATCTTCCGTTGCCTCCTCCAGTCGCCGATACATTGCACCCTGCGATTCGTTGATGTTCTCTGTCGGTCGAGGCGTAGTCGTGGATGTACCAGGCTTTAAAAGAGGCACCTTGCTTGAGTAGCGCCTCATTTGGCTGTTTGGTCGGCAAGAGAAGAAGAGCGGGTGGAATATTGTCTGTATACGAATGCATATGCATCGTTCATACAGAAATGTGGGCGCCCTCATCAACATGTCGGTTACTGTATGGAGTACGGAGTATGGAGTATTTTACGGAGTATGAAGCACGAGACAGCGAGCAGTGGATAATTTATCGGGCCGGTGGGGTCTCTGAACAAGAGGTCTCTTCCATCTACGACTCACAACGGAGTATTCACGCCTATTTTACTATCCGCACCTTCCAGCCAAGATGAATATTATTGCGGAGTACGAATTACTCGCTCGTACGGAGCACTTGGGTGTCTTACTCCGTCACCAAAGGGGAGAGCAGAATGCTTAACATACGCTTACAAGTACTCCGTATACAGTGTAAATTACGGTAGTATACAAGTACTCATACGGGGTGGTCCATTTTAAAATATTTAGCAGTATCTCACGCGTCGCGTCTTCGCGGGGTCGTTTCTCAGCGCGAACCTTTTTCTGTCTCAGGCTCTCCCGTATGTCATCATAAAACAACGAAACCACAAGCACGACGCTTTGACTATTGGAAGAAACAAAATGTCTGAAGCACAAGAAGACAACCCGGCATCGCCACCACGGGCCGAGAGAAATCACGAAGAGCTTCAATATCTTAACCTTGTCCGCGAGATTCTAGAAACTGGTGAACACCGACCAGATAGGTTGGTGCATGAGTTTCTAATATTCAGGGTAGTTTGATCCTTCCTAACATTTTATCCATGCAGAACAGGTACCGGCACATTCTCCCTGTTTGCTCCACAGCCTCTCAAGTTCTGTCTGAATCGCAATGGCACACCTATATTGCCGCTTCTGACTACAAAACGCGTCTTCCATCGAGCCGTCATTGAAGAGTTGCTGTGGTTTATACGCGGCGAAACTACGTCAACACCTTTGAGCGAACGCGGGATTAAGATATGGGACGGCAATGGTTCGCGTGATTTTCTTGACAAATTGGGCTTTCACGACCGCGCCGAGGGTGACCTCGGTCCCGTATATGGTTTCCAGTGGCGACACTTCGGCGCCCAGTATGCAGGCCCATACGCCGACTATACTGGACAGGGCGTCGACCAGCTAGCTGAAGTGGTGCAAAAACTGCAGGCAAACCCGTATGACCGACGCATCTTGTTGTCAGCATGGAATCCGCACGACCTGCCGTTGATGGTGCTGCCACCATGCCATATGTTTGCGCAGTTTTATGTGTCGTATCCGCAAAGGAAACGCGGCGTTCAGGAAGGCGAACAAGCTAATACGGCTGCTGGCCCTGGCTATCTGCACTGTCAACTGTACCAACGATCCTGCGATATGGGCCTTGGGGTGCCGTTCAACATTGCCAGCTATGCCCTGCTGACGCACATGCTAGCACATGTCTGCAACCTGGTACCAGGAAGCCTGACACATGTCATGGGCGACGCTCATGTGTATGTGGACCACGTCGATGCTCTACGCACACAGCTTGACCGAGAGCCAAGTACCTTTCCCGAATTGGAGATTAATCGACCCAAAGGTGGAAGCATCGACGGGTGGCAACTCGAAGATTTTGTTATCAAGGGATACTCGCCACAAAAGGCGATTCCTATGAAGATGTCTGTATAGCCCCATTTGGGGACATTTTATTCTTCCTCAATATGAGAGTATATATTAAGGCATGGGTATTCTCCCGTTGTACAAGCCCCATTGCACATAGGCATTCGTCCAGGCAGAAAAAAGAAGGCGGCGACAACACCTTTTATCGCCTGGCCTGATTTCCCAACTCCTTTTCCCATATTGCGATAGCACTAATGGCTGCCATGACGGCCCACCTCTCGCCCAACTGGCCTGTCCGGCCAGCTGCGCAAAATGCAAATTTAAGCTGCTTCGTGAGACTCATTAGGGCATCTGCCCACAAAGCGACCACCTCATAACCATCGGACGTAACAAGCGCAGGCTGGCGCTGCGGCTGGCCTGGGGCCGGGCGCGGCGTGTTTAGACGCACCAATTTCCAGCCTTCGTGAGAAGCTCCCAAGGCGGCAATGGCACTTCCCGAGCTGTGGCGCCATTCAAAAGTTTCCTGGTGAACGTTCGACCGGTCTGTGCCCACTTCGATGGAAAAGCGATATGTATGCGACCACCCAAAAACAACATCGAGCTGCACGGCCGTGGAGCCACCTCGGTATGTTATCGGCGGTGGAAGAGTCACAGACATATTGTCAGACATGTTGGAGAAGTAGACCCCAGCCAGCAGAGGTGCCGTCTGCACATTTGGACCATTGTGCAGCGCCACGGTCGGGTCCGGGTTATTCCAACTCGATCGGATAACCACGGCATAAAGCGGTGCCTGTTGATGTTCACCAAGAGTGTATGTATACCCCAAGGTACTACCATAAAGGTTGAACGTTGGAGGGAACTGGCGCCCGATAGGTATGGAACCGGGGGCAGCATGTTGTGCCTGGGGCCGCCTGCCATCTGTCGGCCGCGCAGGCAGTTTCGGCTTAACGCCTACTGCGCTTCCAGATGTAGAAACTCTTTGCGATAGCGAACTGCTAGGTGTTGTCGTAGAAGGAGATATGCCGGTAGCTTCTTCATATGATGGCGGCGGACCGGTCGGCTCGGCTAATTGTACGGTAGTGTTGGGATGGGAGGTTGATGAAGAGTCATCCTCGTCTGATAGTTGGGTATGCCTATTACCGTAGACGGTCGGTCCTGCTTCTGTAGCTTTGGAAGTGTGATTTCTCTCCATTTCGGAGTATTAGCAAGGTTTGTCGATATGTCTTGCCAGAGAGACACGGAGATGATATTAAAAGTGGGGTGTTTAGTAAGACAGTTTTTAGCGAAAGCAAATGTGCAAGGGAGTCAGTCCGAATTAGAAGTAAAAAAGTAAGTAAGGTATTCTTGATGCGCTCGCAATATGGTCCTTATTTTGTCGACGGAAAAAAGGATGCAAGGGAGAATTCGAACCGTCTGCGTTGATGGCTAGAGAACGGATTTTACAGGCAACGGCCATGGCCACTCGTACGAAGTATTGAGTAGAATGCGCCTGTCAGATACGTCATCTCCACAGCCACTGGGCTAAGCACCTTGCCCCACCAATCGCCACATACGCAGTAAGACCTAGGTAGGAAAAGGCTATTAATATGAGATGGAGTACCCGTACGCAGTATGAAGTATTAATTGGCAGTGGCAGTGAAAAAGATGTCAACTCCATAGTAAGGGGTATTTTACCAGAGGCTTAAGGCAACAACGCTTGATTTCAAACGTATGATACGACCCAGGGCTCTAGAGAAAACAAAAAGATAAAGCAGATAATAGACGAAAAGCTAGTTGCTCAGAAAGCTTCAAATCCAGCACATTGCATGAAACCCCCAGGTCTCTCTTTTTTTGCAATAAAAAGAAAACAAAGTAAACGCGCCTCCAGATACTCCTTGCATTATGCATAGTAATTATCCCTCTACCCTCTTCATGGCTGCCAGATCGGGTTCCAGTAGAGCTGAGCTGTAGTCCGGGTCATCCGTGGGTAACTCAATGTGGAAGCGAGACATGGGGGCTGCTTCGATCTCAATAAGCTCATCGTCGGACGTGTTTCCATGGCCTAGGTCTACTGGGCCTGTTGTAATCCCCAAAATGTGGCCGCCTTTTGTCGCATCCTCGCTCAGAAAGTGAAGGTGCAAACCCGGTACACTCAGACCTTGTACAAATAATGGAGCACGAAAGCCCACAAGAGTACCTCGAGCAGCCGTCAGAGTTTGCGTGACTTGGTACTGACTTAGCTCAGACAGCGGTTGTCCTGGGTACTGTTGACTCGGCATCATGCGCATAGTCAGAGACTGAAAGAGTCCACGTAACCGAACGGCCACAAAAAGATTGTCGGCACCTAAAAGTTTGCCTTGCAACCACGCAGAAATGTCATCCTTGGTGCGCATGGAAGATGATGCTGCCGCGTGAGAAATTGTCTCGCGCAGTGTTGGCTGAAAACGTGTGACCATAGCAAAAGGTGCGATATTGGTGACATCAGACGTATCAATATTCGAAACGGTACCATCATACTTCATCTGCCAGATTCGGCCTTGATGCACGATCATCTCGCCGGAAATGTGCCGAAATGTGCCCAGACCGAAGTCGCCATGGCCAAGCAGACGTGAAAGGGGGAGGCCACGCTCTGCTACACCATCCATGAGCGCGGGTAGGACAGAGTATTGAAAAAGCTTATTGGCTGCCATAGGTGAGAGATATGGTAAGGGGGATGATGGACTCCGGATACTTCGAGAGCTACCTGGGTCTGGAGCTCTTATAGGCATGGCAGTCTTATTTCGGTCGACAACACGTTCGGTTTGCGTCGCCAACTTTCGGCTTATTGCCTGCATGGCAATTTCAGCCGCAAGACTCAACGACGAAAGCATTTCCCTTCAAACTCCTGGAAACGGGGAATCTAGTCGAGGTCCGTCTATCCTTTCTGTCGAGGCATGTGGAGACTAAACTGCCACCAGCTCCGGCCGACGGAAAAGTTTCCCGACAAGCCTCACTGTTTTCACGATGCCCGCTCTATACGCCGTATCTTTGGTATTAGTCGGAAAACTGCCCTGCCAATAACCGCACGCCTGGTTTAGAGTATCTCTTGTTCAGACGCAAACATAATACAGGCCACATCATAAGATTCATCACCACGTCCCAAACGCTCATAAGGAAAATGTCTTGTATTGTCGGTTGCTTATTCTTCCAGGTCTGGGTCTACTGCTGTACCCAAGTCCCGCGTCTCCAGAAACGTACGGTCCAGCAATTGGTCGGGGAGGTAGTCTTGCTTCACTCGCCCGTTCAAGTAGTTGGGATTGTACTTGTATTCTTTGCCATAACCCAGATCTTTCATCAGTCGTGTGGGCGCATTGCGCAGATGTATGGGAATGGGTAATGATGCCACACCGGGTTCCCGCAACGCTGCCAAGGCATTGTTCAGGCCTCGATAAGCTCTTGTGCTCTTGGGTGCCAGTGCCAGCGCCACGGCACAGTGAGCCAGTGGAATTCGAGCTTCAGGCATACCAATTTGCTGCGTTGCCGTGTATGTCGAAGTGGCCAATGTCAACAGCGAGCTGTCAGACAGGCCAACGTCTTCCGATGCGATGACAACCATGCGTCGCGCAATGAACAGTGGATCTTCACCTGACTGCAACATACGCGCCAAGTAGTACAATGTTGCGTCCGGGTCAGATCCACGCACCGATTTGTGAAAGGCCGAGATGGTATCATAGTGCTGGTCGCCAGCGCGATCGTATACCAACGTCTTTGTCAGCGCAGCTTTAAGGTCGTCCTTTGTGAGTGGCGTGCTCGTGCCTGTCCCATTGCCATCTTCTCGTGGCCTTGCCGCAATTGACATCGCCAGTTCAAGTAGATTCAGAGCCGTACGTGCGTCTCCGTCAGCAAAGGTAGACAAATACTGCAACAGTTCACGATCAATCAGGGACGATAACGCAGACGTCGACATCTCTGTCTGTGCTGGAATGTCTTTTGCCGTTTTATCCTTGCTCGCTGCACGCTCACCACTGCAGCCATCTACCGAAATGCCCGTCTCCTCCAGCACGGCACGTTCCAGAATACGCTGCACATCTTCCGCAGTCAAAGGAGCCAACGTAAAAGTTCTACAACGCGAGAGGAGGGCCGACACAATGCGGAAGGATGGGTTCTCTGTGGTGGCGCCGATAAGTGTTATGGTTCCAGCTTCAACCGGCTTGAGAAACACATCTTGCTGCGCCTTGGTGAAGCGATGGATTTCATCGCAGAAAAGAATGGTCTTGCGGCCTGTCAGCGCCAGCTCGTTGGCCGCGTCTTGGAACAGCTTCTTGCATTCTGCAACGCCACCGCTGTTGGTGGCATTCATCTCCACGAAGCGGCAGCCGGCCCGCTGTGCAATACACCGTGCAATCGTCGTCTTTCCTGTGCCTGAACCGCCCCAGAGGATCATCGAGGGAACACGATCCGTTTCGATAAGCGCCCGTAGAACGCCATTGCGCCCAACCAACTCCTGGCCAAACACCTCGTCTAGACTCTGTGGACGCATTCGTTCGGCCAGTGGAGCTGCTCGTTCAGTTCGTGAGCGCTTTGGGGTTGGGAGAGGTGCCGCATTCGCCGGCTGGACTCGTACTGGTACATCGTTCGGGTTGTCCCTTGGCGAGTTGTGGCCTGGTCCCTCGTCGAAGCTTCGTTTAATCCCTATTGTTTGTGGCAGCACTGTTGTCCCGTTCATTTCTCCGTCTCCTGCGGTATTTGCTGCTGCTTTCCGTTTTGCCAAAGGCGTCTGGAAGAAGCTGGATGCAGGACGTTTCTGTGATGAGGATGCAAGAGAGGGCGAGCTCGAGGGCGGCGGTGGCCGTTTCTGTCCTGGGGTAGCTTTATTGGAAGGCAACCCGCCAAAAGATCCTTTGTCGACAGCGTGTGTGACGCACCCGGAGTCGAGATGCGCGTTGATGTCGTTTGGCCGTACATGTTTGCCACAGATGGGACAGTCAACGGGGGCAGAACCGAGTGATTGAAATGTGCTGGCCGGAATTGATGGCTGTCCCGGTGATGATGGCATCGCAGGGGGCTGTGAGAGCATTGTGTCGATGTGGACGCCGGGTCGTTATTTCGAGCGTTTTGAAGACGTGTGCTTCGTAAAAAGACAATGTTGTGCATAAGACGCAGATACAGATGAGTTTAGGCGCGTAGAAGGGGAAGTTGGCTAGTAAGATAATATCTTACGCGCTAAAAGGATTCAGTGCCAAATTGATATGGTAGCATTTATAGCGGGGAACGTCACTACGAGTACTCCTATCGTACGGGGTATCGTAGAACACAACAATTTTTACGGACCTCAAGAGTATACAGAGTACGTAAGAAGTACGGAGTACTCCGATTCACTTTCGAAACAATTTATTGCATGGCAGGTGTGTAGATGGTGTCTTAGATACCAAAATCATGGCAATTCTAGTCGACCGATTGTTTCATTTCATCATGGTTCATCCTTCACCATATTTCACACGTCTACACCATAAATGACTCGCCACAACCGCATTGCTCCTCTGCATAGGTTAGTAGATGAATAGTCAGAGGATTGAATGCTGAGGAAGGGATACTCACTTATGTTCGGGTTTCGGAACACAAAACGTTCGTTCAGTTTGTCTTCCACCCAATCCATCTCGCTGCCGATGATGCTAAACAGGGCTTTGCTGTCCACAAGCACCCGCACACCGTCTTGCTCCACTAGCTCATCAAATGCCCCCGGTTTCTCAACATACTCTAGGTTATATGCCAATCCGCTACAACCGCGGTTGCGCACACCAACCTTCAGCAGCTTAGGTTCCGGTCCCTCAAGCAACGCTCGGACCTGCTCGACTGCCGCTGGCGTCAATCGCATAGCGGCTTTTCGTGGCGCTCGCAACTTTGATGGGCGCCTGGCAGCCGGCCTAGGCGTTTTCGATGGTTGTTTTACCAAGGCAGAGGGGTTGGTTATAGCAGCAGCCGGAGGATCTGTAAGCCCTGCAACTCTTGATCTCTCTGCACCGTTCATTGCTTGGCTTTCCGCAAATACCGCAGACGGGGTCGATTGTTCGTTTGCCGGCCTTGCCGGCGTTTCTGGAGTTGCTATCGGGTTGGCCAGTTTCTCGGTTGCTTGTAATGGAGGTACCGGTGCCAGCTGATGGCGACTGTTCATTGGCACGACAGAATCAGAGTATAATGAATATCGTGTGTACGGTCTCGGAGGGGAGGAGGTTGTGGTGGCAGAGTTAGCGACGGCTGCGACAGCAGCCGATGCTACTGGAAAATATGCAGCTGATGTGCCATGTGTGAAATGGCGTCGTGAACTCTGCTGATGAGGTAGTCGCTGGGAGAGCTGTTCATAATCCTGCGGCAGCGGTTGGTGTTGTTGCTGTTGTTGTCGTAGATGACGTAGGCTTTGACGACAAAAAACGCAAAGCGAAGTTCGCCTGGGCAGTAACAAGGCAGAATTCATGATTGTGGTATTGATTCACGCTCTTGTGATTGCGGGCAAGATCAACAAAAAGAAGGAATACCGGCAAATACAAGTTGAGGGGTTGCGGGTGAGCAATGGATAGGTTGAGAGAAATCCAATTTCTATGGATTGGCTTCACGAAGGCTAGCGCGCGGTGTACGAGTAATGGTGTTCGGATAAACTTGTAACTTCCGGGTTTCGCCGGGCCAATCAACGCTATGCAATTGGTCAAGAATACGGAGTAATCTGCCGTAATACCCGTAATATTAACAATAGCAACCAAATCCAATATAAAACGCCTACATTTCCATCTATCATATCCTACAAAATGTGTTCCTTTATGGCGTTGAAAGGAACAACCGGATCTTCACCTTTCCTTTCCTTCTAGAAGAGCCTTGACATCTCCTACAGCAATCCGGGCAACCTTTTTCAATAACGTCCGCTCGTCTGCCTCGCGATATTTCTCCCAACTATCCAAACCCTCTTTCGCCTCGATGCTCAATGTCTCATAGCCATGCTTGATTGTCTGGGCTACCTGTAGGCTCGTTAAGGTGGATGCCGATGAGTTGCTGCCCTTGACCCGGCCGCCCTTGCCACCTTTGTTCAGTGCCCCGTCTTCTAGCATCTGTTTGTAGTGCGCGCTTACGCTCACGAGCGTCTCGATGCTATTTGTCGGTCGGCTGGCCAGTTTGTATGTGTCACGAAATTTGACGAGTACATCACCAGCTTCGACGACCTTGTAAAAGAGATCGTCATAGGCAGCAGGTGTTGGTAAAAATGACTCGCCAGCCGAAAGGCCCAAGGCAATGAGGTTGACCACATGATCTACCAAGATGTCCAAATGCGATTGCCCCTGCAGATCGGCTGCATACGTAGTAAGAAAGCGGACAAGACTGATGAGCGCACGAAAGAGCTCTTCCCAGTGATAGGCCAGCCGTGTGCGTGTACGCGACAAATGTGCAACCAGTCGCAGTAGGATGCCGACGCATGATGTGTACAAGTCGACGTCAAGTCGGCGTTGCAGATTGTGTGTGATTCCGTCAACCATTGCGTCCATGACGCTGGCCGCCAGCGGGCGCGCTTGCTTGACCAGTGGTAGGTGTGGCAGCCTCTGGCGACATAGGCGCACCGACACGCGACTCTCGTCGCTGCACATACGCTTGCACAGGGCCGCATCTTCAATTAGCAGCCGGAACACCATAAGGCATGTGTGGGCGTATAGAGTTGAACGCTGTGAGCAAAACGCATGCTGCAACAGATAGGAAGCGAGTGAAATGAAGCCCGCAAAGGGTGACTCGGCCGAACTTCCGGCTGACTTCGCGGCGTTGCTACCAGTACCGGAACCAGAGGCGGGGCTGAGGCCAGGGAGGGTGCTGTTGTTGGCACTAGAGAGCGTAACCAAGTTAAAGCAAAACAGCTTGTTAGCATGTGTAAAGTCGTATGTCGCCAACAGAATGGCCGCATCTTGTCCGGGTAGCGCGGCGAACAGGCGTGCAGCCGTCTCGGCATCGTACACAGGTTTGGGCGGCATCTTGGGCCCGGGGGCCATAGCACCCAAGCCGATGAGTCCAAGTGTATTGGCCAGGGTCCAGCCCTCTGGCAGATCATCCTGAACATCCACATACTGGTCCCGTAAGCGTTGACAGCCCTGGCCGACACTGTATAGAATAGTCTGGATAGCCTTTTCATTCACGAAATCTGTGAGCCGCAGTTGATAAGGGTTGCGGAACTCGAATTTGTTATAGTTCGAAAGTAAGCCAAGCAGCATGAACGAGTCGTATGTTTCTTGAGTATCTGCATCGCCTATAAGCTGGAGAAGAGGTTAGAAAAGCACCAGCAGCGAGAAGATAAGTAGAGGGAAGAGTTGGCTATGCAAGCATACCCGTATTATAGAAGGGAAGAGATCGCGGTGGATAAAGTAAGTGAGCAACGTCGTCTGATATGCTCCTGCAGCCATAGCCAGAGCCACGTCAACGACCTTGGCACGTAGTAACGGCGTGCGTCCATTACGTAACAAGCCATCCAGCACGGCCACAAACTCTGTCATCACCATATCGACATTGTCCAGGCCGGCGAGTATGGAAATAACATCCGAGCTGGGATTGGTATACTTCTTCGCAAACACGGCAGAGAGAAGCGTGCAAAGTGTATCCAAACCTGCTGCGGCCGCCGTCTCAGACCGAGCAGACTGTCTCGCAGCAACTGGTTTGCCCTCTCCTCTGTCTGTCATGCCCCCCGCCGCCGCTGCTACAGCTCTTGCAAACAGTGCTCGAGTCTGTGTCTCGATTGCCAAAAGCGCGGCAGGAGAAAGAGTATCGAGGCGCTGGCGCAACGCACGGCGGTCAGGTCGAAGTAGAAAGAACTCGGTCCAGAAACCATCAGAAGTAAGGGGAACATCATCGTCCTGCTTTTTTGATCAGTCCAAAGGCCACATGTTTGCTTCAAATCGAGGGGAAGCTTAGGAACGAACAGCAAGCAGCTCGTCATACAGCTGTAGGATTTTTGGTTGGAACACCTCTGGACGAGGTTGATGCGTCAGGGGAGATTGTTCCATCGAGACGATGAGGGCAGAAAAATGGGTGGGGTGGGATGGGTGATCCCAAAGGGGAGGTTTCGTCGATGAGGCCGTATGCAGAACGTTTGATACGAGAACGGAGTAGATATTACGAGTAGGACAAGTAATTGCAGTTGCAGTTTCTCCAACTTGGCGAGCTAAGCCCGAGACGGCTACCCCTAATAGTTTAGGGGCTAATCGAATATTAGATGCTCTACTATTAGCATCGTGCTTAGCGCGCAAAGTACTCTTTATACCTCCATACGATTACCCAACGCAACGGTTTTGTGAATGAAAGTAGCAAGTTGCGCATGCAGAATGCTCTATTATCTTACGACATACGGAGTATTCGATACTACTCGTATGTTCATTACACCGATAAAAATACGGATACGGAGCGCTCCGTATTGATGTTCAAACTCCATTTCGTCGGAGAGGGCTCCATTATTTTCCCGAGTCGTGCGCAGCTGCGACCAATGCAGGCCAACACGCAAGACAAAAAAAAGGAATACATCAAAAAGCACTGATCAGAATCGAATTCCAGCGAAGTGGAAAAGAAAGTAGACATCGGCGTCAGACGCCCCAGCTTCCTCGCCGTTCACGCATTCCCCAGGCCAGGGGGCTAATGCTGTCCAGATCAGGATGCTGTCGTGCCCATTCATAAATGTAGAGTTTGAGAGCATGCCACCGCGGGCAGTCATCGTGGCTTGCGGAATTTCGCGGTTTCCCATCACCAGTCTTGTCGTCGATATCGTCTAGCGAGAGGTGTCCGGTAGCATGGCCAATACCATCCATGGCATTGGTATCGTCGCGTTCCAACTCAACCACAGGGATACGCGAGATCTTAGATAGCTCGTCATCATATGCCCGGGCCATGGCCGGATAGCCAAGCGACAGGTAATTGTATACCTGTGTGACAAATGAGTCGGTGAACTCGGCAGCAATTTTTTCATTTCGCTCCGATGCTGCTTTTTCCTCCTCTAGGCGTTCATCCAGACCAACGAGCACATGATGCCCTTGTGATCCAGCGTGTTGCTCAAGCTGCTGCTGTGACCGATGCTGGTCCATTCGCAAAGCCATTGTGACACTTCCAGCGCTGCTTAACCCAGGAGTTGGCTGCATCGTGGCTGCTGCAGACTTGGCCTCGCCGTCCACCTCTCCATCCATACATGCTGGTTCCGTGCATATAGCACCTCTTCCGGTTGCGCTGAATGCCAATGCGAATGGATCGCAAGGTGAGCTTGGCGGGAAAGGGGTGGCCAACATGATCGGGCGCTCGATCGGCGCCAAAGCCTCATTCTTCTCCCGCGAATAACAATATCCGTTCCACAAGCCGTGTTTCCCCGTGGCATCCCGGTGAGAATCATTTCGATAGTCGCTAATGCTCCATAGGTGCTGTGGGTCCAACTTCGTTTGTTTAGGCGACAAACACTGGACAAACACCAGGTCCTTCCCCAGCATCGGTGGTGATCTCAAGCGTAGCCTGTGCAGATCTCGTTCGGCAAACAAGTCACGATTCCGATAGCCCGCAAAAGGACCACGTCCCCGGAATTCGTTGTCGATGATTACTGGAGTAGCAGGTCCGCTTATCAGCTTTGCTTCTGGCACAGATGGCACGCATGGCGGATCACCAT
Organism: Dryadomyces quercivorus; assembly: GCA_002778125.1. Taxonomy (NCBI): domain Eukaryota; kingdom Fungi; phylum Ascomycota; class Sordariomycetes; order Ophiostomatales; family Ophiostomataceae; genus Dryadomyces; species Dryadomyces quercivorus. The sequence goes on along the minus strand of PCDE01000005.1, from coordinate 3,758,450 downwards.
GCTTCGGAGCAGATGCAATATTCTGCCGTAATATTTCATCTTTGTCGTCATCCTCCATATCTCCTTCTACTTCACGCAACTTCCGGGCATAAGCCGGAATCCCACGATATCCGTCGGAGGAACCGGGTAGCCTGAAGGGCTCCTCTGTAATGAACGGCATGTGATCCTCGCCCATGGAATTGAGCGGAGAATCCGGTGTAGTGTTGCGGGCGGTGGTGGTCCAGATGGGGTCGCTCGGCGGGCTGTCCATGCTCATCCGGTCCAATTCCAGTGTCGAAATGCGCTCGATGTGACCAGATACTGGAACAGTGGTTTCTTCCTGCTCAGCCTTATCTGCGTCGGCAGAAATTTCCGTATCTGAAATCAAAGAGGCACCGCGAATCTTAGAAAGATGCTCATAGTGCTCTTGCATTTCTTTCAAAGCCCAGCCAACATCTTCGGTGAGCGAGTCACGTCGAGACCGGCGTGCAACACGGTGTAGATTCGGACCCGTAGTGTTTCTGCTCTGGGAGCCACTGCTATCATCGTCGGAAGCTTCACGAATGGCAAAATGTTCGGCGCCGCCAGCGCGAGCTCGGCTGTTGGGGAAGACGGCCAGAGCATCTTCAAGAATGCGTTTTTCGTTCTCCCGAACAAGAGTTTCGAAGAAATGATCAGCGGTTTCGTCGTCGCATGACTCGCGGCGAGCCAGCGACAGCACTCGGCGATGTTTCTTGCGTGTTTTCAAGGCGTAGATGTGATTGTGATAAGGTGTGATATCCGTCTTGTCCGTGGGCTTGGTTGCCGGGCCAATGTCGCCAACCCGTCGGGACCGGCGAGATGACTCAATAAGTTGTGGTGCAAACCGCCTTTTTTCCTTCGGTTTGGTCCATAGTCGGCGAGGCGGCGATTTTGATCGTCGTGGTGACGGTGATGGTGATGGTGATGGTGGAGGGACAGTCCCCTTTCTGTAGCGCTCAAAGGTGGTCTCAATCGGCACCGGAGCAAAGCGCCGGCGCGGAGCCGGCTTTGCGGACGTCTGTGCCATGGCAGGCGGTTGTGTATAAGGTGAAGGTCTTCAACAATCCGAAGTGAGAAGCATCCAGTCATGCAAGCCGGTTAGGGGAATCAGTCGGAAAAGATAATAGAACAAAGGGGTCGGCTTCCAAGAGAACAACTGTGGCGAGCTGCTTCGTATTCAGGCATCTGTTAATGGTTTGCGGCTTTATCGGCCTGCCCCAGTGTCCCTTTCCGTTCTCGGTGTCTCCCTTCTCTTTGTATCTTACTCGTAAAATTCGAGGCGCTGCAAGGTAGCCCTATGCTGTAATGCGAAGGGACAGCAGCAAAGAGGCAAAGAGAAAGGGACGGAAGGACGGAACAACAGGGCAGTGTGGGATTGTCGTCACGGCATGTCAGGGAATGGGCAGCGATCTGGGCTCGATACGAGGGGGGTTGAGTGCAAAGAGATGGACACGACACTGAACAGGCGGTCAGAAATAATAGCGCCCGTCTGCGTGGCGGTCTCTCTCGGTCGTCTCTTGCACATTCCTAATTTAATTAGGTATCTTACCCTGTAGTCCTGTCTACAATGCCTGAATGGAATGCCGAAGCTGCTGAGTGAACCCCACCAACCCCACTACTGCCGCCGAAAAGGGCGTAGGAGGTATTACGGGGTACGAATACAAATTCTACGAGTGTTGTGACTCAGGTGTCACCAGACCTTTTGTGTGGGCTGAATTTTGAGCTTCCCCTGAAGTGTCATTTTGTAATAATGGTGCTCGCACTCGCACTCACACTCACACATTTTTTTGTCATGTGTCTGTCAGCTCGCGCGAAAAGCCCGTCTTGCTCGTCCCGCCCGTCTCACCCATTTCACATTTTACACTACAAGTACGAAGTACAAGAATAATGGTTCATGCATTTTCCAAGTGTTCCGAGCGCAAACCTGGATATTGCGGAGTACTCTGCAAGCCACCAGAACATGGTTCCTCATCTCAGTACGTTTCGAAACAATAGAAAGACATGCCCCCGTGTCGTCTTGCACCCTGCATGCCGCCCATCACCTGTTCTACCACATCGGAAGAATTCTGCACTGTCCCTGTGAGAGCGGTGAGGCAACAATACAGTACAAGTACGGAGTACTCCGTATTACCTGTTTCTCGTCTCCACTCATGTCGGGGCGCATGGCCGGTTCCATGTACCCGTACGGAGCATTTTACTGCACTGCCACTAATATTCATGCTCCGTACGGTGTATGGGACGGAGTACGGAGTACTCCGTATGCAGCGAGATTTAATACTCCGTACCTCATAACGAATTAGGGGAAATTGTAAGTATGGGTACACAATACAGAATACAAAAGCACAAAAGTATTTGTACAGGCGAGTACGGATGGGTATCTTACGGGGCATTTGTAGTAATAATTGTACTCGTACGGAGTACTCCATACGGAGTATGGATTATGGAGTACTCCGTACTCGTACGGAGCAAGATGCTGCGTACAGAATACGGGTTACGAAGTACTCCGTACCCCGTACTCGTAAGATACGCAGTAAAGGATGGAAGCAAAGAAAAGAAAAAACAGCCTGTACGGAGGTCCCTACCAAAAGAGTTGACCCAATCTCTCCACACCGCCTTTCAAAATTATAGTGAGTAGCCCGCTATAACTACTCCCTAAAACAAATATTCTGCTTGGCAGATCCACAAAAGGCGGTGAGAAAACCTGGTCAACTCTTTAGGTAGGGACCTCCGTAGTATCGCTTGTATGAAGTAAGGAGTACCCTGTACGGAGTAATCCGTAGAATACTCCGTACCCCGTATAAAATAGAGAAATATTACCTGACTTGTTATCCGATCACTCAATTCCTACAAGTACTCCGTACTCGTATCTTACTCCGTACTCCGTACTTCGGCTCATAATGTCGATCATAGCTGTTATCTATGGAGATACTCCGTATGCCTACAGAAGCTTCATGCGAAATAGGGTAACACTATCTGTGGTTTCAATAGGTTTAAACCACCAAGATAACGAAGGCGCCGAAAGCACCAAGCAACCCGACAGCACCATCGAACGTCTAGGTCCTTCCGTCAAACAAGGTACTCGTACAGCCCTAGGCTGGGTTATATGTCTAGCCAGTTGTTTTTGTAAGTTGCTTTTGTAAGTTCCTTCAAATGCATACGACATATGTAACGCAACACTAGACGCAAAGCAAGAATGTATTATCCATAGGTGACGCGCTTTGTAATAAGCCTTGCTTCTTTGGGCTGTTTTTGCCACATGCCCACTGTCCAAACTCATCTTCATAATACGACATCTACGGGGTACACAATAGTGAGCTCTACACCAACTCTTGGTGCGGAATTCTCTGGAAAAAACACCCTCCCTAAATCTTCCCATCACAACTAAGAATACCGGTCGGCCAGACTCGCCCCGGTATCTCGCATAATCCAAATTAAGGTTTTCATCGCACTCACGTTTCTTATCTACGGCCAGTCCGCGTCTCAGAACCTAGCGGAGAATGGAGCGGCACATTTAGAGTCGACAGGCGAGAAGGCGCCGCTTGTTTCTTTGTTTTTACCCATATTATCTCCATGCCATCTTTGATAAGTGCCTTAATTCTCGCTCCTTTCCCTTTTCGCCGTGGCTCTTTCATTCCTTTGTCGTTTACATTGTACTCTGTACAATGTGCCTGCTCTCTCGGCCATTGGGCTTAAAGTTCCTCATTAGGTTTTACGAACATAGTCCAGCGTGGCCTCGCATAAATGGTTCGACAGACTAACATATGCTGGGAATCACTGGGTAAAAAAGAAAGCATCACAATTTAGTGGTCCTCGGTATTTCCTGTGTGTGTGTGTTTGTTTTCCTTTCGTTTTCCTTCTCTTTTATATTTTGGCAAAAATGGCCGCTATTGGCAGCGATATCTCTCAGTTGTCACGGCACAAAAGCATCACACCCGATAGTGCACAGAGAACCTCCAACATTACTGCCAATCATGATTTCGAAGTGGATGTTGCAAGTTCGGTCACTGCCTCTCCGCTCTCATCGTCACTCCAATCCCCCTCTCCTAGCGCATTCATGCCGCTCAATGTGGTTATTGCTACAACTCCTCCGTCGTCTCTTGACGGCTGTGAGACCTGCACATCCCCTCCTAGCGCCACGAGCAGCAAGGCAAATGAAGACGCGGTTGTCGATAATAATGAAATGCGCAACTCGCCCAATAGGGCGCCACAGAGGTAAGCTTTGCGTATCCATCTCTCGCAACATTTCACCGCAGAATACGAAGTACGGACTATGGAGTACGGAGTACTTTCTTGCTAAATAAACAAACAATACTTCGTATTGAGTATGATTTACAGGCCAATATTAACCTCTATCCATATGAGTTATGCTCGTACCTGTACAACTGCGCCTCTTGCTATCCAATCGCGCCCAACGGCACGAGCCACAGAGTCTGCATTAGACAGGGGACACCAAGATCCACTAGTCCTCGCCAGACACAACAAAAAAGACAATACGAACAACTGTGGCAAAATCAACCAAACCATCACTGCCACTTTGGCTGAGCCTTCCACCTCCTTGACTGCGATTCGATTACAACCGCTGCCGTTGATCCCCCCAGCTGACACCTCTACCGCGAAAAAGAGCCCGCCTGAGAATGTTGCCTGCGAATCGATAATTGTCAGTCCCTCCGCTACCATCAATGCGTCCTCAACGCGCAGCAAATGGGACAGCCAAAACATACGAGTGGTACCTGGTATAGCATCACTACCGTTCGAGTTACCACGGCCAAAGGCCACGCCGACACTGTCACAACAGCCTACCATATTTTGCGCGCCATCATCTCACGAAAACCCACCTCTCTGCCAACCCGTTCCTGGCACCAACACACGCTCTAGTGTCTTTGCAGGCAGCATTGCTCAATTAGAAGCCTCGGCTGAACGTTTGTCTATGACCGACTCCATCGACGACGCCATCCGAGAAGAACACCAAGAGCTGAAACGTAGCGACAGCAGACGATCCTCTATCCTCGCTGCCAGTATTCGGCATTCTGCGGCACGAACAGCTTCCCACTCTAGCATTTCATCTGCCGGCGGCATAACTTTTCAGGCACGACCTACCTATTCGAGGCCGAATTCGATCATCGAGCTAAATACTGCGAGAAGAACGTCGGGGTTTACCATACACGAACAAGTCATGTCTCTGGCTTCTTCGGTATCGGGTGTCAACCATCTACAGCCGGGCAGTGCCACGGGCAGCATTGAAAATGACAGTCCGTTAGTTCCAACCGCTGATCTGCCTGTTGCTACCAACGAAGGGTTTCCCTTCGTATCGCGTCATGGACCAGGCAATGTTTCAGTCCGCAGCAATCGATCTGGGCATCGTACCCTTCCTGAAATTGTCGAAACAGAACCGCCCGTGACACTTACCCAAGATGCTCTGGATGAGGCCGACCGCTTGATAGCCACAGGAGCAAGCCACGATGATGACGATGACACCATACGGGCCAGCGCTCACCAACATGTCGATACCGGCCATGACCATGATCAGGTCCCGTACGAAAGTGAACATTCCCAAGGACAGCAGGAACGTCCAAAATCTACTGCCTCTGGAGGGACATACGAACAAGCACAGGTCGCCTTTGGCGATTTCGACGGCGTCCATTGTGATCCAGATACCACAAGCGACTATTTCCCTGCGGAACGGACACGGAAAGGCATTCCTCTGCCGACACAACCTGTGCCAACTTCGTTCGCGGATAATGATTCCGGTCGTCCTATGCAATATTATCCCGCTCGCGTTCCTGCTGTGCTTCAACTACCTCCCAAGTTGTCAAAAAATGCAAAGTCGGGCGAAAGAATAAACAAACGATCGCAGGTCCTCAGTATGATCGGTCAGGCAGATGCCCACCCAAAGAAAGAACAACACCAATCGCGATCATGGCTACCAGACCCCCTAGCCGACATCGGCTCGTTTTCTATGGATGCAGAATATGCCATCAATGGAGGCCCTCCAGCAGTAGATAATACTCCTTCGACACTTGATCCGAATGCATCTCCAGGAGTAGACCCTAGTGGCGCTACTGAGTATGCAACGACTGATACAAAGAACCTTCGTCGCCCTCCTCGACTGGCAGCTTTGGACAAACGCAAACTGCGACTGTCAGGCTTAGGCAATGTTCCGCCCCAGCTTCGTGCGTCCGCATTTTTTGATATGCCAGCACCCGCGACCGAAGTGGAGGTGAAGAACGGATCGGCCATGGACACACTTGACAGCATGCTTGATGCTGCAGCGACCGCGCCTGTGAGCGCATTCACCGACCATGCGTTTGCTGGCACGTTGGGCGCAGAAGTGTATGGTCCAGAAAAGAAGGTTGACAACAAATCTTCCGTGGCTGTTTCTGGAAGCATGGGAAGTAGTCAAGCACAACTCTCGTCCGACCAAGAAGGACATACCCGTTCCAAGAAGGGCCCGTTCACGTCGTTGGTGGGACATATCAGGAAAGTTGGTGAACCTACTCATCGGGCTGATGAAGCGCAACCCGTTACAACTGCAACCAGCAGGCGGGATTTGTTGGAGGAGGATGGAAATGAACTCCCTGTGGAGGTTAACCACGCAGGTAACCCGATTCTGGATAAGGACGGAGTGGCCGACGTCGGTTCAGACGATGAGAAAGAGCCAGGTGAAGACCAAGTTTACCAGGGCGCGCCAACAACCCTACTTGCCGAACTCCAACTGCGCAAGCAACAGCAAAAGCTACGGACGCAACCTACGTACAAAACATTTCCCAACGGAATGCACTCCACTCTGTTGGAGCTGGACACAGTTGCTGAGATTGAACGGAAAGCACGGAAGGGCAAAAAAGTGAACTTGGCATGGGAGGATTCCGCAGGGAACCCGGATGACAAAGAAGACGATGACGAAGATGTCCCGTTAGGTGTGCTCTATGCAGCAAAAGTTGCCGGCTACAGTGATGTCTCGGCAATGGCGGCCGAGATGAATCGGCCACTGGGCCTGATGGAGAAAAGAGAGCTGGAGGACAATGAACCACTGAGCAGTCGCCGCAATCGTCTGCAGAGCGGCGCTGGAATCAGCATATATCTCGCTGGTGCTGGAAATTTCGGAAAACACCAAAGTATGCTCTCATTGATGCCAAGCCCTGCTGCCTCATGTGCTATCGGTGCAGTCGTTGCCGACAGTCAAGAGAATAGTGTTGATGAACGTGAGGATGAGCCTTTAACTGCGCGGCTGCGTCGCATTAAAGCCAAGGAAGAGAGCGAACTTCCCCGTGCTCGGCCTGTGAGCACATCCTTTTCGACGGAACTTCTCAGCCAGTTTGGTGACGCCGATGTGGAATCAAAAGGAAAGGGAAAGGCAAAAGAGGCAGTGGTAGCCAGGACCCAACCCTTGGAAGAGGAGGAGACGCTGGGCCAACGTCGTCGTCGGCTACAAGCGGAAAAGGAAAGCCGCGAGCAAGAAATGCTGCATCTCGGCAATGTCTCTGCCGGTCCTGCCTTCAACAGTCAAGCCTTGGAAGCCCTTACGGGAGGCGGCCAGCTCTCACACCGGCTTTCTATGGCCAACATGTTGGGAGCCCATCCGCTTGAAAATGCACGTGGAAAGCAGGATCCCCGATTAGGCATGGGTATTCGGGCTTTTAGCTCAACGGCAGCTCCTTCACGCGTGGGTGGTGGATACGGAAGTGCCTATGGCACGCCTATCTCTGGAAATTTCGGTAGGCAATCCCTGGCTGTGCCGGTACCAGGGCAGCCTCGGGGCCAGATTGACCGTGTCGAACGCTGGCGTCAAAGTGTATTGCCATGATCAAATTGTCTTTCTTTGTTACCACTTATTGTGCATCTTTGTTTAATACTGCATTATATATGTATCTTCTTGTTAGCGTACCCAGAGACATGCCCGGAGCATGACAGCAGGGGGGTTGAAACAAATCTAATAATACAAATGCCCAATTTGAATTTGTTGAATGCTGGATTTCAAAGATGTAACAGTGACTATACGGGATCTAATTGGAAATGACCCATGCCTCCAAGTGTCTATCAGAATATGCCCTCCCTCATCTCCGCACGGAAACTTCACTCGCAGACTTCTTATATAACTTTTCCGGGGGAACTGCATCACGGCCCGCGCCGTCTGCCTCGTCGTCGTCGTCTTCATCCTCCTCATCGTCGACATCGTCAAAATCGACTTCGTTCTCTTCCACCATGCCACTGTCATCCAGTTCTTCAATGGCATCTCCCTCTTCATCACCTTCGTCATCATCGTCTCCGCTGCTCTCTTCTTCCTCCTCCATCTCGGCGACGCCTTGGTCATCTTCAGCATCTCCATTCAAGCCCCCGGCTGCTGTTACAACCTCTGCAGCTCCTGTAACAAGAATTTGGCCCGCAACAGCAGCTGCCTCTTCCTTCGCCTCAATGAAAACAGCAACCGTATCCTCTTTCATGAAGATGCCACGTGCACTGCCGGGATGTTCCAGACGGTCATATCTTTCGCTGGTACCAGAAGCACGGCCAATACTCTCGGCGCTGCTCCGCTGGCTTCGTCGTAGCTGCATCTGTGCGTCTAGCATGTCAAGTTTCCCCTTGAGCAGCAGCAGGCTGTTCAGTCCACGTGCCCGTTCCTCTAGCACACGGTGCAGCTCTTTCAGAGATTGTGTCACTCCCGGTTGACTGGCTAATGCTCCGCCATGCGTGATCAAAGTCCATTGCACCCAACCAATCAGCGTTTGTGCCCGTCCGGGCCGGCGGTACATACGCGCCGCTAGCTTCTGCAACAGTGGCCCAGCAAGTGCTGGATCCATACGTTGGATAGTGTTGCGCACCCAAGTTGTGTTCGATGTCGTGCCGAAGCATACCTCTAGGTTTGCATCGTCGTTGTTGCGTAGGGCGGCGTTGAGTAAGTGGCTCAGCGATGCGAGATTCGGCGATTGTTTGGTTTCCGTGCTGTCGCCGCCAGCTTTGGGATCCAACGCCATGCCTCTCGCGCCGACCTCTTGTATGAGACCAAGCATTGCCGGGACATCAACCGTTCCCTGATCGCGGACGAGGTCGCCAAATGTTGGCTCATCGTCCGACACCTCGTCAGGTTCACTGTTGTGCGATCCGTTCGTCATTGCGATGGCATTGGGTACAGCCTGGCCGTTGGTTTGTTTCTGTCCCTCATTTTCATTCTCCTCTTTCTCGTTGTTCCCATGGTTCTGGTCCCAGTCCCCATCTTCCTCCTCGTTCCCATCTTCGTCTTCCGCCTTGTCCGAATCACTTGAAATTTCCACCACGTCTGTGGTCCAGGCAGCTGCACCTCTCGATACAGCCGAAACAGATGCGTTTGCCTCACTGACCCGTGGCTTTATCGTTGCTTTGGCACTCCGTTTAGTCACTGGCCGTGCCACCTTGACAGGAGGTGTTTTTCTTTTCATCGATGCCATTCCTGAGAAGTGCCTTCTGATTAGAGCGAAGAAGGAAATAAATGGTAAAATTAAAGTATTAAACAAAATGGGAGAGTTCGAGAATTTCAGTTGCAGCTGGCTCTCAAGTCGTGTATGTTTCAGGCAATACAGCCAGCTTGTGAATGCTGCTGGTTCATGAATCAATAGGACCAAAAAAAAAAAAAACTTCCTATATGGAGTACGAGCAAGTCTTCAATTTTTTATGACCCACAAAAGATAACAATATCTACACGTGATCTTCCACATGATCTTTAGGTCCGAAATTGAAATTGACTGTTATTTTGAGACGCGACACCAACAAAATGTCGCGTATCTTACTACGCCTCGTCCTCGTACTCGTACTTGTTACGAGTAGTTCCTATTCCGTACGTAGGTAATAAGACGTACTCGTAGGGAGCAGTAGCTGTCTAGATAAATTAAAGCAGTAAAACAAGTACAGATATTTTTGGAGTATAGCGCTTGGCTGTATCATGCAAATGAAGAGCCCAGAACATCATTGTTTGTCTTTTTCTTTTCTTATGTATGGAGTATAAGTACTCCGTAAGCTTCTCGCGATACCCTCAGCAAATTTTGTTTTCTTTCGGAAGGGATGTTGCGTGGCCTGTGCCACGCGGCGTCTGATTGGTTGAGCGTTGCCAGGTGGGAAGCAAGGGTACATAAGCAATTCACCCGTTTTAACTTTTTTTCTGATTGCTCCTCCCCTCCTTTGTCCTCCTTTTCTTCTTTTTTTTTCTTTTTAGCTGTACGCCCCTTAGTGATCACGCACAGACCACCATCTGACCCACTATTGGTTTACTGTGTCCAACCATAAGCGAATCACAGATAAGAACAGATCAGAAGACTTCAGGGCCCTTCAAAATAAATACCTCTCTCCCTCCAACCGGGACTGATATGTGTTTTTTTTCTTTGAATTTTTATAAAAGCGACGTACCTCCGGTCCCACATCCAATCACAGGGCTTTTCTGCTGACTACGCACCACATAACCAACCACAAAACCGTGCTTCTTAATTTCTCCTTTTTTTCTATTTATTTTTGCGATTTGTTTCTTTAATTCTCACCCCTGCCTTCCTCCTCCCGCCACACAACCCGCCACAACCCGCCACACTCCTTATCCACCACTAACCAACCACTACGGAGAATCCGCCCAGCCTTCTCAGATGGTCGCATAATGTGAGTATCCATAGTGTCGCGATGATTGCTTTGCGCCAGCAAAGTCAATTGTTATTGCGCACTCCCTATATTGTCCTAGCCATGGCTTTCTTTATATGCGCGTCGCCGCTAATTATCTAGAAATGCAGCCGCCGTCTCGTGCTTTGTTGCTCTTTTCACGTTGAATTCAGCTCGATTTTTATGCTCTACGGATGGCTGTCGTGACATCATCGCACCCGTCCAATACTGTTCCTCTCGATCAGAAGCCGGCCCCGAAGATGGCATCCCTTCCAGGCGAACACGTGCAAACAAGCAACGGTATGAATGGGTAAGTTTGATTGCCAACGCGTAGTCATTCCTCTATCTGCCTTGATATTGTGTTCTCCCCATCACTATCTTGTGAATCCATTGATTCATTGCACACGTTATTTTTATTTCGATTCTGTCACTGGTGTTCATCAATATCCTTCCATGCTAACCAGTCCAGCCATCACCGCGCAATATCTGAAGAATCATTGAACAGCGTGGCGGCAATCCCGACCGGCGCTGACGCCGACAACAAGCGAGTCGAATTTAACAACTCCAAAAATGCGGATGCTTTCGCGATGAACGACCTGCTACCTGCCCAACCATCAAAGGCAGACGCTTCGGATGTAGCGACTCCTGCGAAGTTGGAAGATGCTCAAGAAACCCTATCACAACCACCGCATGAAGAAGATACGTCTCCACAGCCGGACAGAAAGGAAGACGTGAAGATAGAATCAATGCCTGCAAACGAAAGAATCCCCGAGGAGAACTTCACTACGGCCCCTCAGCAAGAACCAACGGTTTCCGAAAAGGACATTTCAAAGTCTAACCAAGAAGATGTCGATATGGCCGATGCTAGTTTGGATCATCCTGTTGTGAATACGGATTCTACGTCGGCTGGTGGTACAATTGTCGCAGATACATCATCTGCTCGTGCTACATCTGCCTATCCTCGCTCCTCATCTGGCTTGCTCCCATCTCTTCGTGACGACCCTGCTGCCTCTCCTGCTGTCGATTCTGTCATGACCGATGTTCCTTCAAACAAGGTTGCTCGTGAACGCGAGGATGACAATGAAGACGAGCGATCCGTGAAGCGTGCCCGAACCGAGGATGGAGATGTTTCTCCAGCTCATCCTGTGCTGCAGCCGCAAGCCGAATCGTCTACGGCACCAGCGCAAGAAACAAAGATTGATCCTTCTGTTATTATCCCTCCGCGTGTGCGAGCGGCCACGAAAGCGGGGAGTTTGGCGGATCCAAAGCTTGATGGTGCCACAATCACGCCTTATGCAAATCGCGAAATCCGGCGTGTGCTCGCCAGTGTGAAGAAAACCAAAGTCGGCAACAATTTCAAGGACCCGGTATACAAAAAATGGCCCTTTTTGTGGGATTCCTACATCCTACGTGTGGCAAAGCCTATGGATATTGGTCAAATGGAGCGCAATCTGAGAGAGAATTCATATGCGTCTCACGGAGAGTTCATCAATGACCTGTTTCTGATATTTGAGAACTCTGTCTCCTTTAATGGCCTCGGAAATATGGTGACGGACGAGGCCAAATCCTTGGTGGACAATTTTTTCACGCGTCTAGCAGAGATCTCGGCAAGGGAACCACAGAAGGCAGACAAAAAGGACGCGAAACAGCTCCCAACCCGACAGACTGAGCCTCGAACGGCCACAAGTCGCCGCGAGTCCAGAGGAGCAGCTACCTCTCCAATCGAGGAGTCTGTGACAGCAATTTCTGCAAGTCCTATTTCTGTGTCTGTCCAAACTGCCGGGGCTATATCTAGCACTGCAGCGCCCGGTGCTGCAGAAGCCAATACGCCCGTGTTCGCAGTACCAGCATCGGGTATGCCGATTATCCGTCGCGACTCGACAAAAGTGGACGGCGATCGACCAAAGCGGCCCATTCATCCACCTAAGAACCGAGACTTGGGATACGAGCCGAAGAATCCCAAAAAGAAGCTTCCAGAGTTTCGGTTCTGTGAAGAAGTTTTGAAGGAGCTTGTCAAACAGAGACATTACGAGGTCAATCACTGGTTCCTGCGGCCTGTTGACCCTGTCGCAATGCAGATTCCAACCTACCACAAGGTCATCAAAAAACCGATGGATTTGGGCACGATGCAGACCAAATTGAATTTGGGCGAGTACAATTCGGCAAAGGATTTCGAGAGCGATATGCAGTTGCTCGTTAAGAACTGTCGGAAGTTCAATATAGCTGGGGAAGTAGTGGACGCGTGCAACCGACTCGAAGAGCTTTTCAAAGCAAAGTGGACCGAGAAAGACAGTTGGATTGCTGCACATACATCTCATACTGTTTTGAGCCCGGCTGGGGGCTCAAAGGACGATGACTCTGAAGAGGACGTTGATGACAGCGATGCCGATGCCGACGAAATATCTGTGGCACCATCTAGTGCTACGGTAGATGCTCTTGTGAAGCGTCTAGAGGAGGAGAACAACAGATTGAGTTCTCTTCTGATGGCTAAGATTCCGGACATGACCATGATCACTACGCAGCAAACGGTCTTGAACATGATCCAGAAACAGATTGTGGAAGAGAAGACCAAGCTAGCAGCAGCGGAGGCAGAGAAGCGGTCGCGGAAGCCGGCGAAGGCGAAACTAGCAAAAGGGAAGAGGATGTCGGGGGGTACCGGATCTGCAAAAAAAGCTATTGGCACTGGAGTGGGTACAACATCAAAGAAAACCTCGAGCAGCACGACGAAGAAAACACCTAAGCCGAAAGCATTCGGGCAGGCGGAGAAAAACGTGGTCACTGATGGGATCAACAATCTGGACATGCAACAGCTGGAAAAGGCCATTGAGATCATCAAGAAGGATACCAATCAAGAAGTAAGTGCTTGACACATACACTTTACCTAATGTTTCATTTTAGATTACATGGCTAACCAATCCAGGAGAGTGAAAGTGGCGAGTTGGAGCTGGACATCGATCAACTGTCACAAGATGCACTCGGCAAGCTGTACGATTTAATCATCAAAGCGTTTCCACACATGAAGGTGAAGACGGAGAGGTTCAAGGCTGCTGGCGAGGCAACGTCGGTGAACAAGCCGAGTAAGCCGAAGAAGCACAAGCCCATGGGCAGGTTGGAGCAGGAACGCAACATTGAGAAACTTCGTGAGATCAAGGCACAATTCCAACGACCAGGAAGTGGAAGTCAGGAGCCTCTACCTTCCGTGGAAGTTAGCCAGCCCACCGGAGAGGAAGAGAGTGAGGAAGAGAGTGACGCCGACTCCGAGGAAGAGTAAACGGTGAAATTCGCCATAGTCGTCATGTCATCCTTTTTCGAGTTATCGGTCTTGCTGCCCTTTTCTTTTGCAGTTCTTCCACCTGGCCATGTTCCACCTCGTCTGGGGTTTCTCTTCTTTTTTGAGAACCTCTGTACAGTGTACTATTTCTTCAGTTGATGGATGCTGCGTCGCCCGTGGTATGATTTTGTCAATATTTTTGCAGTCTTCATGTCTTTCGATTTTCAGGCCAAGGTGGCCTAAAAGGGAGAACAAGAGGCGTATTGGTGCGGACCTGAACGAGGCGTAAGTTTGTTATTCGGGAGAAAAAGGACAGGGCAAGGACGGCATGGTCTGGCTGGTGGCATTTGTTAGTTATTTGGTACGACGCGAAAATGAAAATGAAAGAGAAAAAAGAGAGAAGAGGAGAGAAGGACAAAAGAAACAAACGCGATGGATGTCGGATTCCTATCATTTGTTTGTTGTATCGTTTTCCGGGGAAGGAGAGTTTGAAAGGATGAGTGTTCAGCTAGCTGAGCATTGTTAATGAATATTGTTGTATTACACTGCCGAGAAAACACAGGCGGCAAGGTAGTAAAGAGAAAGCCGACATACAAAACCACGGAGTACGATCCGTAGGAGAAATGCTTTAAGGTCATGAACACAACTATTTGGCCAATTATCCCTTCCCTTATCAAATGTAATCACTGTTTTACCCCGTAGTGATTTTCTTTGGTTCTGCGGACTATTGTGCATTAAGTGCATATAATATACAGGAAAAGAGGCAAAAAAAAAAATGAGGTTCGCGCGTGCCAAGGCCGCGTCACGCCCATACTCCGTATTTCGGGCACTTGGGATACTATTGTGGTCTCTGGCAAAAAGAGCGTACGGAGTACTCCGTACTCTGTACAGAGTACTCCGTAGACAGCCAGATCTAGGCCTGCTTGTCAAATAAGATAATCTTACGATTGCATGTGAAGTACGTCGCAGGAGGCGCTGTAAACTCGTAACGCAGATACGAGTAGGAGTACGGTTACAAGTTAGATCTTACACTGTACTCCATACGCTACGGAGTACGTACTCATAGTACTCCGTACAGCGGTTAGGATCCACCAGCTTACGAGTACGAGGCATTTGCCAGTAAGAGCCCCGGCCACTGTCATACTCGTACTGTACTACCATTTATTTTCGTATACGGAGTACACTGTTTTACAGAGAAAGTATGTGTTGTAAGGGGTACGTAGTGTAGACAGTGCTTAACACAGTGCGTTATGCATCATCCTTCGTAAGGCTAAACGAGTTAGCCCAGAAAAACAAGGCACCGAAATGGCAGGGACACGCAAGACCCCCTGGAGTGTCGTGGCTCATAGCTGATCGCCTTTCTCCAGAGACAGTCCGGGCTTACTCGTATTCCCCCCTCTTGAGTTTTTGTTCATCATTCTTTTTCTCCATGCTCATTACTCCGTATCTTACGGAGTGCATTGTATTAGATCTGGCATCCTTTTTTTTGCGTTCTTGGCTGAATAAGTTTTGACCTTATTGCCTTTGCAACAAGGTATTTAGACGACCGTTGTTCGACTATTTTCGTGAATGGTTCCGACCGTGCCGCTTGTCTCCTTGCTAACGAGCTGTCTTGGCATCTTCTAAGCCTTCTTCTACGAAGTACTTGCAACAATATCGAGACGTTGCACAAAACCGCCTCACGCGACGCCAATCGCCAGAATAGCATGCAAAGGTGCCGGCTTTCCATGCAGCCCTGATTGTCTCGGTTCTTCTCCTATCCGGCCTGCCAGTTTTGTACCATCTTCACTTCCTGGTTTGTGCTGCCATTCAACGCCGTGGTGCTCGTTATCTGTCACCATGTATTCACCCACCGGCGGTTCTGACTCCCTTGTGGCGTCCGTTTCTACCACCGTGTACGAACAATATGGATTACGGCCCTTGCTCGCTTTCTTCTCCCATCGCGTCATTCGAAGCGGACCTAAACTGCTCCTCTATCTAGCCGTCTTCCTTTCTGGCTTCGTTGTCATTACAAAGTCTTTGTCCATCAGCCTCCCTGAGTTTTCCATCGTTGCTAGCTCCACGCGCCTCTGGCGTCAGCGTCCTGGCGCTCATTCCGACTCCTCCCAAGCGCCTATCGGTTCCAATGCGGGATCACCCGGTGGCCTGCGTGTCGTCATCTTTGGCGAGAACGATGTTGCTACGTCTACTTTCATGAACACTCCGGATATTGGTTTTGGTGCCGAAAATAATATCTCATGGCCGCAGGTGCTGTGCACTGAGGTATGCCGTTACTCTGATGCTGTATCCTTGTCTGCCGTTGGCCCCATTAACTGACTTTTGAAGCTTGAATGCGCATCGTACATGTCCTTCGTTCCGGTGCTAGCACCTCCTCAGTTGTCATTAACCAGCAACACGCTCCACAGCAAAGCAGTCGACAAGATTGTGGAGAAGCAGGCAAAGGACGACGCCAACCCCACTGTCAACGCCTCGTTTCTGTCTACAACGTATGGCGCCCATTGGGAGGTCCCAGATTTGGCGACGCAAATCGCTTCCTTTCTCCGCCTACCGAAACCGCAACACACGCCAGACGAAACACTATGGGTGTTCTCGTTCGGTTTCTGGGATATCTGGTCTCTTTCAGCTTATCCATATGATATCGCAGAAGGGTTGATGTCGACATTAGCAGCCAACATATTTGAAAACGTCGAAACTATCTATACTGCTTCGCAGGATAGTAATTCTATCGCATTCTCGGCTTACAGCGCCGGCGGAGATACTCGTTTGCCATGGAACAACTCCATCGAGCCTTTTCATATTCTCATACCTCTTCTATCAGACCCAACGCTCATCCCTGGCTGGCATCTCGACCGGCCTGAGACATCTGCGCTGAACCCAAAATCAGAACAGCTGCGCAATGCGGTGCGGCTAACGAAGCAGTGGAACGATGCCATTATGTTTCAGAAGGAAACATGGGAGAAAAATAATGAAAAGACGGCTAGTGATGATAGCACCGATGTGGATGTCGATACAACAAGCAAGGCCAAACAACCGCCTGTAAACATTTCCGAAAAGAAGCGGCGTTCTGGTGGTTCCGACAGTGCTTCCAACGACGTTGCAAGCGAAAACGAAAAGGCCAACACTCACAAGACATCATCCGACCAAAAGAAGGCTATGTGGCGGGATGCGATTATTGTTCGGCCGGCAGAGTACATCATGGATATCGTTATTGACGGTCAGATGCATGCCATCGGTTCCATGGATAAGAAGGGGTTCGGGGCATTTTCGGCAGCAGACAGCTTCTCGGATGTGAAAAAGCCGTGTGTTCTTTCACCACAAGCCACCCCAATAATGAACACGACAGAGGGCAGCGATAAGGTTTCAGCAGAGTCTATCCATGCCAGTCAAGTATGCGCGTCTCCCGATGATCATCTCTTCTTCACGGATTTCAACCTCGGCCGGCGTGCCATTCGCGAAGTTGGTCGAATTTCAGCTGCAGTGGCTCGCCTGGATCGGGATACTAGGGATAAGTGGGAAAATGCTGTTAAGTCAACAGTTGCATATGAGAGGCAGCCTGCATCGTGGAAGATGTTTCTGGAACAGCAGTGATGGTAGGGATTGATATATAACATGTATTCAGTTCATGTGGCGTTTAGAGGGTATCTGGTTTGGGAAATGCTGGGTGTTTGCATAGCGATTTTACTCTTTCTTTTGTTCTACTGTCTATTTTTATTCTTTGGGGGGTTCTTAGTACATTATACGCCCATGTGCTTAGTGCATAGCGGTGATTGTAAAAGGGGTCTTGGAACCTGGAATATCGAACACAAAGATGGAATAAACGGATGGTTGACGCATCGTTGATTCTCCTGGACTGGGACAACTAAGCGTGGAGATTGCGAATGAGTCGGATGTAGAGGCTGGCGCCAAGAGCAGTAAGGATGTGCCACCAGCCATGCATTTCCAGCAGCCAGGCAAAAGGAAGGCCGAAGACTTGACGCGCAGCGCGCAGCTGAGAGCACATCTCGAGATCAATTTGCCAGAGAAAGTAGGCCAAGGACAATACAGCCACGGCAGAGGCAAAACGCCAAAGGTGGGATGATCGTTCAGCAACAGGACAACGACAAAAGACAAGGAAGAGTGTGCGGAGGCCGACGATTGCGATCATGCAGTTAAAGGCAAAGACATGGTGCAAAATGTCTCCAGTCAGCAGGTAAACGGCCGAGGCCACGACCACAGCCGCCGTCGTGCCTACCGCGGCAATGGCACTATGCGGCCATACACCCTGTAACAGAGCCCCGGCAAGAACCAGCATGGCCAATTCGTCGCCGTATTGTGTCGCATGTTTGAGGGTGGCGTGAAAGACGAGCGAGAAAATGCCGAGAATCCAGAGGGCTGTAGCGAGAAAGTCAGGGCGGGTCCAAGAAGGTGTTGGAAGTGCAGCCTTGTCCTTGTGGCCCTTGGCGGTCTTTCTGTTTGGGGGTATCCCAGGATATCGGACAGCAAAGTATACTTGAAAGAGATCAATCAGTGTCTGTCGCGGCTCGCATCTTACGAGTACAAGTATAAAGAGCCATGACATACTGTACGCAAGATTGGTCAACGTGTTGATGAATTCGGCAATGTAGAGAGTGAAGGCATAATCCTCTTCACAGAAACTGATAGGTTAGAATAGGCACAACTATTTCGTGTCTTACGAGCACACAACTCACTTGGCTGTACTCGTAGGCGGTCCCCATTTGCCGAGTTTTGCGTATCGGTCGCCAGCGAAGTGGCGGTTGTGATGGCCCATGGCTTTGCCAATGAGGTGCCCGGCCTTGTCCTTGTTTGCCGGGAAAAGGCCCTTCAAGAAAGCTCATGTATACGGAGTAAGAAGTTATAGATATTTGGACTGAGCGCCTTCTTCTTCCTGGTACTCCGTACTATGTAGTCCGTAAAATGGCAGAGAAGCAAAATGGCCCCAACAGAACACCACTCCGTGCTCCGTAATAATAAGTCCTTCGTAAGCTGGGGTAAGATTGGCCGCCGGTATGACACGTGCTAGCGTCAGATTTACTTACTGTAATATTCACTCACCGCCCGGCATATTCGCTATCTTAAACTCATGCACAATACGGAGTACGGAGTACGCTCTTTGCGACAAGCATCCTACTGTCCCCCAACCAACTCCTCTGTAAATTCATCGCAACGGCTGAGCCATGGTCCGCTCTCCCTCGCATTCAGGCCTGATACTGCCCCTCCCAGGCTCACCTGCCTCGTCCTGGGCCGTCTATTGTGCCCGTGTGAAGGCTGTCTTTCAAAATACCAAGACGGCTGTCTTTATTTCTTTTTGGCTGTTAGGTAAGATGTCTAGCGATTTTCTCTCTTTCGCTCCACCATTTTCTGATGCATTAGGCCTGGTCAACAATGTCCTTTATGTGATCATTCTCTCTGCGGCCCAGGACCTTGTTGGAAACGTCCCCAAGGGCGTCGTCCTCCTCGCCGATGTCCTTCCATCCTTTGCTACCAAGCTTGTCGGCCCCTATTTCATTCACGAGGTGCCCTACGCCACACGTGTTCCAATCCTAGCTGCTCTATCGACCGTCGGAATGCTTCTCATTTCCATAACCCCAACCGATGCCTCTGTAGCAGTGAAGCTAGTAGGTGTCGTACTTGCTAGCCTCAGCAGCGGCGGTGGCGAGATGAGCTTCCTCAGTCTTACTCACTACTATGGTCCATCGAGCTTAGCTGCCTGGGGTAGTGGCACTGGGGCTGCCGGGCTCGTCGGTGCTGGCCTGTACGTTGTGATGACGGACTGGCTAGGCCTGAGCGTGCGCAGGAGCCTGCTTGCTGCAGCCTTCCTGCCAGCTTTGATGTTGCTAAGTTTCTTCGTTGTCTTGCCACGCGAACATTACAGGGAAGGGATGGCAAGCGGAAGATCCAGCAAGTACATCCCAGTGGAAGGGCAACCTAGCAATGGTAGAAATGGAGTCGACGTTGGTAGCGACGATACTGATCCGGATATG
Source organism: Dryadomyces quercivorus (assembly GCA_002778125.1). Classification (NCBI taxonomy): domain Eukaryota; kingdom Fungi; phylum Ascomycota; class Sordariomycetes; order Ophiostomatales; family Ophiostomataceae; genus Dryadomyces; species Dryadomyces quercivorus. Next base: position 3,738,590 of record PCDE01000005.1, on the reverse strand, counting down.
GCCTTGCCGACCTCCCGGCTCCTGAGCCCTATCTTGAACGAGGAAGCTGTTGCAGTGGCCTATGCCACAGCCGAGGAAACCCAGTCACCACATGTCCATCAGCATGCATCCTTCACTACAAATCTACGCCGAGTACGTGTTCTCTTTGTGCCGTACATGCTTCCTCTCCTCCTCGTCTACGTTGCAGAGTACAGCATCAACCAGGGCGTGGCACCCACGCTGTTGTTTCCCCTCAACGACAGCCCATTTTCTGAGTACCGAGACTTTTATCCTTTCTATGGTTTCCTATATCAGTTGGGTGTGTTTATCTCGCGCTCGTCGACACCGTTTTACCGCATGCATCACCTGTACCTACCATCGCTATTGCAGGTCATCAATCTAGCTGTCCTGATTTGTCAAGCACTCTATTTTGAAAATTTTCTTCCTTCTGTCTACTTCGTCTTCTTCGTTATATTTTGGGAAGGCCTACTCGGTGGTGCTGTCTATGTCAACACATTCCATGAGATTATGGAGCATATACCAGCAGAGGATCGTGAGTTCAGCTTAGGAGCTACCACCGTCAGCGACAGCGGTGGTATCTGCATTGCTGGGCTTGTGAGTATGATAATGGAGGTTGGTCTTTGCAATTGGCAGGTTCGTCATGGCCGTAACTGGTGCCGAGAAATGCAACCCAGTTCGGGTTGACTTTAAGCAGGAGTTTATGTTTATGTGGAGGTTTGGAGTTTAGATTCTTATATCTTAGAAAGCATCAAGTAAAGCCGGATGCTTCTTTTCAGTCGAAAACGTATTAAAAGCCAGCCCGTTTATCTTTGATAACTTGGAATTAACCTGCACAGCCAAATCCGGTCTTACTTATCCATAAAAAAGGTCGCTGCTGGTGGGATTGAAGAATGGAAGAATATTGAAACCTACGGTGGTTCTCATTGGAAATCTAATTGACTTTTTTAACAAGAAGTTTCTCAAGGTAATATGCCAGCATGAATACCGGAGAGTTGAATGTTCTTGTATCGTACTCTAGCCTACTGGCACGGCAGAGACGGAGCACTCGGGACAGCGAACATGTACACAATTAGCACAGTTCTGTTGTGTGAGAGTGATCATGCCTGCTAGACCGCAGATGTGCTGTCTGTGGTCAGCTCTGAAGTCAAATCCCCGGTGGCAAGAGCGAATACCTACACATGTCCATTCATAGTAGCAGCTGTGGGGTTTTGGCTGTACTTGGGAAGATGGGCAGGAAGAATGGTAGCAGTGTAGGGAAGGCTGCTCAGCCATATTGGGTAGGCTTTTAGTATCGTAAAACCGTAAGTATAGGGGACAGACAAAATATTTACCATTTAAAAGAATTTTAACTAAAGCTGCATCCAGTGCAAGCTGATTGGTAAAGACGAAGAACAGAGGCTTCACAGAAGATGTTCCTAACGGAATAATACTCTCATCCAAACTGGTAGTGTGCAAGCCAGCTCTGTAGAAGTATATTAGAATAGAAGAGATAAGATGTAATGCACCATTATGTGGTAAAGGGCGAATTACCTTCGAATGCAAGGCGTATAAATGAACCAGGGCAAAGCAAACTAAGATGAGGATAAAATAGGACACAGTTGTGAACTAAGATGGAAAATAATCGGAAGGAAAATGATGCTTTATAAACGTCTTAAAGGGACAGACATGGCGTCCAGGAGGCAGGAAGAAAAGGAGAGAGCTGAGTGATAATAACTGCAAATACGCTGTATGAGCAGGGTAGGAAGAACGGATTTACCGCGTCTGAAAAGTACCAAGAAGCCAATTTAGAATCTAGAAGAGACCAAGACAAACAGAAGGACAGACTGCGCCTCACCCTCTGGGTTAATATAGGTATCTGAATAGAACCTTCTGGGGAATTGTCCATGCTTCTCACATGTTGCGTGATATCCAATCTCGATCCTGGTGCCCTCCAATGTCCTATTAAGACTTACCCCCGCCTATGCAAAACAACAAGACAGGGAGGCCAGCCACATGCCAGACCGACGGCGCTCTGACTTGACTTCTTTTGGCAAGGACTTCACTCTTGTGTTAGTTAACATGTCTTAAGAAACACCCGTCCTATCAGAAGAAACAACCGGCTTCAGATGACCCCCTTGTTTTACGAGAGCCCCTTGTATTCCAATTCTCGGTATCCTTGCCAGACCCTATGCTCCTTATTGACTTCCAAATCTGATCCGCAGTACTCCGTACTCTACAGTTCTGTGTTTATTAGAACGTGGCACAACCATGGCCAGCGTTTCACGATGCAATCTAGACCGTTGGAAATGGAAAATGTCGGCTCACGCAATGGCAATGCAAGCTTTTGAAACTGCCATACAGGCCACCAATTTTTGTTCTCCGGTGGATTCTATTCGCATATAAACCCAGTAGACATACTCTGCTTCATGCCAGGCAAGGCGCGAGCTCGGGTGGTTATACGCCATAAAACCGCACCAATGGGATGGAAAAGTCGTTGAAGTTGAAGCCTAGTCTTAACAGAGCCCCGCAAACTTGCGGAGCACGGTATCTTACGGCGTCAGAAACGGCCAGGCTTGCCGGAGGCGCTACGAAGTGCCTTGCATGATTGTATCTTGGTTCAATAGGTGGGTAGGCGGTACAACTTGCGGTACAACTTACGTATCAAGTCGAACTTTACTACTCCATACTCCGTAGAATCCGTAGAATTTTGGAAGCACCTCTTCATGCACATCGACCGCACGGCCCTTGATCGCCGGCACCATCGTAGATCCTGGGTCTATTAATACATATCATGCACGCCATCTACTCCGTATTGGTCTCTGGCATAATTCCGTACAGCATACGGAGCACGGAGTACTCCGTGCTCGTAAGGTATTCCGAAAACGATTCATCGAAACCGTTTCTGTGGATCGAATTTCACTCCATTATTGAGCCCATGTTTACAACCATACGGAACACTCCGTAATAATATGAAGCAACTCGTAACCCCTCAAACCAATGTCCAACCATGAATAGGAACAGACCGAGAATACGTTACATATACTCCGTACTCGTATTGCGCTATAATTGAACAAATTGGTATCGAGTCTCAAACTTCCTCGCCCCTCTTCTTCCTTTAATTCCCCAAAAGTCTAAGGTGACACTAAATCCAACCAGTCCCGGAAGTTTTCTCGTGCTCATACCCGTAAAGGACAAAAAGGAGCAAATCAAGCATGACTTGCGGATGTAAGATAACTTATGTTAACTCATTCACTTACTCGTGGCCTATGGGCATTTTCCTGCCTAGAAATGGGCTCGGAATAGGACCATTCTATCCTGCCCGAGCTCCCAGCCCAAGTTGGTTACACACTTCACTGGGATCGTCCATTTCCACCGCAGACGTGGAGCTATTTCCCCTTTCCCGTACCGTGCCATGAATTCAGAATTGGCGGTGTCGCAGATGACTACTCTTGCCGCATCATTCTCCGTCACGAAAAAGAAGGACGGCGTGCTGTTCAAAGGGTGAAAGGACATGGCGTTTGCATTGGAGTTCTAGATAATGAATTATGAGAGAAGGAGCAAGACTAATAAGGCAACTGGAAAGTGGTGAGGTGTCAGCATCATTCAGCTTGCGGTTAATAAGATGAACAGGTTTACAGAGCGGGCCAGCCGCAGGAGGGCGATCTATGGAGTATTGGTTGATATACTCCGTATAAAGAGATCGTTAGGCAAACATGGCAACTGGCAGAAAGTATCTTACAAAGAAGGGGATTAGAACTCTCGTAAGATACTCGTAGCGGCCATTTTTACGCAGGAGATGGGTATCTTACTCGGTATTCCCGATTTTTATTTTTTTTATTGAAGGCCCTACTGCCCCGCTGTAGTTCTTGCATAGGACCCACAAAATACTCCGTGCTCGGTACAGCATATGGTTAGATAATCATCCGCTCTCGGGATTTTTTGCACTTAGAAACGCCGTCTCATCATCGACTCTGCGGCGACGTGCACACTTCTATACCGCTCACTGAAGCTTTGACAATTCTCATCATGACTCTCAGGATGGCTTCGCGGATTCTCTGCATGACACGGCAAGTTCCGATGCTTGCGGCCAGGACACGACCCTTGACCTCTACAACGATGGCTACTACTGCTACAACCCGCTCCATGTCCTCCTCCTTCGACGCCCGGCCATCGCCATTGCGCTTGCCTCCGGAAGAGCAAGCTGAGTTTGAGCGACTGCAACGCGAGGCTGCCGAATCAATGGCAGCAGCAGAATTGGCCGATGCGCTACGCGCAGCCAACGAGAAGACCAGAGGAGAAACATCCATACTGGCAGACCGCGGCGGCTCAATAAAAGATGTCGATGCCACTTCACCTACCGGCACCAATGGTAATCCCATCGAAGGCGTCTGGCGCGGGGCGCCACCTGAGTTCGAGGGTGATCGGAACCCAGTGACGGGAGAGGTGGGCGGGCCTAAGAACGAGCCACTGAGATGGGGAAGCAACGGCGACTGGAGCTTTAATGGGCGAGTGACGGACTTCTGAGAAACAAGTATTGCAAAGTATCCTATTGCGTACATAAAGTGAGATGTAAATACAATTACACGCTATCTTTTTCCTATTCGTACAGATAGGCACACACAGCCTTCCAGGGCGACTACTCTACACCTGCCTCTGCCATGGCCGTGTCAGTTGTTGTCACTGTCCCTTTGCTGTCTGTTATACCCGGCTGCTGCTTTTCAAATTGCTCTCCCGCTGCATCAGGCGCCATACCATTGGCGTTGAACCCATTTTCCCCTGTAGCCATATCTTCCTTAGCGGAAATCGTCTCGGTTTCTTGCCGGTCCTCTTCAATGATGGTGGAATCGTTACCCGGCTCGACATTTTCGGCAAGGTTGTCGTCCTTTTTTTCGCTGCCTGGTTGGCTATTTGCTGCGGTTGGCCCATCCTCTTTGCCACCGCTATTGGCAGGCTTTCTCGTACCACGCCACCAGTTCCCAGAAACTGTGGTTGCCTCTCCATTCGTGTTGCCAACTGTCCCGTCTAATTTCTTGCTGGGCGAAACTGCAATTTCGCACATCGCTTGGCGCATTCGTTCTCGCCGGGCCTTGCCACGCAGACGGCTTTGGACGCCCGCGCCATTGGTCACCCAGCGGATGCCAGTTATCATAAAGCTGAGACCATCATGTGGTTGGTGCCGTCCATGCGGCTCTCCCCCTCCCCACTCTCGACTGCGGATTCCAAAACGTGTAGTTGAACTGTATTTTTCAAGCGCAGGCAACACAAGTAGTGTTACATGCAAATCTTTCTCGGGTGGAATAGCCATGGGACCGGCCTTGGGTGGTGCTATAAGGGCGTCGGGCCAGCGCTCGCGCTCTGGAGATGCCGTTGCATTTGTCGCTGTAGACGGACTGCTCATCCCCTTCTTCCCAGTGTTGCTTTGCCGAGCAGTTTCCTTTCCGTCGCCACCATTCAGTCCTAGCAGCTCAATGTCCACATCCTCAGGCCACTCGCCCTGAATCCAACCTGCGTGGATACAAGCAGCCATCACGTCCGAGTCATCTGTGTACACTTCGGTTCCCCAGATAGCACGGCGGTATGTGATCTCCTCTCGAGGAATCGGAGCCAGATAAACTTTGCTGATCTTGACTGTGAGTGTGCAATTTTCCTTGTTCTTGATCATCTCGAGTGGAAGAGGACGCGGTGTAGTTGCAAAAGGAAAACGCGGAGGGCGGCCGGTCTCTGGGTCATGCTTCCGTGCCGGCTTGAGCTTCGGCTCATACAGCACGTCACCAAGATGCCGCCGGGGCAACTTCGCAACGCTATCCACGACAGCTCGAGAAAGGATAATTTGCTTAGGTTGCACCAGCATTGGCGTCGGAAAGCTTGAAGCAGGAGTGCCATTCGTACCCCTGGCGGCCGTAGGCTGTTGGAGAGGTTGTGCTACTTGTTGCTGTTGCTGTACGGATCGCGGGATACCCTGAATAGGAAGGTGGGCGACTGCAAAATCCTGAGCCGATACCGTAGGTGATTGAATTGGCGTTGGCCCCTTTGCGTTTTTGAGAGTGATAGGCCCGGCGAGGGATAAATCGAACGCAGCCGCCTCGGCGTGATGATGGTGGTGATGATTGTGATGATGACTATGACGTACATTAGCATGTTGTTGTCTACTGTCAGATGCACTTGAACTGCGTACGATACGTACTGATGGTGGTGGTGGATTGTCTTTGGCCGCTTCGTCTTGCCCAAGGGTGTCACCCTGCCACTGCTGTCTTCGTCAAGCTTTCCGTCTTCTTCCTTAAGCTTGCGGCGCTTATTTCTAGACCCATTTTTGCCGGATGAGTCGGTGCCTGCGTCTTGAGGGTTGCTGTCGGAATCTTCTCTGCGTAACATTCCGCCAGGACCGCCGCTGGCACTGGTGGGCGCGTTGTTACTATTCGACGGGGCACCGAACGGCAGGGTGGTGCCGCCAATGGAGACCGAACTTCCGATGCCCATGCTAACACCGTTTCCAATGCCTGCAAACATACGGCCGAACTCACTTTTAATGGCGGGCTCGCCTGCAGGTCCATGGATTTGTGGTTGGGCGCCCTGAACAGCTTGTGGTAGCGGGGAGACACGCCCCTTTCGGTTGATTTCCTGGATAGCTAGGAGGTTTCGCGGTGTGTGGTGGGGGCTGTCTTCGGCCAGGCGGTTGCGAGAAGGACCAAAGGTGGAGGGGGCGTTGGCAGATGGCCCTACAATACCTCTGCTGCTGTAGGCGACAGAAGGTGGAGGAGGGGCATCGTCCAGAGGATGTGAACGGGGTGCCTGAAGACGCGGTGTATTGCTTTGTTGCTGCTGGGATGACTGGGGATGCGCGATGTTCGTTCGTTGATGTTCGGGAGACTCATAAGACTGTGGAGGCGGTTGCACGCTGGGCGATACATGGTGGGAGAGAGGGGGGGCAGTCGAAGATGCGTATCGGTCTGGGGGGTGTGGGGGTGGCCCGTGAGAGAATGGAGGCTGAGTGTGAGATGAGGCCGAAGGAGCGTATTCGTTTGGGCGAGCACCAATGTCATATGTCCGGGGCTGGTCGTAGGGCTGGTGCGGCCAGGAGGGATGGTCACGAAGCTCCGGTTGGCGGCCGTAGGTAGGCTGCTGTTGGAGCCGTTGCATGTAGTCTGTGGCAGGTCCACTTTGAGGCGGCCGGCCGGGGTCTGATCCAATCGAGCTGACTCCTTCTCTTCTATCACGCCCAAGCATCTCCATTTCACGAGCCTGTCGCTCTCTCTGCTCTCTCTCTCGCTCCCGTTCGCGCTCGCGCTCTCTTTCGCGCTCTCTCTCATGTTCCCACTCACGCTCCCGCTCCCGTTCCCGCTCCCTTTCCCTCTCGGACAAGTATGGCAGAGCGCGCTGGTGCTGGGGGTGCTGGGGGGTATGCTGCTGTTGCTGGTCCTCGTACTGGTGGCTCCGGCTAAGCTTCTCGGGGCTGTACTCAGGGCCGTCGCGTCTGCCATACAGGGGGTCTGCACGTGAAGGCGGCGGGCCCCCATGCCTGCCACTCGAATCCATGGGGCGAGGCGGCGGAATACTGCCGGGACGGGGAGGAACACTGGCACCTGGAGGTAGGTTATGTTGATGTGAATACGCTTGAGGAGTGCTGAACCGGGGAATTTCGGGGGTTGTCGCGTATGGAGGTTGCTGTGGTGAGGCGCCAATTGCCGATCCAGGGCCCCTAGCATCCTTTCCATCATAAGTAGGGCGTTGGTGTTCGGGCGGCGTCTGGGGACGTCGGTAAGGGCTGTAATCGGCTGCGGCCGATGCCATGCGAGGCGACGCGTGAATAGGTGGTGCATAGCTTGTACCAGAAGCAGAAGCCGGGGGGGCAGAAGCAGGGGCGTCTCGCGTGTGAAGGGGTGGCCCGCCAAGCATGGATGAAATGGACATAGAACTGCCCGAGCTGCCGGCCCGCGAGATGGAGGTGAGCGACGGCAGTTCACGCGACGAGGGAAATGCGGCAGGAGATCCGGCGATGGGCATGTTCAGAGGACGCGGTGGCGGAAGCGAATAAGGGTTGAGTGGATGGGAGCCAGGCTGGCCGTTGGAGCCCTGCATGGCGGGCGGTGGTGATGCAGACTGTTGCGGCGCCGGGCGGCCGACAGACGCCGATGCTGTCGTGATTGCTGATTCAGGGATGGGAGGAGGAGGCGGTGGATACGAACGCGACGGCGAGTAGTAGGAGGAGTCTGAGGGATGTCGTTGATGGACCGAGTGATGGTCGGCATAGGCTGCCGATACGGGCGGCGAGCGTGAGGTCGGTGGAGGGTAGGCTTGTCGGCTGTACATGGGCGACGGGGCGTTGCGAACAGGATAAGGATGCTGTGATGATGAGAGCGGTGGCGGTGGTGGCGCCGGGGCAGATGGCTGTCGAGAGTCCATTGCGTGGACTGAGCTGACTTAGTTGTTATTTTTTAGCCCCGGTCAAAAAAAAAAGGGAAAAAAAGGGAAAAAAAAAAGGCCGTTGTGCCGGAAACGGTTCGTCTCACATTCGTTCAAGCACCGCGCCTTCACCACGTAGATATTAGGGAAGCGACGCGTATTGAGATCACTCGAAGAAGAGTGCAGCTGGGCTGCGACCAGAAGGTGGGAAGACGCAGGAAAGAAACAAAGGAGAGGAAAAGGATCAGTAGAGCAAGGTGCTGGGGCGGTTGTTCGTTTTTGCGACTTGGGGAAGCTATCGGCCCTAAAAAAAAAGATGCTGAATGGCGGAATGGCTAGCGCGACAGGGCGAGCTAACGGTATGGGGTGTGATATGCACGAACCGCCGACAGCGCTACTGTGGAGGAGAGAAGAGGAGAAGTGAAGTGAACCAAAGAGAGAGCGAAAGGCAGATGAGGGGAGGAAGGACGGGTGCAGATGGCGAAAAATGATTAACAGGACAAAATGCAGCAAATAATATTAAGCGAGACAGCCCAAATTGTGTTTTATGGAGCTGACATAATCAGACGGGGACAAGATTTTACTGCGTACTCCGTACTCCGTAAAGATTGTTGGGCCAGACAACTCCACAAAGACACCTATTCCAAGATGATGTGGGGCGTCGAGAACCGCAATGCTATGTTTACGAGTACGCAGCGCTTTGTTCGATACAGTATTGCTACTCTGCGCCAAAGTACAGAGTACAGAGTACGAGTATTCCTTGTATGCAAAGAGCCCGACCAGAAAAAAAAGGTTCGGCAGCAAGGGTGGATGCTGCAGGGGTCGTCTGCAGGATGACAGATACGCGCGAAAGCACGAATGAGATGGCATGTACTCCCTCCGTAAGCAGTACTATGTACTCCGTACGGAGTACGGAGTCTCGAACGCGCAAGTATCAGCACAAGCTCAATACGAAGGAAGGACTCCGTAATATGCGTGATGCGAGTTCGGCGCTGGATTATCCGAAGGGCCGTTGCTAAACGCGGATCGCCAAGCTTTCTGTGCATCCGTCAAAAGCCACATGATTTGGTTCGATTTGCTGTAAAAGTGCATCACGTGACTAACGTCTCCCGATGGCGGTGAAGCGATAGTTTACGGAATACGGAGTACGGAGTACGGAGTAAGATACAGAGTACTCCCTGTCTTAAGCGATTCGGAGCCGGTGGCCGATTTAGCCGTGAATTATGGGGCACAATACCGGCGGGCCATTCAGTTGCCTCCGATTAGACCGTCTTGCTCTCTGGATTCCCGCTGACCACTTTCTTGCTGTCCAAAGAAAGGCCTTTATGACAAACACGGAAAGAGCCTATTAGAAATTTTCTGAATGATAAAGAGAAAAACACTGTAAGGAGATACTTGTTGATGAGGCCAGTCCGGTATGGCAGAGCTGCTATTGCGAAGGACCGCGTTGCTTCCGGACGCCTAGTGTTATTAATACATAAAGATTACTCCGTAGAAGAGGGTTAAATGAAGAAATAAGAATATAAAATATAAAATAAGAGATCTCTAAAATAAAATAAAATAAAATAAAATAGTTCTAGTCCCGTTGTCGCTCGATGCTATTCCAATGAATGGCCTCTCCCGCAGAATGCCTGCATTGTTTTAAACACCTATTTAACCTATGCAACTTAGGGAGTATTCCGTATAACATCCTTTATTATATTCCACATCCCACCTTCTACCTCTCCCCTCCCATGCCCTTTTCCTTCCCTATCTACCCCCCTAAATGCAAGTACGGGCGAACCAGCTAACAGTGCGCCCCCCTCACCCTGACGGAAACGGAATATTCGAAGATAAATCTCGGGATAACTGGCAACCATGGTCATCGAGAGTCATATGCGCAACCAGCAGTCGGCGGCTGAAAAATCGTTATACGATCAAACAAATTTGTTACCAAAACGCAAGCTCATCGTCGTGTTTGGCACCTTGGCCGTTACTCTATTGGTCACCTTTATCGATCAGAACGGCATCAGCGTCTCGCTTTCATCCATTGCCCGCGACCTCGACGCCCAAAACACCATCTCGTGGGCCGGAACCTCGTCATTGATCGCTAACACCACCTTCCAGATGCTGTACGGCCGTCTATCTGATATCTTTGGCCGGAAGCGTGTCTTTCTGGCCGCTGTCTCCTGCCTCGCGTTTGCCGATCTTCTCTGCGGCCTTTCGCACAATGGGCCGATGTTCTATATTTTTCGTGGCATTGCTGGCATTGGTGGTGGCGGAGTCACCAATCTAGCTATGATCATTGTCTCTGATGTCGTCTCGCTGGAGCAACGGGGCTTCTACCAAGGCATCATCGGTGCCACTATCGGCATGGGCAACGTGATCGGTCCTTTCTTATCCGCCACATTCACTACTCATGCGACCTGGCGTGGCTTCTTCTATATGTTAGCTCCATTGGGAGTGGCCACTACCTGTATTTCCGCTTACCTGCTGCCGTCCAACCCACCAACAGGACCTTTCCGTGACGGGATCGCCAAGATCGATTATCTTGGTATTTTTTCTGCTTCAGCAAGTGTTATTCTTGTGCTGATCCCACTCAGCGGTGCTGGATCCTATTTCCGCTGGGTCTCGCCAATGGTTATTTCGATGCTGTCTCTTGGTGGCTGTCTGGCCATCTTCTTTGTTATCGTGGAGTTGCGCATTGCTTACCTCCCCATGATGCCTAGTACGTACTTCTCTAAAGGCTTGGTATCTTACACAACCATTCTGATACACATAGTGTCCATTTTCAAAAGTTCTATCATCGTTGTATTTTTGGTTCAGAGTTTCTTGCTGGGAGCCGCCTATCAAATTATGCTATACTATCTTCCGCTTTTCCTGCAAAATGCCCGTCAATATTCCGTATTGGATTCGGCAAGCATCAGTGCGGCTCTCGTTATTGTCCAATCTTTCAGCTCCGTACTCTCGGGTCAGTACCTTTCACGTCGGAAGCGCTACGGAGAAGTGGTTTGGTTTGGCTTTTCGAGCTGGACGCTGTAAGTGCGCAACGTCGTCTAGAATAATTCCTGTCTAACTCTACAACTAAATAGTGGTTCTGGGCTTTTGCTGGTATACTCCCGTAATACCAGTCTTGCTGCCCTCATCGTTCCGCTGATGCTCATTGGCGCTGGCCTTGGCGCGACCCTTCAGCCTACCCTCGTGGCTCTCCAAGCCAACACAACCAAGGCACGGCGAGCCGTCATCATCTCTGTTCGCAACTTCTTCCGTTCGACTGGCGGCGCCTTCGGTCTGGCGGCTGCTGCGGCTGTATTACAAGTGGGCCTACGTGCGCACCTGCCAGCTGGCTATGCATATCTGGCAGACAATGCATTTTACTTGCCGTCAGACATATCAAGCCTAAGTGATGGGAATGCAGTACTTGATGCATATATGGCCGCGTACCATGGAGTGTTTATTATGCTGTTGCCATTAGTCGGAACTTGCCTTCTATGCTGCATATTCATCAAAGACCAAGGGTTGGAACCGACAGACGTGCGCGAAGCGAGAAAGAGAACCGAGGCTTCTGGAGCTGGAGCTGCTGATGTCATTTTTGTGACAGAAATGGTCCGAACAAAAGAGAGGGATGAATCTGAAGCCCCAGAAGACATGCGCCAAACAGACAACAAGATCGGCGAGGACGGGCAGGATATATTAATCAGAGGCAACAACGGAATGGAAAAGGAGCGTTAAACGAAAAGCAAAAGGCGTAGACCGCTTGTGAATCATCAATATACAATAGAATGTTCTTCAATAAAAAGGAGGTGCGCATCTGCATAGACCTGACAAACAATATAATAGAGCAGAGCAAAAAGAAACAGGCCAGCTTTGTGCAAGTTGCTATTTGTAATCAGATGCGCAGAACAGCGCCCCGGCTAAACACCAACGACAGCCAGCCGAGAATAAAGCATAGTCCGCCCATTGGTGTTACCGGACCCATCCACTTGAAGCGTTCCGGGTCCAATGTCAACGCATAAATGCTGCCGCTAAACAGTGTCATGCCGGCCGTGAAGAGTGACGCTGCTACAGGGCTGTTGCGCACAACCAGTACTGCAACGGAATGGGCGAGCTGTAGGTTAGCAAATGGAGGATGGGATAAGAAGGCTGGGGACAGCGCAAGTGCCAACTGTTAACTGTTAATTGCTCCGTACCTGGTAGTGGGCAGCCGTAGCCCAGGCATTTATTTTGTGCGGGTCATCAATGCGCTTCTTCAATCCATGTGCCCCGAAAGCGCCCAGCGCCACGGCTGTTGCTCCGTACAGGGCACCGACACGCCAGAAGAAAAGGCCAGCCATACGGATCGCGTCTGCGTGTTGCGAAGGTTGAGTGCGGCGTTGTAGGAGGTTGTTGGTAGCGTACGGAGAGGGGTTCTGCTGGATGGATACGAGCAGAGGCGTCGATTCTTCGTCAGAAATGTGGGAAGTATTGGCGTGGACAATGACAGACATGATCTGATAGCAAGCGGGATATTATTGTAAGATACCTACTCGTAAGATGCGGACTTGACGGGTATGTGGTTCCCTCTTAGCGTCGCTCGCTTGCGTGGTTTTGGTGCTTCAGAAAAGCGGGGGAATGAGTCAGCAGCCAGCCAGCCTTGCTAGCTAACTTCTCTAAGTTGTCAGCCTGTAGCAAGACATCAAGTTCAGGGATTAAAGGAAACAAAAAGAGATCATCTACTCCGTACATTATGATGCATTGGAGGACGACTATGCCATAACAGCGTGTTGAAATTGCTTCTCGTAATATTATCCGCTCAAACTAATAACAACCCACCCAACCCACCCAACCCTAAAAACTCGCTTTTCACAAGACAGGGTTCAGTGATATTGTTACTAATGAAGACTATTCCTAAGGAAGAGTCATGGATTAATACCATATATTCAAGGGCAAGAGATGCCGAGCTTGTTTGTTTGCCTATCATATAATGGCCCATGCCGTTGTAGAGCGTTGCGTAAACTAGTTTGCACCTTTGCCAGTGTAATTCTCCAACTGGTCATCCTTTTTCCGATTGGCTAACCCTCCCTTCCCTCAGCTTAACCCTCCGGGCCCTATCACGTCCCCAAAGCCAAGCTAGCCGTATAGGATGCATGCCGTTTATACGGGGAAACAAATTTCCCGACATTGGAGCTTGATGTTCCTTCACGAAAACAACGTTTTCTAGTCTTGGCCATCATTTTTCGTTAGCAAAACACACAATCATGGCAGAACGAAGCGGCCCTTGGAGGCTTCTCTCTGTTAATACCGCACCTGGATGAGTACAATGTCTCATGGAGCGCATGATCGAAAGTCTTAAGAGCGCTATGATATTGAACACCTTGGAAATTGCGAGAGTGAGTTGATCTGCAGCATGCCGTCAAATTCAAGGTCATTCCAGCTATCCCCACAGCCTAAATTTCATTTAGGCATAAACAATGTTCTCCCAAAGATTATAAAACAGAATATAAGCTTAGTTTCGTTGTATATTTTTCCAATCTAGAACTAAGCCATAATGTGAAAAACTGACGGTGGATAATTTATGCTTCAATATGGGTCACTGAAGAATCCGCCAACTTATTCGCAATTGCGAAGATGGCAGTGCTTGACATCAAGACGCATGCTATCCCAACAGGACTAAAAAATGGAGCAAGGACCAGATTTTGTAAGTGACATTTTCTTGGAGGTACCAAAGTTACTGGGGTTAAAACCCCTGGTGCAAAAAAAAATGATGTAGAAAAGAGCCTTATAAGTGACCTGCCTACTTTTATTTTTCATTTTCAAAGACGTTCACCAAAGTACCGATGTGTGGAAGAATTTCAACGGCAAACTCGTCGCCTTCTCTCAGAGACTCCTTGGGCTTCCTACCAATGCCGACACCTGCAGGCGTGCCCGTAACAATGACAGTGCCAGGTGGCAATGTAGTGCTTTGCGATAGAAAACTGACAATCTTAGGAACACTGAAGACCATATCGCTAAAAGTTGTCAGCCATGGATGTGAGTGACTACCCCGACGAAAAAAAACCATACCTGATGCTACTGTCTTGAAGGAGTTTCCCGTTTTTGAGACCCTTGATCCATAATTTGGAAGGATCCGGAATGAGAGACGCGAGGACCAATGTCGGGCCTAGCCGTGAGTTTATTAGGATATGTCTCGAGAAGCAAGTTTAAAGAAATGGGCTGGAATACCTATTGGACAGGCGCCGTCAAAGCCCTTGGAAAAGGACCATTGGCTCTGGTTGAGCTGTGATGTCCGACTCGATATATCATTAGCAGCCGTGTATCCCAAAACGTAGTCCAGTGCATCTTCCTCGCTGATATTCTTAGCGGTCTTGCCGATGATAATGGCCAGCTCGGATTCGTAGTCACCGCAGTCGTCGAGCTGTGTGAGCTTCGGCAGAATTGTCGGTGCCGGCCAGGGATCGCCAAGAGATGTACTGGGTTTCCTAAAATGGCATTAGATGCTTATTCACAAACAGGTAATACCCGGCAACATGGAAGAAATTCTCTTACAAAAAGACGGTGGGGATGGTTGGGATGTCCACCTTGACTTCGGCGGCATGTTGCTTGTACTGGATAGCATCATCAGCTACGAGAGTTCCGTACTTCACGGGAAAATGGAATCTTCACATTCAAGCCGATACAACGAATGGTACCAACCTCACTCTGGGCCAGAGGAGATAGTATTCGGCTTATGGTCTCCGTTGTGCCGGTGTCTGTGCCGGGCGACAAAACAGAAGAGCCCGTGAATACGCGGACAACCACATCCAAGCCTTTGTGGACAGCCGCGCCCACATCTATGTCATGATCGGCAGGTTGGCCGATGAGGGTCTTGGCCGGATTGGACTTGGGTACAAAGCGAACAAGGCCTGTTACAATGTTAGTTCATCCAATGATGGTGTAAGCCACGGCAGGGAAATACACGGAGACGCGTATCTTACGCTGGACGGCGGAGGTAGCCATGATGGTGCTTGTTGAGTGCGAGTGTTTGATGCCTTGTTCAGTGTGCTTTTCCCCGGGGAAGCTTTCAAACGTGGGGTGCAAGGTTATGAAGACATGTGTGATAAACGGGAGGGGGGAGACCGGAAAGCCGGAAAGCTTCGTGTTGATTGGCGGGACACCAATTCCGATGGCTGGTTGCGAGGCCTCAGTTTTCGGCGGGGTTACAGCCGATTGGCAACAAGCGGGGGCTGACTTGCCAAAAAGGGTACAAAGGGCCGCCCAGCTTTGCTGGGTTTTCGCTCGGAGCAGCATCTGCCGCTGGTGCGCGAACTAGCCATGAGTTATCGTATCGTACGAGTGCCACAGTCGATTTGCTTCAGTCCTGCAGGACGAAGGCCCAGATAAAAACCGTGTCTGATCTGTCCCTCTGTCTGTCCGTCCCTGTCACCCTTCCAGGCATCCAATTTCTTACCTCGCTTACTCGGGAATACATTCATCTCTCATGGGTTCTCAGTCACAGCCGGCTGGCAGCAATGGCTTCCGCAAGTACCTGCCTGATCTGAGCCTGCCTCGTTTCACGACCATGAAAAAGCAGACGCCGTACGAGTACGCCACGGCGTTCATCGAGGGCGGCCAGCCACCCTGGCTGCACGGCCTTTTTATGCATTGGCGAAGCCTACTCAAGGAGCCCTACAAAGGCATCACCAATGATGGCATGTATTGGCCCGAAGACCTCTGTTTCTCTTTTTTTCCTTGGCCTTTGCTGACACTCTCCCAAGGAAGGGTTCGGCCAGGTCTCTATGACCTGCACGATGACGGTATCCCTATTGACGCGGTTGTAGCTGCTGCCGATGCACTGCTTAAACTGCTTGATGATACCCAGCGCAAGAAGACGTGTTACCACATTGACTCTGAGGAGTGGCGCACGTGGTCTAACCCTGAGTTCCTCCTGAGTGACAAGGGCATCCGGCTTGAAGAGATTACGCCCGAGCAGCGCGCGGCCACGCTGCTAGTCCTCGAACGGACACTTTCACCCGCTGGCTACCAGAAGGCGCTGGGCGCTATGCGCACCAACGGGTTCCTCGGCGACTTGGTCGAGTCCCCCAACATTATGAACGAATTCTCGTACAATTTTGTGCTTTTTGGCGAACCGTCGGTACAGACCCCCTGGGGCTTTTCCTTTTACGGCCACCATCTGTGCCTCAATGTGTTCCTGTACAAGACCCAGATTGTCGTCTCGCCGTGGTTCACCGGAGCCGAACCCAACCTGATTGATGACGGCCCTTACAAGGGCACACGGATTTTGCACCGTGAGGAGGGGCTTGGCCTGCAGCTTATGCAGGGCTTGCCAGTGGCGCAGCAGCAGCAAGCACAGGTCTATCGTCAGCTGCGTGACCCAGCCATGCCCTGGGGGCGCTGGAACCACGACGATCAGCGCCACTTGTGTGGTGCCTACCGCGACAACCGAGTGGTTCCATATGAAGGTGTGTTGGTGGCAGACATGACGCCCTCCCAGCAGGCACTCGTGACGGCCATTTGCGAGGAATTCTTGTCCTATCTGCCAGCGACAGCGTTGCGCTTGCGCCTCGAACAGATCCGCAGCTGGTTTCATGAGACATATTGGTGCTGGATTGGTGAATTCGGCAACGATGACCCGTTTTACTACCGCATCCAGAGTCCAGTCGTCATCATCGAGTTCGACCATCACTCGGGTGTCTTTTTGGCCAACGCCGAGCCGGCTAAATTCCATATCCACACACTGCTGCGCACGCCAAATTGTGGTGACTACGGCATGGCACTGCGGCCACTTATCCCCCGCGTGAAGCAGGAATATCAATGGGAGGGCTGACCAGAGCGTCCGTTCGGCATTGCGTAAAATACAGAGTACAGAGTACGGAGTACGGAGTATGCTGCAGACTTGTTCAGGTAATGAGAAAAGCTGCGCCTCCGAGCCAGGCGATCTTATTGGCTAGTGCAAGGACTAGTCAGATGATGTAATGATCACGTGCATAAATGCTACTCCGTAATACCGACCTGCCTAGGCAGAAACCGCGCCCCGCCTGCTGGACCCCTGGCTGCGCCATGTCTCGCCCTGAAAAATGACTGGCAACTGTTACGGTTGCCCTTACCGGAGGCATTCCCGGACAACCCGAACAGCCTGTCCACTACTCGTCATCGATGTCGTGTTCGCTGCAAGTCCTACGACAGATGCTCCATCATAGTGTCTGCCACCCACCCCGCGCTTGGGGAAAGAGGACTAGAGTTGTAACTTCCTCGTGCCGACTGTGGCAGCTTGTGCATTACCGGGGAGAAACAGCCGCAGATGAGCATGGTTTCAACGTGTCATTCTGTTTTTTTTATCATGTGCCGTATACGGAGTCCTTTCGTGCTGTTCTCGTCGCTCTGAACCTTGTTGTGCACCGCCCAGCTGCCTTGGCTGATCACTGTCCAATCGAAGATACGGCCTATCGCGTAAGGATTGCCCGTTCTACTCCGTATCTGCGAGTCCTACGCAATATAGCATCATGCACCTCCAATCCGCAACTAGCATGGCTCTCGCCGAATTTCCAGAATAGCCAGTCAGTTTCGACCCATGCGGAGTAGAGCGGACAATTCTGCAGACCGCTGGTCGCGGGCATGCACTGGGCCACCCAAGTTGAGTCATAAGCAGGTGGCCGTAACAATTCGGCACCAGAGGAAGGCCAGGGCCGCCATCCAGCAGATGCCTATTGCAACCTGATCAACCGCATACACGTCGTCATAGGAAAGACTTAACAGATACTCCTCGTGTGGCACGGAGTAGACCGGACTTGACGTCTTGCCCTTCTCCAAGCAACAGAAGCAACAGGCCAGCCAGCAAGTGCGGTCTCGATCAATCAAAAAGGGCACTTATCTAGTTTCTTCCAAGGTCTCTCGATTTCGCCAGGTCAAGCGAGAACTATTGCCTGCACGAATAAGATAATCTCACAAGGTCCCCAAGTGGCCAGAGCAAAATGCAAAATGGTCATCCGCACACATGTAAGGTTCAAAATCTGCGTCCTGGCAGCACAGTTCGGTCTATCTTCCTGCCAGCCTGTCCAATAACAGCAAATCTGCATCTGAGTCACTCGTGTCTTTGGGCAACATGAACTGTGTACACCCCACCCGGACTACTCTACCAGTACGAGCACAAGTGCACATGCCCATCTGCCCACACCCCCCTGCAACAGCTCACGCCATCTCTGCCCAATGGTATCTTGACAACCACCGCTGCCTGTCGAAATAGGGAGCATACGTCCATGTGGATGTCTCCGTTGGCCGGCCTTCGTATGCACCTTGGCACACACTACTCATTCCGCCCGCTCTGCCACTCTTCCACGCCTTCGTCACAAGCACTTGTGTGAGAAGCCATGTTGCACACGTCGGATAGTTGGAAGGAGGGGGCTGCTTCCCGCATGGCACTCGCCCATTTCTCCCTTCTCGACTTCCCTTGGCTTCCTTGCCCTTTTTCTATACTCCCCTGCACCTTATCTTGGTATCTCCCGTATCTCCTGCCCGCCCTTTTTCTTTTACGGTGGTCTTACTTGTCCCTTCACTTACTGGGCGTCGAATCCACTTTTAGCATACTTCACAAAACTGCCTCTCAAAGCCTTACTTCAACGTGCCTGCGGTGGTGATCCAGACGTACTTATTTGAAGTGTCGCCCAAGCCTTCCCCTACGGGGGAGTAGTCATTATTGCTTATTTTCTTCTTCTGAATCGCAGTGAACTCTAATACTTCAGCCGTCTCTTGCAGAACAACAAAACTTACACTCATTCTGTCGTTTTATCGCCCTGTTACTCTTATTCCTTTCAAGATCGGGATTGCGCCTTGCCCGCCATTCGAGAAACGGGAAGCTTGGGATTTGAAGAGTCAACCCTGCCATGAATGGCCTCTCGACTATGGACGGTGACGACACGAGAACAACACAGAAAATGTCCCTGTCTAATAGCAAGAGGCGATATGACGATGCTTCCATGGCACCGCGTGGCATATTTCATGTTAGTTTATATCCACTATCCCATCGTCTAACTTGCATGTTAACCTTTTTATATAGGAAAGCCGTGAATTTGAGGCCTCGTCCATGAAATCGTGTCCTCTTAAGCGATCGAAAACGACCAATCCTCTATGGGATTCGGGACGGTCGCTTGAACCTACCAGCATGGCACGCGCATCGTCATATCTCTCGTCTTCATCTCTCTCAACTGGCATGCCACCTACGCCTTTCAGCACAGGTTTCATTGGTGCGCATCCATCAGTGCCGTTGCCAATACCACAGACATTTGTTGCTGGTCGCGATACATTCAGGGCTATAAACGACGACATTGGTTTCAACAATTTTGACTTTCCACTATTATACACAACACATCGGCCAACCACATGCACTGCCCCCATCTCGAGCACAGGACTTGACAACATAGGGATGGATCCAAGTCAGTATCTTCAGTTGAGAGGCTATGGAGATGTGCCATCATTCATCACGTTGCCGCACGGATCTTCTCAAGAATACCTTTCGTTGCCGCATGTTGCAATGCATCCTGCTACAACAACAACTCCGCCAGCCCTGCCATCCACTTGCGGCTCGCTCACAGAAGATGCTACTCTGGATACAGCTACCAGCACACGGCTTAGTGAGAGCTACCATGGAAGCATACTCGGAACATCCAACATGACACGTATCGACTCTCAAGACTCATTCACTAGCCCATTTTCTTCACTGCAACACCCCCAGCAAGGTTGCGCGACCATGTCTGCTGGCCATGACACCAGTATGGATTTGGTAAACTATGAGCTGGCATTCAGTAGTGAAGAAGCCATTCTTGGCGTCGGAGCTGGGTATCATCCCATTTCGATGATTCATTCTCATTCGATAATGGAACAGCCTGCTTCTCAGTTTGTTGGTAGCACTGCTACAGCTATGGAAATGTCCCTCTCTTTCGGCAGTACAGCAAGTTTCGGTTACCATTCGGCAGCAACCCTCAAAACGGAGGTGCCAGCAGCCAATACTGGATCAGTACCTCGGTGCGTCTCGGTTGACATGGAACGCTCCGTGTCCAGTAGTAGTGCTCGCTCGACATCCTCTCTCAGTGCTCGTGCAAAGGATGCCTTGCGACGCCAGAATAATCGAGCCAAGCGAATAATTCAACCAAGAACACCTGAAAAGGTTCCATCCATCGCAGAGATAAGGGAGTCTGCTTCATCAGAAGACGGCCTCGAGACAATTGGCGGGCCTGTGATCAACATTGGCAAAAAAGAAATTGCAAAAGCAAAATATACTCGACCCAAGCATGAGAAGCGGAAATGCAAGCTCTGTGACGACTATCCACAAGGCTTCCGTGGCGAGCATGAGCTTCGGCGGCACCAGAATGCCAAGCATTCTTCGCATGTCACAAAGTTTATATGTCGTGATCCTCGCGACGTGGGACAGTCCACTTCTGTCGACACTGTTATTCCCTTGAGCCAATGCAAGCAGTGCAGTACCAGAAAGAAATACGGGGCCTACTACAATGCAGCTGCTCATCTGAGGCGTTCACATTTCAAAAACAAAGCACCAAGAAAAGGAAGCAGTCAAATGCTGCTGGCTTCTGCAGAAGAGGAATCAGCCGGTTGCTGGCCAGCAATGCACGAAATCAAAGTCTGGATTGAAGAAATAATTGTCCCTGCAGAGATGCCTGGTTCCATAACTGATGTCGATGAGGCTGGCGATCTTGATGAACCCGGAAGTTTCGGTGACAATACTTGCACCAAGAAAGAGGAAGCCTCTGGTACTAGCGATGATATGGCACTGGAGGGCAAGCAGATGCAACAAGTCAAGTCAGCGTTCTGCATGGACAGCGACTTTCCGAATTGTGCGCCGCCACTCTACGGTTCTTTCAATGTTTTCGGCGGTGATTCCGAATTTGCCTATACCGATGATTGCGCAGAATTTGATTTCACCTTGCCCTTTTCTTGATTACCACCTCTTTTTTGCATCCCCCTTTGCCGCCTCTCTCTTTTCGCCCTCGATACTATCTCTCATTCGTTTATTTTTCTATGACTTCCTCCAAAAAAAAGTTAAAAAAAAAACTACGGAAAAAAATTGAAAGTGAGAACGGAACCCCATCAAATTTTCAAATTTTCCCATCTTCTCTATTTATTTCTTCTTTTGCATACGCAAACGTCTTTCTTCGTTTAATATCCTATTTCGTGGTGTTATTGGCTTTTATTGCTACTGTCACGTTTATTCCCCCCCCCCCCCCCCCCCCCCCCCCCCCAAAATGCAATCTCTAAGAATGTAATTGCTTTAGCTGTTGGGAATTTTTTTCGGAGTTTGCATGGGGTACGTTTCTAGGAAACCGTACATATAAGGTTGCGTGATATATTCATATCGAACCTTGGTATCGGATGGCAGCTACTTGTACTATATCAATACTTACAAAACAGGTCGCCTGGTATGCTGCAACCAGAGCGTCTGGCAGGACAGAAGCACTGGTGTGCTTGGGATGATAGTTGGCGTTATGTGTTTGCACAATACCTACAAGCTCGGGTTTTGTATAACTTGAACACGGTATTAAGAGTTTAACGCATGGGTTTTATACAGGAAGTGGCTAGTGTGACACTAATAGACGATGGTTTGATGTAAGTTGTTACATTCTAATCTAGCAGAGTGCTATTAAGTGATCCTATACCTACCAAACTTGAATCGTGTATCTTGCTATCTTACTATCCTACTCGTGGATGTTAGCTAAGGTTAACAACAGTTCTTAAAGTATATATTTTTATGTCGGAACTATTTTTGTTTCCGCCGTATTATCTTGAGCAGCCTAAATCATTGGATTAATGAAAGCATATCGCTCTTACGAATCTTACACGTGTATAGTGCATCCTTGTATGATCATACGGGTAGGTTAGGCATTGTTGATACCCTTTATTAACTCTTATAAACCCCTAATACCCGCCTTTTAACCAGCCAATCATATACAGATCGATTGATAAACGGGCTACTATGTTGCCTGATAAATCAAGCCTTATTATGATTCACCATCTGATACGCATGTTGTGCTCAGATATATCTTAAGGTTCCTTTGCTACCCATTACTGGTGGCTCATAATTACAAGCCTCGTGACAACTTTAAAATGGTGTGGTTATTGTCAATTGGTGTACACGCCATTTTCCGACAGTGCCGTAAGGCTGGGGATTTCCCAAGTGTCTACTACAAATCGGATTCTTAACAAATCGAAATGATAATACTAATGGCAACGTCAAACTTTGAGATACGGTATGTTGGATAATTTGATCATATTCAGACTTAGGGATAACTATAGCTGCCTATCATTCTTCCATCGAACTCTCTAATTCTAGCAAATATATTCAGTGCAGTTATGGCACATGGCAGTTTCGCAGTTTAAACGTATCATTATCGTGGGTTGATCATATGATCCACAACCGCATATACATTGGTTCTGTCATTAGACCGCGATAAACATAGCAAAAAGAAGCAGGATAGGCATCATAACGCATGCGTTAATCCACACTTCGGCACTTACCAGTGCCCTTTCAATAGAGATCTCTTTCAATAAGAGATTTCTCCAGTAGTTTATGCTCGGTACATGTACTTGATATTTTGGTCTTATCAGTAATTATCATTAATTATAGTAAGAGATAATTATTGTGACCACTCCGTACGGAGTGATGCATTGTCTATTATACCCCATATCTTTCTGAAATTTTTTTCTTGTCTTTTACATATTATTGATCGAAATTCCCCAAAACAGACCATGCAATTGCGTCAAACCTTACCCACTTTTTAGGGACCGCCGATGACCAATCAAGGCGAATATCTAAACTAACTAATCGGAGCATTAGTAGTTATTACATAACAAACGTTATGTAATCAAACACTTAACGGCTAAGTGGCATCAACCATCTACGAATAACCCACGTCACAGCCAACAACCCATCCACCTAATATGTTTCGGTAACAAGCACGATGAAGCGACTCGGCCTTATATTGTTTGGCTGCATTCAGATCTGTAAAGCTCGGCAACCTGGCTTTAGCATACATGAGGATCTTCTTGCCCATCCACAGGTTTGCGCATTTTCTGGACGAAATACGGAAAGGAAAGATCCTATAGCTGACAGATGTGATACGGCGATATTAGTTTGAAGTGGTTTTTTCCGATGCATACATACTAGAGCGCGATGTACAGCACCTTCTCGATAATTTGAACAATGCCGGAGCTACAACTTACGGCAGCGGGTTGATTCCACCCGATACGGACTTGGCAACGCCATCGCATAAATCGGCATCCGCCGTTGGATCAAGCCAGTCGGCAGCACCGTCGAAAGGCTCCCGTGTTTTTGAAGATGGCGAAGACGGCGATGGTAGCGAGCAGGTATCGGAAACGTACGAAGTTGTGAATGTACCACCGTCACGGTACCTCTGCGCCATTCCTGTGTTAGCACCACCACCTGCCCCAAACCAGACCGCAACAGACCTGGCGAAGGCCGAAGAGGCCAAAGAAATGAGCCGTGTTTCCGTCCGTGGCGTAGAGCTGGTCAACAGCCTGCATGGCGAATGCATGTACTATGTTTCTGGCTGGTGGAGCTACAGCTTCTGTTATGGCAGCGAAATTGTGCAGTTCCACGCGCTGACAATGAAGTCGGGGAAGCCTGTCAAGGATCAGCAGAGCCAGGAGTATATCTTAGGCCGTATGCTTGAGGTCACTGCAGGCAAGAAGGAGCACCAGCAAAAGAAGACACAAAATAGCGACTTGGAAGTGCAGAAGCCGTCGAAGGGTAACGACGGCGATCCGAAGGACATCTATGACACGGAATTACAAGTCAAAGGCGACCAGAAATATATGGTCCAACACCTTGGAGCGGGTACCATCTGCGACTTAACGAACCGAGAGCGGACAATTGAGATCCAGTACCACTGCAATCCCGGCGGGACGAGCGATCGTATAAGCTGGATCAAAGAAGTAACTACATGCTCTTACTTGATGGAGGTGCGCACACCACGGCTCTGTAAGGAAGCTGCTTTTCTTCCGCCAAAGCCAACACGAGCACATCCCATCAGTTGCCAACTTATTGTGGGCTCCGAAGAGGAAGCCACGAAGCAACTTGAGAATACGATTGAGCCCCGCGAATCCGAAATTCAGCAGCCACAGAAAGTACAGACCCAGCAGGATCTAGAATACGCCGCGCAAGAAGTTGTACCGGATGTTGTCGTCGGTGGGGTCACTATTGGTGCACGACAAGCTTTACGGAGGGGACAGGAAGGCCAGGCGCCTTTGAAACTTGAGGCCCTTCGGATATTCGACTCGCGATCGGGACATAACGGCCGAGTTGTGCAGGTTCTTGCCCGGGCGGTGTATACAACAGACGGCGGAAAAGTTGAGATGCTGTCGGACGAGGAGCTTGTCAAACTAGACCTGAACCCGCAGGCTCTTGCGACTCTGGTAGAAAAGCTAGAGAGTATTGCCAACGGCAAAGCGTGGAAGGTGGAGGCATTGGAGATACCAGGCAAGGAGAAGCTTGAGATTCGGGCTATTATTGAGTCTGAAGACAGCGAGGAACAGGAAACCAACACCAAGAGCAGTGAGGATGGAAGCGAAGGGCACGAAGGAAGCGAAGAAACATTTAAGAAAGATGAGTTGTGATGGGTTATGCTTGGGAGTTTGAGGAGAGGAATTGGGATTACTTGTACAAATATGTTTGCGCGCTGAATTACAGAGTCAGATACGAGCAAAATACTCCATACGCAAAAAGATTGCCTCTACGGAGCGCAATGCATCATTCAGCCCCCTTTCAACCATACAGGGTAATACGCGTAGTCCGCACTCGTACGTTGTAAAGCTTGCAGCGTTGCAGTGTTCAGTTGCAGTGTTCAGTTGGAGCTGCCGATATCGCGCGGCGCGTGACTAACGGCGCTAAGAGCGCACTCCAAGTGCTGGTCAGATCCCAGCTTCCACTACCTAACGCCGTCAGTGCGATATTTTCAGTTGTCGCTGCCTTCTTCTTGTCGCCGTCTACTCACAAAGGCCAGGTCTCCCTTTCAAGGTCACTGTTAGAAACACGCAACGCCTACATTGGGGTTTTCTGGTGCTGGGCGAGCCTGCCTCTTTCCTTAGTCCCCGCCCTGCCACAGCCCCGCCGAATCCGACCAACCATGATTTGAAAGGGTTTCTCTTCCCATAATTGCTTTTTCCCTTTTAACTCGCCCAGCGATTGTTCTTCTCCCCACGCTCTTTGCGTTGAGGAATCGACGGAAAAAGTTTTTACGACCCTCTTGACGAACGCCCCCATCCCCTCCGATCGCCCTTGCCCTCCTCCCGCCGTGTTCTCGGCCTGTCTCACCACAGAGCCGAGATAGCTAAGACGAAGAGACATGGGTGGCGGGTCTCCAAGATGAAGACCGAAGATGGTGGTAGCGATAGCATCTTGCAATCCCTCCCGCCGTTATCACATGGAAATCATCGCGGGTCTTCCCAGAGCACTGCTGCTGTGAGCGCACCGATTCAAGCCCAGAAGCGCACTGTCTGCGATCACTGCCGGCGAAGAAGTAGGTTCATCACATGCTTTTGGAGGGAAGACAGAGAAGAGAGAGAGTTGCGACGTTTAGACGGCCTGGCCCAGATTTTCCGAATGTCTCATTTGTGGCTGTTGGAACATGGCGCGCTGCATCCGTGCTAACTGCCAAACACAGGAATTCGTTGCGACGGCCAGCTGCCGTGCCAGCCCTGCATCAATGCGTCTTTGGTTTGCAAGCGGGATCATGTTCCTCTGAAACGCGGGCCAAAACGCGGCCGAGGACGGGTCATCAATGAGCTGCGCGAACGGTACTCGTTGGACGGCGCCAATACCAAACACAGCCGCGAGAACAGCATCGATTTGTAAGTCCTCGCCCTCATCCTCTATACCAGCCCGTGATGATATCTGTCCTCTCGTGTTTTGCTCACCGCTCTCTCTCTCGCTCAAGCAGGACCAACTCTGGCCAAACGTCCACCCAGTCATCACCGCCACTGCCTCCGCCGCCATCCGACATATCGTGGCAAAATGTCTCGTCCGATCCACGGCACGCTCCGGAGCCAGGCGGTGCCTTCACCAGCGAGCAGTACCGACCAACTACTCGAAGTTACATACCACTGATTCCCCGATGTGTCGAACTATATTACGAGCATGTCTATCCCATCATGCCACTTCCGTATATGCCAACAGTCCGCGCCGTCGTTGCGCGCTCTCCGACAACCGCGGAACTGACTTCTTCGGAGCGCAATTACCTATTTGCGCTCTGTGCTCTGACGTGTTTCCACATGTCTGGGCAAAATATCGTGGCTGACGCGCCTGCGCCCTCGTGGGAATGCGCCGGCCGCTTTTTTTTGGACGAATGCATTTCCGCACGACAATCCTATGACTTCTTCAACGACACTTCCCTTCACGCTGTCATCTCTTCTTTCTGGCTCTCTACTTCATTCTTCGAGATCAACCAGTCGCGGAAATCATGGGTTTATCTGCGGGAAGCCCTCACCCTGGCGCAAGAATTGTGCCTGCATGATGACGCTGCTTATGTTGGATTAGACCCATCAGAGACGCTATGCCGACAGCGTGTATTCTGGCAGCTGTTTGTCACCGAACGGTGAGTTTTTTCTCGTTTACATGATTGAGTCATATTATACATGGCTGATGCATCTTTTGTGCGATAGATCCTTTGCTATCCTGCGGATGAAGCCAATAACCTTGAAGAAAACACCATCTCTTCCGACAACACGCCATTCCTACGAGGCTCCAGAAATACATGCAGGATTTCTGCAGTTGATCAACTCATATGCACCTCTAGATGAATCCTTTGTGAACGCCTGGAACGAGGGATCGGATCCGGGGGTCAGCATCACAACATATTTAGCTCTTCAGAACGTCCTCTCTTCGGCTCCGTCATTCCTCACCCGCCCGAGCACAGGCACCACACCCGGTGCGGAGGCAATTGTTACGGGAGCCAGCACGCCGACGGGACATTCTCTCAATGGCATGGAGTCTATCACATCCACACCAAGCTCGGCATCTGATGGTTCTACCATGCATATGCCGGAAGTGGCCGTGAATCCTGTGGTGAACCGAGACGCGGAGGTTGATATCGACCCTGAACCCGAAACAACTGCCATCCAGAAGGCGGATCTACTCATCACACAGCAGTGGCTGCGTCTGATTGTCTGGCAATCATCGTTTCGACAGCAGCTTCTCTCGTGGACATCCCCGGATGAAAGCATGCGGTTCGCCTTTCCGCTTGCAATAGCCAGCCGCACTGCTTCAGTGCTGCAGAGCTTGCCGCCACAAGCCATCGAGGTGCATGGCATGGGCATCTTTGAAAAGATTTTTGAGATTGGCACCTGGTCGATGAACGTGCTCCAGGCCTGTGATATGGCAGGAGCGGGAGCCGGTATCCGAGGGTCTGAGGGGGCCATGGGCATGGACTTTGTTGGCGCCGTTGATCTTGGTGTTCTCGGTGTAGGGCGGATGGGCTTTTCGATCGACCCGCTGGAGTTTTTTGTGCGCACTCTCAGTGCTAGCCCCAACAGCAGGAAGCAGTATGCCGAGCGGCTATTACTCTTTGCCAGCGAGCACCCTGGTGGCATGCGCATGTCATTATCGCCGGCGCTGTCGTCGCCGTCGTCGCCCGAGTTTGGATCCCCACCCAATTCCTGGAGTCAAGATCGACAGCTGAGTGGGACGAACAGCATTGTCGGTAGCGTCTTGGGTGAGGTGACCGACGACAACGACCCAGCTGGCGTTGCGAATACAAGTGCTATCACCACGGGCTCCCTGGGAGGCTTTCCTGGAGATGGCGAAGTACAGCGGGTATTACTGGCCACGGGCGTAGTAGACTTGGGCCCCGGTGACTTTGGCGATATGCTGCCAGCTCCAGCAGTGTTCGATACGTTTGAGGCGCCCCGGAGCCCTCCCAGTCCCGTCGATAATGGAGCTGGGCTCAACGGCATCGGGACATCCTCCGGGTTAAATCTATCATGATATTGGGCATACGTTTTTAATGAGAATCAGAAATAACAAAGAACGAAAATAACGGCGGGAGTTGGTTTTGGACGGACTTTTGAAAACTTGTTTTCAACATTGCTTTGCTCATCGGGAATCTGACAGAACCGGAGAGTGTTCTTTGGCGTTTTGCGTTTTATATTTTGCTCCGTTTGTTAAGTGTTTTGCTCGCTGGTACTTCGAAAAGTCCATCGCAATCAAATCGAAAGTTATTCTGTAATACAAGTAAGTCGCCGTAGCGGAGGAGACAGTTGAAGACTAATAATAACGACTTTCACGATCCCATTAGCTATGACCGAGTACACCGTACTATGTAGAAGTGGCATGTGTCTCGACTTTGCTTTTCTCACGGGGAATGCAGGAAGCAGGGCGTTACACATGAGGATCTTTTTGGTCAGCGCTTGCGTCAATAATTGCTGCCCGCACGTCTACGAGTATTGATGCCGACACATTTTCTTGCAAAGTGTACGACCACGGGCCTGGAGTATATATATACTGTCTCGCTGGCTCATACTCGTACAGACATTTTCAACACAACAACGTGCCTTACTGCTATAGAGTAACAAGGTGTTCTTGTGTATTCCTCCGTACTCCGTACTCGTTCGTTTCTTGCGAACAGTCGTACAAGTATTACGAAGTACTCCGTACGAGTAGTGCGTAGAGACGAGGAGGAGTTTTCAGCATGCTGGCTACGGAGTACGGAGTACTCCGTACACTACGGAGTATTACACCTTGCCTGGTACCAAGTGTATCTTACCTTGTATTAACGCTGACCCACCAACGGCAATAAGCAAGGGGGTTCCCTGCAAGCATGGGCCAGAAAGTTAACCTGTCGTAGGATTAGGAAGCCCCTTTACAGGGCATCGAAACGGTAGAATAAAAAGGGATGGACAGGAAATGAGGTGATACCCTGCGGATGATGATAATAGTAAATAATTTAGCTATTCCGTATTTGTACAGAGTACACAGAGCGGAAGAAGATGTCGCAAAACACGCTGGATGCAGCTGAATACCCTTGTCCATGTTGATGGTCAGAGCTTTGGAGACAGCAATAATCGACCCGATCGCGATGCAGAAAAAAATGGGATAATACGGGGAGATATGGAGTATTGTACGAGTACTCCGTACTCCGTACTCTGTATTATGGAGTATTACTGCGTACAGAGCACTTCGTACTCAAGGTACGACCTCGAAATCTTGCGCATACTGGCCCGCTTGGAATGTAACCCCGCTGACACGCTACTACCATGCTATACCCTGTACGGAATATACCCTGGACCCTGCACTCCGTACTGGTACTTAGTATGTCAACAGCCGGCAGGCCCTACCTGTACGAGTAGTGTCAAGTTAGCGCCTTCAACCGTCAACGCGTACTGTACTCCGTACTCGTAAGTACATAGTGTAGGCAAGGGAGCTCCCGCTAGTGGTGGCAAGACCGTCTTGGTCGCAGCTCCCAGGAACGCGAAACTGTTGCTTGGCTGCACTATGACCGTTTGCAAGAAATCACTGTTCATACTCCGTACACAATCATGAACCAAGTTAGCATCACAATCATCACATAAAGAGTATATCTTATCAATTCAAATACAGGGCACGAGTGCGTATACGGAGTACTAGTACGGGTATTCTTTCGCACATCTGACGCCCGTCGTTCGTTCTGGAGCCAGCTCCTGTCAGTTCATTGCACGACATTCGTGGCTTGGCAGCCCCTACGAGTACTCGTACAAGAGCCAGAAGAAGAAAAGGATTCCGAACTCCGATAAGACAACATCCAGACTCAGCTGAGACAGACTTGTAAGTAAGACATGAGTAGCCGGCAGGAAGACTTTGATTCATTTCGCTTCCTCCCTTCCGAGTTTTTAGCCCTTCCCCGTTCATCTTTGTACGGAGTACTCCGTACTCCCACGAAAGCGAAAATTTTATTCTGACGGTCGCAGATTCCCTTGCTCAATCAGGATCTAATACGAAGTACGGAGTACTTGCAGGGTAGTCATGTTTGTCACCCTGCATCATCGCGGCTACAGAGTACTTGGCTTATCACCTGCAACGGCTGTTCGACGGGCTGGCTACGAATAAGATACTCACAGAGGTGCTCCATATCTGTATGGAGTACCTATGAGAACGCTCAGCACATCTACGCAGTAATAACCTACCCTGTCCGGAGTACGGGGTTACAGAATACAGATACAGGGTAATATTTGTACAGCCCCGTACGAGCATGACGAGACCCTGGACCTACTATCTTACCTTGAATGCACTAGCAAATCCGGAACTTTCACTCGCCAGTGAGTACGGAGTACTGTGTACAGCGTATTTTGTAAGTACTTCCATGCCAGGGCTGTCCATCGTTTTTTGCCTCGCGCCTCTTACTGACACTGTTTGTTCACTAGCGCACTGAAGTACTCCGCAGTACTTCTACCTAATCCCCATACCACACCACGCTGTCTCTTCCTCTGATCTTTTTTTTTGACATCTTGTTTTTCTCCCGCCCATCTCTCGTCCAACACACGACACACAGTTTCGCTACACCTCGCCCCGACCGCTTGCTATATATCAACTGTATCTTAAGAGCTAAGGAGTGCATTGTGCTCCGTACAAGTACGGATCCTGTAGCGGAGAGTTGCGCGATACAAGCCCTCATGAGACGTCTCTTATATAACCAACTCGACGACCACCGTGCAAAACACGTCTGTATTTGGAACACGGAGCTGCATCCAATAGAACTGGCGGAATTGGACTCGCGACAGCATTCCTATCTTGCTCACTGTCTGAAGCGCGCCATTTGCTATGGAGGCTTCAATTTCCACACAAATCCCATATTCACGCGTTCGGCGCCCTTCATATATGCGCGTCACTTCGACATCTGATGGTGGCGCAGCACATGACTCTCGGATGGCATTCTCAAATACTGACCGGCGGGCTTCCAACCTAACACCCTCGCCACAACCTTCGCTCCTACACCAGCAAGAACAAGAACCAGAACACTCACGTTACCTACTACACCGTTTCCAAAATGCTCCCAATACTCCATCATCGCCCTCTCCTGCCAACGCCGAATCACTAAGATATCGTCTTCCCCGCGAGCCTTCCGAAGAACCCAAGCTATGCGCAATGTCTACCTATCTACAGGAGAAGTTGTTGCGTGAGAGAAAAGTTGAAGGCGAGCGGTCTGCCAGTAGAATGAGCAATGAGAGGGTGGTCGCCGAGCTGCGGGCTACTCAAAATTCGCCTCGCAGTCCATCTGGTAGTGGAAACGGAGACCCAGTAAAGAAGAAATGCGGCTTCAGTCTGAAAGAAATGGAGCAAGTATGCATATCGTGATGTGGGGTGTTGTGCAAGTATGTTGTACTTGGGGTGTCAACTAACGCTTCTTTCTGTCCACAGACTCTGACAACCCTCCACAAACAAAACTTTGATCTCAAACTCGAATTATACCACCGGAGAGAAAGGCAAGCCAGCCTCGAGGAGCAGTGCGAAACCCTGGAAACAGAAAAACGAGAACTGGACGAGATCAATGACAAGCTCATGTCTGAGCTGGAAATGAGAGACAAGGCTGTGGAAGAGGCCGTCAGCATGATTATCACCCTTGAAGCGCGGCTAGAGCTACTCCTGCGAGAACGGGAAATGGTCCAGCAGGTTGAGAAGCAGACCCTTCTTGCAGCCGACACCAGCATCCGGCGTGCCTTGTCGTGTGCTTCCCGCAGCATGGCAGGAGGGTCGTACGACGAGACACCGAGACCCAAGCACAAACACGAAGATGCTAGAACGCTAGCCCGCATGCCGAGCTTCTTGTCCGAGCGCAGCGAAAACACGGAGAATTTGCGCAATGTCTACCTTGGTAGCCTAGTCAGTCTGCCACACATGACAGAGGACCTGGATGGCGACTTTCCAGACGCAACGAACCGCGTGGGCAGTCCTAGTCTCAGCGTTTTGAGTGAAAGCTCCTTTCTCAGCGTTTATGGTGAAGGGAATGAGTCGCGTATGTCCGCCACGACACCACTGCAACAAGAAGTGTCATCGAGCGTGCCTGCCGACATACCCAGGACTATCTTGGAGCCATCTCAGAATACCGAAGGCCGGAATGAGTTGCCTCACTTGAGCACCACCCCCAAGGGCCCACCTCCATCGGCGACCCAGGCAAATAGCGGACCAGCAGGATTAGACGCTTTAACTGAGTTCATTGGCACGAATTCGCCTCTTCAGCGTCTGGAGAAGATGGAGATGTCACTACAGGCGATGAGTGATGTGTCTCGGTCTAACAGCGACGATGGCCAAGGGATTCATACCAATTCTCTTGTCCGTCAGCTTCACACACAGGACTTTGCCAAACCCTCAGCAAAGGAAAAGCGGGATCATCTCCGCCGAGTCCGTACGGATGCACCATTTACAGGAGGCATGGGAAGCCAGCACAACCTGCCGCCGACTCCTGACACGATATCAACATCGACTCTGCGTCGATACAAAAACTCAAACGACACACTTTCTCGGGAGAAAGGCTTCAATGAGACAAGCTATCTAGTACTGTCCGAGTCAGATGTGCCTGAAAATGAAGGCACGAGAGCAGATCCTATGGAAATCGTGGCGCCTCAGGCGACATCAAGTATAGCTTTCAACAACCGGTTGTATGATGCCAATACCCATCATGGGTATTTTGACAACAGGCTCTCGATCCCACGCCGGCCGCGATCTGCAGACGAGACCACACTTTCATGTCGAGGTCGCACCAGTGTGTGGGGGGATTCGGACAGCTCGGATGACGATGTGGATATCGATGGAAACGACTCTGCATCAATGCAGGACTGCTGGTTACGCGAGAGCTTACGTCCCGCAGGTGCAATGGGCCGTGGACGACGGGGCGGCAGGGTATCGCCGGATCTCTTCAATTTCCCCTCGACCATGAACGGGTGGTCGACTACAGAAATGTTTGGGAAGAGCGGACAAGGATATTCAAGCTCTGCTGGCGGGGGTGGACCACCGTTTGCTCGGACGTTGGACGCCCTAGGTGCTTCACTACCAACTCCCATAAATGGGATGCATCTTTCGAGTGGACTGCTCTCTTCACCTCTGCCATACGGCATGGGCTCTTTGCCCGGACCTCCACCGCCGCCAAACAGGCGGTCAAGCCTTCACGCGCAGACGGGATCGACTCACGGCATGATTTCTTCTTTTGGTAGCAGTCCGAGAAGTGAATCTCGACAAGGATCCGCAGGCCCTGGAACGCCAATGAGCATAGCAAAGTCCCGCAAGTCTCTGGTACGGGCTCCTGCCGATGGCAGCGTCTGTCCGTCTCCTATGACTACGGACTGGGCCCAAGTGAAGCAGGCACAGTTACAGTCGCCAGAGCCGCAGCCGCAGCCGCAGCCGCTACTTTCAGGATCGCACGGACAGGCCGGGGCGACAAAGTCACGGCACTACCCCCCAAATGCTGGTTCTACGCCACGCAGCCGTGTTCTCAGCCTATTCCGTCGATCTGGGTCGCATGATCAAGCAGCGGCGGCGGCAGCAGCAGCAGCAGCAACGACAGCACTGTCAGCGGCAGCGTCAGCATCGGTCCCGGCGACGGAGACTACATCTGCGATGGCAAAGAACACATGTGTGCCATCCACGGACATATCATCAAGGGTGTTGCGAGGAGAATTGGGCGCTGAGGATAGTGGGAATTGTGCGACCCCGCCGCCCATCATGCGCAATGGCAGAAATGCTCGAGGTAGTGTGGACGCAAGCGTAAATGATGGCTCAGGTGTGTTACAAACGTCGTCCAAGGATGGGACGCCGGTGCAGGCACCGACGATAGCCCAGACACATGAAGCGGAGGCACAGGCAGTACAGGCAGTACACGGAGGCAGCCATGCTGCGAATTCTGGTGGCAGCGGGCGCAAGAGATGGCTTGGCCTGGGGCGTGTTTCGACCTTGCGTTCGCGCACGGGTTGATGGTTCGGGAGAGACGTTTGCTTTTATAAGATACCACAAGGAGGAGGAGCGGATGGTTTGGGCAATGGAGTTTTGTGCCGAGTTTCAAATCCGGCCCTGGAATACAGCGACAGGGAAAAGTGCCCTTGGAGAGCACGGCGCGGGCGTTTAGACAGATGCGTTTTGGGGATACTGGTCTAGTTTTCTGAGCTTCTTTTTAAAAGAAGGTCCAGGCCGTATAGAACTGTACTATTTCCGGGGCAATACAGGAAGACGAACGCGATCTGTCTCGAATACTCGAACAACTTGTGGCTGGATTATCGTCGGCATAACTACGGAGTACGGAGCAAGATACCTACTCCTAGCACGTGAAAGCCCTCTATTGTATTAGTCATCGTTCGGCAGAAGCCAACGTAATAGCTTGCACGTCGACCTGGATCGATTTACGAGTATGAAACATCCACTCACTCGTACCAATGTCATTTTCAGATCTCCCAGCCGCCGTCTTAACCGGCACTGGCCTAGGGCCATTTAGAGGTTTGTTGATCCGCTACACACATTTCTATAGCTGGGACCTGCCTGCAGCATCGCCCTATTTGAAGCATCTTTTCATGTCTGGCCGGGAAGAAACCAGTGTAGTGACAGCGATTGCTCTGGCACAAGTGCTCTCCACTGGTTCTGGCAGTCATGGACGTCACCACCGCATTGTCCCACTTATCTGGGCGATCCTGCGTACGCATATCCTTGGGCTCGGCCGCTCATCGCTGGCCTACCTAGCAGCGGCCGTGTTGCTACACCACGTGCGTCGTACGCTTTGGCCTGACCTGGGTGCTTATTTGTTTACGGACCCGGGTGAGCAGTGGCGCCTCGTTCTCGCACGTCCGGACGTCTTCTTGGAGCAGGATCTGACAGCGGCGTCCTGGTCATGTATGTTGGCCAGCAGCATGCGGAAATGGATATGGGATATGGTTGCTGGCGCCGGAAGCGCCCTCTTTCTTGCAGCGACAGCGACAGAAAATAGGCGAAAGCTGGCCGAAGTCCTTCAAGAAATGCTTCCCAGATCTGCGGCTTTTCCCCTGCTGGTTCACACATTTTTGCACCGAGCCCAAAACATGGCTGGTGTCGTGTTCTTGCTTTGGTTGTTTTCCTGCGTCGAGTACGCTTTCATACGCATCTTCCATGCTGGTGCCCTGGCTTATGCAGTTACTGCAATCATGCTGAATGAAAAAGGCCTGCATCGTTCTCTCTTTTGGCATATACTTTCTCGCCACCCCTTCTCTGCCGCTCTTCTGGCCTGGTCCCAGCTGATTGTCTTCCCCATTGTGGCTATCTTCCCTCTCGGCCTTGTCAGCCTGCATGCTGCCATCTGTCGGCGTCAGATGAGTCTATTTCTCACCATACTCTGCGCTGTTTGTGCCATGTACGTGCTGCTGCGCTACCGTGCGCCGCTCTACTTGGCTATCGAGACAAGCGGGTTCTTTGTTGTTCTGGCGTTTTCGGGTCTATCTGGCGTGTTTGTTCTGGTAGATGCTCTCCAAGCTCGGGTGTCTCTAGAAAAAAAGAACAGATGAAGCAACTTGAGACGATGATTTTAAGGGTATGTCGGGGCTTCATGATCGCCAGACGGGATGCTTACGAAAACCTAGTCTGTAATATATAATTATCGTTTCCCTATATGTATTTCTCTTCCAGCAAGATACCACTCGTGAAATTTTACTTTCTTCGCCCGAATCAAGTGCAATGATCGAGAAAACTCCTGCCTGATTCTAGGCTTAAAATCTATATTACTCAGATCCTCTGCTTGGTAGCTGTCTTCCTTCTCTGTGTGATTGATATCGGGCTTCGGATGACTACTGTTCAAGCAGCTCGACTCCATTTTCAATGCCATGAATGAAGGCGCTATTTCACCAATATCTATATTCTTTTCTGTGTTTACTTCCCCCCTGTCGATTGCTTCCGGTGGACTGCTGTGTCCCTTCAGTTTTGCAGCACAAAAGATTCGCGTGGGCTTCAGAAAGCAAGCAATTACTTCAAGCAACAGGGCACAGCTACTGACACCACCGTTGACTTTGATAAGGGCAACGGCGGAGGCAACAGTAGCCACAGCAGTCATGTCATCGAGGTCGAACAGCCTTCAGATCAGAATATCCTAGTACAGATAGTCCGCCACATGTCTTGAATAGTCTCATATGGCGTTCCGTTATCTTTTCAATACAATGTTTACCTGCTTTTAATCCTGTCGTACAATATATATGCAGACATATATGACCCTTTAAGACTTAAAAGCGTAAATCCCAGCCGATCTTCGGTCCCAGCTCGGGCAACGCGTCGGCCACACTCTGTACATCCTTGTCACCGCGACCGCTGAGACAGATAACTATGTCCTGATCGGGGCGCATAGTCTTGGCCAGCTCAACAGCACCGTAGACTGCATGGGCAGACTCGAGGGCGGGGATGATGCCCTCTAGCTCGCTGAGCAAGCGGAAGCCCTGAAGAGCCTGGGCATCTGTAGCAGCAATGAACTCAGCGCGGCCGCTCTCTTTCCAATTGGCGAGCTCAGGACCGACACCGGGGTAATCGAGGCCAGCCGAGACCGAGTGGGTGTCCTGGATCTGGCCATTCTTGTCCTGCAGAACGTAAGTTCGCACGCCGTGCAGGACACCCATAGAGCCTCCAGCAAGCGTCGCGGCATGACGCGGCGTGTCGATACCATCGCCGCCGGCCTCGACACCAACCAAGCGTACACCAAGGTCGCCGGAGAAGGGGTAAAACATGCCCACAGCGTTAGAGCCACCACCGACACAGGCAACGACAGCATCCGGTAGACGGCCGCGTGCCGCCTGGAACTGGGCCTTTGTCTCATTTCCAATGACGGACTGGAAGGTGCGTACAATTAAGGGGAAAGGGTGCGGGCCAATGGCTGAGCCAATGATGTAGTGCGTCGTATCAAGGTTGACGACCCAGGCGCGCAAGGCCTCATTCACAGCGTCACGCAACGTACGCGAGCCTGCATCAACTGGCACAACCTTGGCGCCCAAAAGCCGCATGCGGAACACGTTGAGGGCCTGTCGCCGCACATCCTCTGAGCCCATGTAAACGGTGCACTCCATGCCGAACTTGGCACAGACCGTTGCTGTGGCGACACCATGCTGGCCAGCACCTGTCTCGGCAATGATTTTGGTCTTTCCCAAGCGTCTGGCCAGTAGAAGTTGGCCCAGAGCGTTATTGATCTTGTGGCTGCCCGTGTGGTTGAGATCCTCACGCTTTAGCCAAATGCTGGCACCGCCTGCATGCTGACTAAGTCGTTCAACACGGTGCAGGTGGCCCGGCCGGCCCATGTAGTTGTAGTATCCGCGATACTCGGCCCAGAAGGCGTCGTCGTGCAGAATCTGATGGAACCCTTCCTCGAGCTGCGAGAGACAATCCATCAACGCCTCAGGCACGTATTGTCCGCCAAATTGCCCGAAGCGGTCCGGCATATCGGCGTGCAGCGCAACCAGTTGAGCCACAAGATTGCTATCGAGTGTACGAGCATCCTCAAGCGAGGCCGTGGCGTGCGTCTCGGGAGCTGCGGGCTTGGAAGGTTCCGGGGTTTTGGTTGGGCTGGCTTTACGGCCACCAAGATATGCACAGTAGTCCTCGAGTGCTTTGGCCTGTTCACCAGTGGCAGCGGTACGCAGCGTCGTGATCATTTGACTGCCGACGACAACACCATCTGCGATGGCAGCCACCGACGTAAAGTGCTCGTGCGTAGAGACACCAAAGCCTACAGCCGTCGGCTTGTCGCCACTGTACTTCTTGACACGGGCCAGGAGATCAGGCAGGTTGGCATTGAGGGTGCCGAGAGCACCGGTAACACCTTGACGCGAGACCACGTAAACGAAAGAGTCGGCCAGCTGACAAAGAATACGCATACGGGTATCCGAGGTGGCCGGGGCAATCAGGGGAACATAAGAAAGACTTCAGGTCAGCGAAGGGAGGGAAAATCAGAGAGCATGTTTCACTTACGCTTCGCCACTGCAGAGCCCTCGGAATGTAACAGCCTCCTCGGGCGGTAGGTCTACCACGATGAAGCCATTGACTCCCGCCTCCTTGCAGTCGCGCACCAGCGCTGCCTCGCCATAGGCCCGCATCGGGTTATAGTAGCCCATCAGCAAGATAGGCACGCGAAGCCCCTTTGCACGCGCATCTCGCACCATCTGCAGAGTATCAGCAAGGGTGACGCCGTTCTCCAGTGCAATCGTATTCGAATACTGGATCGTCGGGCCGTCGGCAATGGGATCCGTGAATGGCACGCCGAGCTCGATCACATCGGTGCCACCACGCTCGAGGGCCAGCAGGATGTCAAGCATACCCCCGGCCGTGGGATAGCCGGCCGTGACATAGGACACAAGGGCGGCCTGGCTGTCAGCAAGGTTCTCGAAAGTAAACACCGGAAATCACTCAGTTGTTAACTTTACCCTCTTCTCGGCCTTGCACTTGTTGAAGGTTTCCTTGAGTGCTTCCATGGTGTATACTTGCTCGTTAGCAGGTAAGAAAAGGTCAATGGAATCTTGCTGTAGGACAGACAAACTCCAGACTTTTTATTCGTGGGGGTAGGAGGATAGCCTGTGAGTCACCTTGTCCTTGGGCGAAAGCGGCTGGCTTTGATTTCGGACATCAGCCTTTTTTTCTCTGCCCCTCTCTTAACTTATCAATAGCGGGATGTGGTTTCGCACAGTACAGCAGAAGCAAATATCGGCCGAGCCTACCGTGCGCTACAGTGCGTTCTTCCGATAAGAGAGAAATGACTGTCCATCCTCATTGGCCAATTCGCATGCCGCAAACGGCAGGCAACTTTCTTTGTTGGTCAGTCCTAGAAACATCTCTACAGGTGACGGCTTGTTTTCCTGGACATTCTGACGTACCCATGGAATAATTCTGCAATGTGAAGATTAAAATGCATGTTATTTACGGCCGGGAACATTGTCCAGGATCAACAGATACCAAAACATTTGAAAACTTGAGAATAGCTCTTGTTCATCACCTGGATAGAAAGTTGGGTTCAGCTCTGATATAAGCACGGCACTTGAAGAAATACAACCTTACGAGAATTCGCAATAGAGAGTCTCTTTTTATTTATGTATACGAAATATCTTTATTCCTCACGATATGTTTCATACACTACAAAGCCCATGCCGACTACTTTATAAGTCAATATCAAGTCTCTGGAATCAAACAAAATCACCGTAAAGGGAGCGTCGGTGGTTTAGTGGTAAAATCTGTCGTTGCCATCGACAGGCCCCGGGTTCGATTCCCGGCCGACGCAAGTTAGATTCTTTTTTTTGGCATTTATACTTTTTAAAAGTGGTATGCTAGATGCTGCATTTTTTTTGGGCTTCGCGTCATTTTTATGGAACTATTACGAATGGATGGGCGTGAGATATTTCAGGAACGGATTAACATTATTGCAACGGCTATTAGTTTGGTGCTATGCTCCACGTGCAATTGCATCTTAGCAAAAAAAGGCTTAAAACGCGTAAAAGTTGCTTTGTCATTTCCCCCCCTCTATTGGCTGTGGACGATTTATGCCGGCTTCGGCCTTTC
The DNA here is from genome assembly GCA_002778125.1 of Dryadomyces quercivorus. Taxonomy (NCBI): domain Eukaryota; kingdom Fungi; phylum Ascomycota; class Sordariomycetes; order Ophiostomatales; family Ophiostomataceae; genus Dryadomyces; species Dryadomyces quercivorus. The sequence goes on along the minus strand of PCDE01000005.1, from coordinate 3,698,734 downwards.
TACAAAGTTACGAGCACGCAACCGGAGAAGCGAATTGGACAGACCCAAGAGTTTCAAACGGTCCAGGTTGCCAAAGCGTCCACAGCATAGCCAATACAGGCACATCTCAGTCATGGCTTCAGACATCCCTTACCCACCGGTCATTGATGAACCGGAACGCCAGCGGCTGGTCGAGGTGACCAAGGACTGGAGCATTGCTAATGGTCTCGCTGTGCGGCCGCCGCCGGCAGCTATAGCTGATACCGAGCACGAATTGGCCAGCACACTGGCCATGCCTGTGACTGTGACGCTATTCCCCAGTCCTTTCCCGCGGACAGCCTTTGAGGAAGCCCAGGCTGTGCAAACGGCATACAACGAGCTGTATGCTGGTATCAGCCAGAATGAAGAGTTTCTTGGCCGGATCATAGAAGAGTGAGTTTTGAAAAATGACAAGATACACTCCCTTCAACTCCTGACTGTTGTTCCTAGACTCGCGGGCGGCGATGAGTTTACAGCCAAATTGTGGAACGTCCATCTGCGCGTGAAGCAAGAAGGCTATACTCATGTGAGTGCTCTTCTCAGGACCAAGAACCCTTACCTATCTAACATGGCCTCCTAGAAACACTCTCTGGGAATCTTCCGATCTGACTATCTTGTTCACCAAGAAACAGCAAAGGCCGGTACCCACCCGCAGATCAAGCAGGTCGAGTTCAATACGATTGCTGCCTCTTTCGGGGGCCTCTCGGCTCAGGCTGCCAAACTTCACAAGTAAGAAATTCCGCACTATCCCTAGTTGTTTCATTTCTAACTTGTCCAAGATTCCTCGCCCAGACGGAATATCCGCTACTCAAAACCGAGCCGGGTCGCCCATCGCGGTATGACCTGCCGTCGAGTACCAGCAGTCAAGACATTGCTGCGGGCATCCGGGCTGCCTTTGATATTTATGCTGGCAGTGAAGCAGCAACGCTAGGCCTTGAACGTTGCGTCCTATTTGTGGTGCAGGATGGTGAGCGCAATGTATTTGACCAACGGCACATTGAATACTACACTACTGCGGGCGGAAGCGTGCCCGTCTTCCGGCTGCCGATCAGTGAGGTTTTGCAGCGTACAAGTATTGCAGATACACCACGACGGCAGCTCTTGTACCCGCTGCCGAGCAATCCTACGCGCGTCTTCGAGGTGGCTGTCGTGTACTTCCGATCCTGCTATGGACCATCAGACTACCCGGATGCAGCAGCTTGGGAGTCGCGATACCAGCTGGAGCGGTCGGCCGCGATCAAGTGCCCGACTGTACTGACACAAGTGGCCGGAACGAAGAAGGTGCAGCAGGTGCTTGCAACACCGGCAGCGGAGGGCGAGGCAGAGGACAAGTCTGAGCTTGGCCGCTTCGTCGACACTGAAAAGGCGCACAGAATTCGTCGTACATTCGCCAACATTTACCCTCTCGATGCTACATCGGCGGCTGGGCAGCAGGCCCGGGCTTGGGCACAAGACATAACGGCCTGCCGACGATTTGTGCTCAAGCCACAACGTGAGGGTGGCGGCAACAATTACTACAAGGACAAGATTCCGGCGCACTTACAAACGATTCCCGAGTCGCAATGGGCATCGTACATTCTCATGGAGCTCATCACGCCGCCACCTGTAGCGAATCTGATCCTGCGCAACGGCCAGGTCGAAAAGGGAGGCGTCATCTGTGAGCTGGGCATCTATGGCACATGCATCTGGGAAACCGGTGGCAACGGCGGCGGATCCTTGCTTCGCAATGAGGCTGCCGGTTATTTACTGCGCACCAAGGGAGACCAGAGCGAAGAGGGTGGCGTAGCTGCTGGATTCGGGAGCATGGATTCAGTCAACTTGGTGTAGACAGCTGTTCTAAGACCACTCCTGTATTTCCCAGAGTCATAAGAGTACACCAATGTACCGCCCGTTTCTATTTACAGAGTGGAGAAATAGACGTGTTTTCGAGGCTAAACACGCTCGAGAAGTCAAGCCTGCCCCAAATTTGGGAGAGCATTCATCAATGTAAGTGCGTCCGGCTGCCTAACTATGACTCCTCCGACGGCTCCGTCGGTGCCGGGCGCTTCAGCACCTCGATGCTTCCTGCATTCGAAACAGGTTAGTATAGGCAGACCGGAAATCATAGGTGGACGTACGTTGTATAATGTTCAGAGCGCTCTTCGTCTTGCCTTCGGCATCTTGGTACATGTTTATGGTGGCGTCTCCCTCGACAAAAACCAGCGTTCTAGAAGATCTGTCAGCAGGTCGCACAAAGGCAGAAACGGAGCAAAACTCTCTCCACGCAATGCATAGTGAAATCAAAGGTCCCTACCCTTTGGGTAGCGCTCGGAGGAGATCACGCTGCGGGCCTTCAGGTAAGAAGCTCGCGACACGGAACCAGCTAGTCTGGCGGTTGTCGCGTGGGCCACTGCTGCTAGCCACAACGTATTTGAGCACCTCGCGACCACTTCCTGTGGACTGCAACTCGGGCACATCGCCAAGGTGACCAACAATGGTGATGCGAGCAACCTGGCGGGCGGGCGTTGTGCTAAAAGCACGAACAGCAGGGGTAGTGCCTAGGGCAATGCGGCGCATGAGGAAGGACATTTTGGCAACGTGGGCAGGTAGTATGAGGGATTGTTTACTTGTGATGCAAGAAAGAGTGCTTGAACAGGGAAGATGGCGCGATACTGTAAGGCAGGGAGGGAGGGGGTAGAATCGCGCATCGCGACAGAAAAATCGCGTTCGTCGTTGAATTGGCTGTGGCGGTGCATTCACGTGACCATGTCTCAGCATCAACGCATCAGCCACATATACTATGAGACCTGGTGAGATTGCCTTGTCCCTTACTGGCTCCTTAGCCCTTTAGACCCCGAGATAGGACTTTCTCTCAATGATAGGAGTAGCCTAAAAACGTGACGCGTCTGCTTCGCGAGGGAGGATAGTAAAAACATGTGACATCACTGTGCAAATTCGCACCCCCCCCCCCCCCCCCCCACCCTCATACAAATACGAGACCGAAAAAACCAGATGCAGCAAGCCAAAAGACTCCTCACATCAAGATGAAAGGACCTGGTGGTCCTGTGAACACAGGAATACCGGAATAGCTCCCGGTCATGTTTGGAATGGAAGCCCGGCCTAGCTATTGAGCCTGAGTAGATAGATTTCCCCATCCGGAAGACGCCTTTCCTTTTTGGGGTGTGAATAAGGCTTTGAACAGCCTCAGCCTTCCACCGAATCGGTCACGTTGGCGACGGAAGGGAGCTGTGACAACCGGAAAAGACAAAGTATGGCACCGAAAAAAAAAGTACCGGCATATCACCCGTCTGGGCCCCGCGCTTTTTTTTCTTATTGAGGATGGCATGGCTCTTTTCACGGTTCCCACATCTCGCTCTTATGAATAGCCTCATGCCTGCTATCTGTCACAAATTGTCATATTTATAGCAAAACTCTTATTTTATGGAATGACTCCCTTCCCTTTTCAGGTTGTCTATTGAATAACTAATCTCTTACCCGGGCTCGTCATCCTTGTGTGGCACGTTCACACCCATCCACAGCTTGGAAAATGCGGCCTCCTCGATGGCAGCCATGTATCACAAATCATATCTGGCTTCCTGTGATTTCTCCTCAATACGAGCTTCTGCCCTAGCTGGCAATGCTGTATGTCTACTTCTTGCGAGAAGCACCCACTAGCTGTCCTTTGCAGATATATTTCACCCGTTCTTTTTTTTTTATCTGACAGTTGTCTTCGGTGGCCGTGAGCTTTTCTTTGAACCATCAGTTCTGCATATAACCATCTTTCGTCTTCTATCACTTACACAGCACTAAATATGTTTCGCTACACCGAATCGGGAGTCCTGCTCATGGGCGAATCCGGCTCCATGCCGTCCACCAGCCCGCTTCTTGCCAATCTCATCCTCCGGCTTGTGCTCGGCCCGCTTGCACTTATTGCAGCATGGGTACCCCTTACACTCTTGTGGAAGAATCGCGAATTCCCGGCCTGCGTTTTTGTGGCCAACAACTGGCTGGTCACCCTGATTGTCGTCATCAATGCTGCCATTTGGCATAACCAGGACTTTGACCATTGGTGGCTCGGATACGGTTGGTGTGACTTGCAGGTCTACGTGTTATTTTCCCTGTCGACCATCTACAGCGCCAGCATCTGCACCATCATGCGGCGGCTGTCGCAACAGGTTGGCCTGACACGTGTGACCGGACTTTCTGGACGGGAGAAGCACATCCAACTATTGGTGCAGATTCTCATCATTTTCCCGGTGCCACTCCTGCAGATTATCCTTACAGTCTTTGTCCAAGGGCAACGTTACGTTCTCGCTCCTGTCAACGGCTGCAGCAAGGCATTTTATGGGAATGCCATTTACTTGGTCTTCTTCATTCTCCCGTCTCCGATTTTTACGATTGCGGCTTGTTTTCACACATGTATGGGAAAGATAAGACTCCAAAACTGGGGAAAGTGGAAAGAAAGGACAAAAATTGCTAACATCCTAGACCAAACTTACAGAAAGTTCCGCAAGATTGATGCCACCACACGACTTGCTCTCGACAGTGGCAACAACAGTATTGCCGCCTCCCGCAGCCAGCGAGCCCGAAGAAAGCTGTACTTGATGGCCATCTGCATCTTACTACCGTATGCACCTCTCGAGGCTGCCTTCTGCGCTATTAACATTATGATCGGCTGGCCATGGACCTCACCCTCCGATTTCCATTATGTCCACTTTACGGGCGCTGTACCTTGGAACTCCATCAACCTGAGTACATACAGCGACGTCAGCTTCAGCGAGATGAATCTGAACTGGATCCCCATCGTTTCCTGTTTTGTCATCTTTGCCATTTTTGGCACATCCACGGAAGGTATCAACAAATACCGCGAAACTCTTGTCCTTCTCGGCGCTGGACACCTGTTTCCTCGACTTTGCCAGGAGTACGACCCCGATCGCACTTGCATTGGAGATAGTCAGTTTAGCGAAGGGACGCAGCCTACTACTCTAAACGGCAGCATCAAGTAATGGCACCGATCTGCTTTTCTCTTTTTCTCTTCTTCTTCAGATCCCAGACTAATTCAAACAGTTCTTCTTACAAAGCAACTAAAGCTCCGGCTCAAAGTTGTATGCCTTCGGAAGGCGACACAGCAATTTCCAACCCGCCCCCTCTTCAAACATCATCTACGTGGATGTGCCGTCTCCGGGGTATATTCAGCAAGGCTCCGACGTCGAATGCCTCGTCTGCTGTGGATGAGCTCGAGCTAGAAAGAAATGCGGCCCCGTTTGCAACGTCTTGGTCTGTGTTGACCTCGTCGACCAGGCCTTGGAACTCTTCGCAGTCCTCTTCCATTTTCAACCCAGGCCTCAACTGGGCTACACCTCCAAATATCCCAACTCTTTCCATTCCCTCTTTTCTCAAACCTTCGGCTTCCACTTCGCTGCCAACAATAAGATCCTCTCTGGCGTCCCCCACCAGATTGGCCAATCCCCTGCCACGGCCACCTCAAACTGCCCACTATCGCGAGCCCCCATACTTTTGCCATCGACCACGCACACCACCAGTCTTTGACGAGCTTCAGGCCCCTGTCATGACATGCGCCATTACCCCAAGATCAGGAGATGGAGGCGGCGGCATGAAGCCTGTCGAACCGGCCCCTTTTGATGGAAATCATAATGCTGAGACAGCCGTGAGCACACGCGTCTGGTCAAGGGACAGCACAGTAGCCCAACTTGGCATGGAGGTAGCAGCCCTGCCGCCTGGCAAAAACACTTCGTCAGAGCTAGGCGTTGTTCGTGTGGATCGATGCATCGTCAGCAAGGTGACCTGAGTTTCCATGCTCCCCTGTTGTTGGTCCTTTACTCTCATCTTGCTTTTGTTAATACGCCATTCATTTCTTTGATTTGCTTGCCAATACGGACAGAATTATAACTATCTTTGATGCATCTAATATACCCCTTACTATGTCTTCTGTCCTGTTTCATGTTGACTCTAGTTACGTGATCCCAGGGATGGTTGACTGCACCATGGGAAAATCCAATTTCATCGACATTACGAAGTGTTTGATGGTCCTTTGGCAAGGCTGCAGTAACAGAAAATCAGCAGAGATCCAATCCTGGATAATGACTAGATCCGTATTACCTCGTATAAACGGAGAATATGGACATTGGAGATTGAGAAATGCTACGTTGATGTAACTATAAAGATTAAACCTTCATGCGTTTATTTTGTAACCTCTTATTCCACAAAGACAATCAAACAGGCACATTTCTACGAAAACCCGTGTGTTAGCTCTCAGTGCATTGAACCATCTCCTTTCATTTTCTTCTCATTTCCATCGTACTCGTGATCATACAAAGTGTTCCATCTTCTGATCATCTCTTCGCAAGGAATCGAAAGAGCTAAAGGGACAATGAATCCTACTCTGCACCGGTAGTACGGCAACGTTACAGGATGCCACTCCGTTTACTCCGCCCCAGACAACACTGCAAATTCAACATTAGCACGGAGAAAACGGAGGCCTTTTGCGCAGAACATAGGCGTCCGTCACCCCCACGCTTCAATGGACACCTGAAAGTATAGCCAGTATCTCAGTGTGGGTTTCTGGTTGCCCCCATCAAGCGATATCTGATTACTCCATCATCGGCACTTGATAGCACAGACCCTGTCGTTCGCTTGGAGTTTTGCGGGAGTAAGAAACTCCGTACTCGTAGATCCGCCACGGCGATGACGCTCGAGAAAGAATGGCTTTTATCAGCTGCATTTTTGCGGGGCCATCAGCGGCACTCTAATAGTCGACTTGCCGTTCTTGTCCAAGTACTCCGTGCTGGTATGATATTCCCAACAGATGTGGTTCCAAGGCATACAGCAGCCTAGCGGCCACCTGCCTTAGCTTCTGCTTTAGGGGGTGTATAAAGAAATGAGAGAGGTAAATGACGTATACGAATTAAGTTCTGCCCTTCTCTCCCTCTTTGCTTTTTAGTATGCCGGGTTTGAGAAGAGAACGTCAGTAAGAGTCGGGGGTGGGTGTGGAGGAGCTGAGATCCCGTGACAAAGCTGCTGGGGTTGCTTCGGCGGCTGAGCTATGAGCACAAGCATTCTTTCAAATATGGCGAGTATATGAAAAGCGTGCTACAAGTTAGTAATAGTGGCCATTCAACCATCAGATAGCATGACGTGTGGTGGAAGTGCTACGGGCATTGTTCATAATACTCATACAACAGAGAAAGCGGGCACGGAATGCCGTTTTTCTTCCGGGATGTGCAACACCATCGAAATAACTGGCAATATGAATGTATTCCTTCCCGGGTAACGCAAAGTGCCGTGCACGCGGGAGGGATGGCGTCAGCCGGATGGCAAGTAACACTGCTCTGGCCGGTTTCACATCCGGGCAGAGGCCTGAGTGGTTGATCGGTTATGGGTTTCGGTTGGAGCAAGCCTAGATAGGAAAAGGTATTTCTACGTCTGCACGACACGTCCCATTGTCATGGAGTACGAAAAAGAGTCATACATGACAAACCCGCCTTTCGGTTTAAGAAAGAACAGCCGCGTGTCGTGCCCGGCCAAGCCACAGTGTCATCCTCCGGTTCCGCATGCACCCAGACGTACGTCGTACTGCCCGTCCTATCTAGTAATTGTAAAAAGGCGGATGGGATCTCGGCCAATGCTACGACGGGGACGTGCCTGCACTGCATAGAGTATATTCCGTATTATTGGCATCAAAACGGATGGATTGTGCGGGACAATAATGAGTGGTGGATGGAGATCCGGCCAATAACCGCGTATGCCACGTCATATGGGCCAATAATACCGACAGAAGGCGGCTGAATAACAGCAAATATTGGAAAAATGGTGCCTGAGCGAGGCCTCGTATGCCGCATTCCGTACCCGTGGCCGTACGCGCACGAGTACGGATAGGAATTGCCGGATTGGAGAGAGAAGAGTGGTAGAAACAGGGAAAGAAAGTCAGGAAGCGTCCTTTTGGTACCCGAGCGCGAAAAGTACGACGGGGATACGGAGTATAACAGAAGGAAAAAAAGGCAAGTTGAGATAGAAATATAATAGCTCAACCTCATATAGTGTGCCTGCCAACTGTTCCACCTCCTCCATTATCGAGAAGAAGGCAGGTACAGTGTACTCCGTACTCGTACTGTTGGCACTAGAATTCAAAGCAGCCGAGAATGGTAGGACGAGGAGCCAATGCAGGGGCGTATTCATGATTCAAAGTACGAATACTCGTAATATTTGTACTGTGTAAGAAGTACGAGTAATAGTCCGCGGCTGCTATACTCCGTAGAGAGGGTTGCAATGGCGCGCTCGGCCGCCAGGGGCCTTGTTCGAGAACTACCTCGGTGGCAAAAACAAATGGTTCCTTTAAGGCTGAGCTTGGCTTGATGGGGGAGGGCCGTGCCAAGGAGATTGCTACGAGTGCTATGAAGCGATGCCGTGTTTATGTCATACAATGCTTTCGGACTGGAGAAGAGACAATGGTAGTACGAAGGAAGAAAACCGCCGGTGACGGAGAGGACGGCGAATGCACATGTGCTGGCCAAACGAAAACGAAAAAACGAAAACGAAAAAAAAAAACGCAATGGGGCATCGACACATTTTCCACGAGGCTGCAGACCCCTGGATGTACGAGTAGCGACATGTCCTCTATCATACACAGTACGGGCAAGAATTACCGCAGATGGTGTAGGCAAGAATGTCTGTGTTGTAGACGAAGAGGGGAGGATGCTGCATGTCCATGACCGTTCGCCGAGGACACAATGCCGCTCTGACCATGTATGCGCCCTCTTCGGTTGGTTCACACTCACGTCCCGTCTATTGCCAGCGCCTCGGCGAACCGGGAGCGAGCACTGCTCACCGCCTCGCTTGACGGAACGGAAAACGGAAGACACAGGACGGAAGACACGCTTACAATGGCATGCAAACAGCTGCCAGGAGGCTGATGCTGCATGCCATCAACGACAAACTGCTGGTGTATGCATGCAGGCGCATGTGCTTTGCACAGCCAGACATCACACCGACTTGTGGGTAGAGCCTGTCTGGACCCAAGAAAAAAAGAAAGGAAATGCAGGCAAGAGAGTTTTGTCGGGCAGCAATACGAGTACGCAGCAATCCGTACTGTGTAGCCCGTGCAGCATGAAAAAAGGCCCCATCGGCAGCAGTGAAGATCAGCCCCATCACATGTCCTTCATCACAGCGCTGCCTGCATCTCGCCAGCGCGTGGCATCGCCGCCTCCTCTTTTTCTCTGCAAGGGGAAAGGGGGTCCAGGCGTTGTTGGATGCCGGTACGGAGTATTCGATTTCAGGAATCTAGCCCTCGTACGCAGGTACTCCGTATTCGACGGGGGCAATGCATTGCGGACCAAGCTCACAGGAACGGGCGTTTCAAGTTGTTTCTTGGTTCCTTGACTCTCCCAGCCTCCACAAGGTCTTTTTTTTCGGCGTCGCATTTTCAACGGCATTGCTTCCCGCCACTAATAACCTCTTGCCAGGATGCTGGGGAAACATAAGCCGAGAGTAGCAGGACCAGGACCAACAGCCAGAAACCAAAAAAAAAAACGAATGAGTAAAGAAAAGAAAGGCGGCAGGTTACTTCGTACGGGGTACTCCGCCCATGAATGTAGAATACGTAATAGACTTCTTTTGGGTTCCCATTGCAACAACCAGAGCATCACCCGAGTAGGTGGAGTTGGCCTGTACTGATAGTATTGTTAGTTGGTGTGCTGACCTCTCATGTCCCCTCCCTTGCTAAGCAGCAGCTTTTTGCCGTCGCGATCATGAACCTGCGAGGTGCGTCCTGCACCGGTTGCCGTGCATCTCTACTCCGTACTCCGTACTCCGTACGCGGCACGCATTTCCCTTTTCGGGTGGGGGGGAAAGGGAGGAAAAAAGGCGGCTGCAGGTCCGCGTCGATGTGACAAATACGGAGTCTTTTTTTGGAGACCTTGCCTCTGTTGAGCAAAGATTGGCAGGCCAAAAAAGAGGGAATCGGCTCATTTGCTGCAGCACGCGGACAGATAAGTGCTCCGTACTGCTCGTAATACTGCTTGCAACTCGTACGAGTAAGCAGTACGCAGTACGGAGTACGTATGCTCGTGTTTGATAGTCAACGCCTGTACGGAGTACGGAGCACGGAGGAGACTGTAGGCAGGACGAGGAGTATTTTGACTCGTTCCTGGGGTCCGGCATCCAAGCCGATGGAGACGCACAAGTCGCTGTCACATCCCTCCCAAACGCGGCGCCCCGTTGCCTAAAGGGTAAAAAGGAAGAGAAGGGCGTTGAGAATCACTGCCGTTTTCTGGGTTTCCCCTCCTTCAGGGTCCCCCTTTTTCCTCTTTGCATGCCTGGTCTTTTCTCGCGCTCGTTCTCCACCCGTAGGGACAGGCATTGACCAGTCAGAGAACAGACAAGAAGGAACTGACCAGGGCGAGCCCCCCAAAAGGCGGGAAAAAAACACCACAAAAAGAGCTCGGTCTGTGGGTGGTCCGCCCCCTGTCTCTGTGACCAAAGGTGGACCCAACTGGAGAACAAATAATTGGACCCCTGCTCCTGGGAAGGAGGGCGAGGGAAAGGTTGGTTCAAGCCGGACCTGCGTTCCGCGGACTAATAGGAAGCCTGGGCTTTCCTTGTAAGTGCGCTGCTAGTGTACGGAGTAGAGGCGACACAGACGCGAACTTGAACGGTTTCCTGCACACGGAGTACGAGTATGTCGCGTACATAAAAAAAAAGAGAAAAAAATGGTGGTCTGTTGTCCACAAGTCTGCACAAGCGATCCATGCATCCATGCATCCATACATCCATACATCCATGCCAAGCGCGAATTTTTGGCTTGTATGGAGTACTCCCGTAAGATACTCCGTATTCCCACCGAGGCTATCAATTTGTGACAGGTAGGAGTAAGCTACGAGTATGATGCATGCGAGTACGGAGTACTCCGTATTCTATCTTACCCTGTACGGAGTATGCTACCCTTCTTACGTATTGATCCTCCTTAATACGGTGTATCCCTTGCGAGTCTGTGATCCAGCTGATGGACGTACGAGTACTCCGTATCATTCACCGCTGGCAAGATTTCAGGGAAGAGCCGAACGAAACACGCTGTCCTGGGCAAGCCTTGTTCCCTCGAGGGGGTGGGAAGATAGCGAAACGTTGGACCGCCAGGCCAGGTCGAGCGCCCACCGATGCTCCGTTCTCCGTACGATCGACTCAGGGCGATGGGCTGCTGGCAGGCTCCCCCTGGTCACTGCTCGCGGGGTCAGCACCGATTGGGAAGGCCTCGCTGCGAATCTGTGCTGGGTAATGTACTCCGTACTCCGTGCCCCGTACAAATAAATGGCAGACAGACGCGAGTGTAAGCCCTTTTTGGTTGCATCGAGCGCGGGCTTGGCTCACAGGATCGTGGGGGGGCTTTTGCTGACCACAAAAAATGGCGATCCCTGTAATAGTTTACTCCGTATTTCCTCTCCCCGGCTGGCCACGAGGACGGATGGCATCAAGCTGGGTCTGTTGGGCCGGCGGCCAGCTGAGCAGCCAGCTGGGTCTCGTGCAGAGGCAAATACGCGCACGAGTACTTTGTATATTACGGAGTACTCCGTATTCCGTAAGCCGTAATACGCCGTGCTCCAGAAGCGAAAGCAAGCGAGGTGCATCAAGCCACAGAACACGGAGTACGAGTACAATATTTGTTCCTGTGAGCACTCGTACAAGTACTCGTACAAGTACGAGTGCAGCTAGCGGTACTCGTATGTCCCGGTCCTACATCTGATTATGGAAACCGGCCGACCGTTCTGTCCAATGCTTGGATGCACCAAAAAGACGACCGGGGCAGAAACCCTGCACAGGTCTTACGAGGATAGCATCTCAACAAGTGTGGGAACCCTGGAGGACAAGAAGCGGGCGACGCGTCAAGCCGGGCAGATGGGGGAGAGAACCCCTGGCAGATGCCATGTGTGATAAAGGAAGGGAAAAAAGGTGTCCTGCATATACAGACCGTACGGAGTACGAGACAGGCATTCTGAATGGCTCGCTTCCATGCTACGTCTGTACCCATAACATTTTTACCCTCTTTTCTGCTCACAGCCCGACCGCCAATGGATCAAGCATCCCTGCCGGACAGCTCTTGGATTGAGGAAAAAAAAGATCTGTCTCTTTTCTTTTTCGTGCTCGCGCACAGTCGCGGAAAGAAGGCCCATCATACGAGTACGACGTACACCCACTGCACTGGAGCATACTACGCAGTATAAAAAATTGGGGTCCAGACAATCGGGACGACGCCTGCAACTGCAACCCACTTTAGTTGCATTTTCCACTTTATTGCTGCTGCTTCGCCACTTGCCGTCTTCCTTTTGACTGCACGGTATTTTTGCAGAGCTTCAAGTTCGTGTTCGCGTTCGGGGAGCCATTTTTTGGAACCCCCCCCCTTAAAAAAGGCCTCTCCAAGTCAGAGAGAGCACATCCCGGTTTCTCCAACATGCTGTACGAGTAGGATCAAACATCCAAGGCCAAATCTTTGGGGGCCGTCTTGTTCCGGCTAAGAAGCGGCCCCGATGAAATCCCGCGCCTCGGTGCGGACATCTGAATGGGGCATATATCCCTAACGTATGTGCGGAGTACGAGTAGTACTCGTATACTCCATACGAGTAGAGTGTGCGTTCTCCGTACTCCGTGCTTGTGCTTGTACCGAGCACTGTCGGGCGAATCCTCCAGGTACGGGCTGGTCCCAGCACTTGAACTGGCCTGAAACGGCACAGAGCGGGACGCAGCGCGCCACTGGGTGGCTAGGCCTAGATCAGTTCCTTGGTCGCCGCGCCGCTGCAGCTGCCTGCGAGAGAGAGGGTCCGCAAAAGGCGAGATGCAAAGTACTGTGCTGATGAGTCTTTTTCAGAGCCGAGGATGAGAGCTGGGATCTGGAATGTCACTGATCATGGCGTCCTTTGAAATTCTTGCTTGTTCTTGCGTTTGCCTGCTCTCCTTCGACTCTGGTGCTTCTTTTTGTGGAGCAATGTACGCATATATTGTCTTATCGTCCTCTTCCCCGTGTCTGACAACAGGGTTCCAGAAGGGCGACAGCGGCCTGTGGTCTCTTGGTCTAGTCTGGATTTGGCACCGGTCTCGTGCATTCTAGGTTTAGGTTGCCCTTGGGATGCTGGCGTCCGTTTTCCAGTTGGAGCGGAGCAGCGCCGATCTGCTCGCACTCGCACTCGTACACGATGAGCAAGGCTGGAAGGGATCTTCTGTACTGGACGGAGTATAGAGTACTCCATAATACTCCATACGAGTACGCGCGCGGAGTATCTTACTCCGTACGGAGTACTCGGTAGAATAAGAGACCACCCAGTGCCATGTATTCGTACTGCGTAACAGCGAACGAGCCATCTGGATCGTCTTTCTGCTCACCTGCTCACCTCGGCGAGGGAAGACCGAAAATTTCCCCTGCATATGCTATGAGCACTCGTAGGAATACATGCTCCTGCATACGAGTTGGCATTTTCCCCTTTGCAGAAGAGTCGCAGCTCTCGGTTGCCTTTTTTAGGCGGGCTGTTTCCCTGAAACTGCACATCACTTGCCGCAAGAGGTGCTGGGACCGGCGCGCCGTGGCTTTTTGGTGGCTTTGTCAACTTTTCTGTCGATTCTCCTGTCTTCCCCTTCTGTTTTCTGATATTAGCCGTCAAGTCGTGGAGGCTAGTGCCGTCTTAAAATAACGCACCAGGAAATCTTGAAACACCGTCTTTCTTGGTCCGTATTTGCATTCGTGCGCTGTGCTCCGTTCTCCGTTCTCCGTTCTCCGTTTTTCGATTTTCGATTTTCGTTCTCTGCTCAGTTCACATGTAGCACCGTGCTGGCTCACTAATGGTCCGTAGTTCTAGTTGCAATCACAGGCACAGCGTACAGGGTATGTGACCAGCCATTTTGCCAGTGCTTGCGACGTAGCACTCCCTCCTGGCAGGGACTCCCTCGTATGAGTAGCCCGATCCCCTCTCCCCCCCCCCCCTGGACAGCATGAGATCAGTAATGAAGCGAATCGCTCAGTACCGACAAACAATGCACAGCCCAGTAACCGACATGCCACCCCGGTGCTTATAAGGGGATGCTATCGCAGCCCAATAGCCAAGGCGTGCCGCTGTTCTGGCCTTGGAATCCTATTCTTCTAGGGTGCTGTAGAAGACGATAGCGCCATACTGGCACTCGCAATTTGGAGTGTGGAAAGACGAAAGCAGGGGGGGTTCCGTGTCGATCAGAATCTCCTATTCATGTGCCTCATGTGCTTCATCGGCCACGCCGCGATGTCAACAACTCTTGCATGGCGCAAAGTCGCAAAGCAATGATTTGCAGGACTGTTAGTGCCACGCCGGCCCCAAGCCATCCGCAAACTCGAATGTTGTTATCTTGAGCAACTCCCAAGGCAATGTTGGGTTTTTTGCTGCTTTCGTCCATTTTTCCGCTTCCTGTCCTGTTGTTTTTCTGGTTCCCTGGCTATCACTGGCACTGGCGCTGTTGGTGGGTGCGCCCCCCCTGTCTTTTTGGGGGGGTTGTCCGTCCAGCGTGTGCTGTGTACGGAGTACACGAGTACGAGTAGGCGGCTAGTAAGCAACTCGTAGTGTGTGGGTGGTGGAAGCATCGCGCATAGTATTCTTGGCAGATTGAGGCTTGGTTGCTTGGACGGGGCGACCAAGAAGTAAATTGGCAAAATTTCCCAATCTCCTGCTATGGTGTTGGTCTCCTTAGCAGTAGCAGGACGAGCACGAGTCATACTTACCCTCCTTGTATTAGCAGTACGGAGTACGGAGTAGGAAAGTGCGACACACGGGGTGTGGGTGATTCCTATCCAGCAACGTGGCTTTCGTTCTTGTGATTCTGGCAACTGCTTGATTGAGCAATCGCCCTGATTCTTTCCCTTATGCGCCTGTAGATAGGGCCTCGGTGACAGTTGCACTTTCCTTTCTAGGCTACTCGGTGTTCCAAGTGTGCTGCAGACGTCAACTGTATCTTACCGTCTTCCAAGGCTCTGTCACAAGCGGGGCACACCTTCTCCAATGAGCAAGGCCGACGGTCCTGCCACAAGTACGCAGTACTCCGTACTCGTATCTTACCCCACTACCCTGTAAGATACGAGTACTTGTATCACCAGCCTTATTTCAAGCAATGTCACATGCTTGCTGGCACCAGTGGTTAGTTAGGTCGGACTTTCCTCCGAGCAAAACGCGTCCGGCCAGCCGATACGAGAAGAAGGTGCTCCCGCCGTCTCACCCGCAGCACCGTTGGGCGACGGCGCTGGTAAATCCCCATGGTGGGACCGTTTAGCTGGCGAGCAAGCCGAGCTCTAACGGAGGGTAGCAGCAGGGAGTACAAGCAGGAATATCTGACGAATCTTACGAGTAAGATACGAGCGGTCGTACTCGTTACTCCCGTCAAGCGGTTCCTGCGCTGTTCCTGAGCTGGGCCCTCTGGCCGCAGCCCCCCTGCACAATGCACCCACACAGCGGCACGCCAGTGCAGCTTCCCGCAGGACGACGACTCAACATAGTACGGAGTACAAGGGTATTCGTACCACTCGCTCCGTATCGTCAGCATCTGTACTTTCCCCAGTTTTCTACGAGCAGAGCTGCCTAGCAGGGGTCTTCCTGTTGGTTTCTGCTGCAACGTCGAGTGGAGGGAGCAGAGGCCCACCCTGTTGGCGTTGCTTGCCTCTGGTCGCGTTTGCCGTCCAGTGGAGAAACACAGACGCGAGCATTGTCTTTGGCAGAGGCTACTGCCATGAACCGTTACGAGTACGGAGTACGGAGTACAGCGCGAATAGACTACGAGTACTCGTACGAATCGGATACGCATGCTCATACGTCGTACTCGTACGGAGGGCGAGCGCTCTGCTGCATCAGGAAGGACAGTGGCCATGCACAACAAAAAAAGAGGGAGAAAACGTCACAGTCCAAGGCAAGAACCCTCTTTGCTGCTCCTTCCGGTCAGCCCACCTTTCCGTTCCTCACCCATGCTTGCCGTCTCCTCTTCCTTCACGGAGATCTTCCACTATGCCCACCAATTGTTCGGCCGACAGTACCCCTCACGGACTCCTTCTTCCTTTCCTCCGTTGTGTACAAGACGGGTACGAGTACGGAGCACGGAGCATGGAGCATGGAGTCCTATATAGTATGAGTACTCCGTACGGAGCATGAATATGAGTACTGATGCTCATCCTGTGCGGGTCTTGTGCTTCCACTCCTACCAGTACTGTGTACGACCAACTGCCACTCCTTTTGTCAATACGAGTGTTGTGTGCCACAGCCTGTGTCTCCTTCCAGCAAGCGTACGAGTAAGCACGAGCGTTTGTTCAGCAGCATCCAGCTGGACGACAGAACCCCTACTCGTACTCGTACTCGTACGAGAATCTTTGCAACCCTGCCCTCCCTGCTCATGCTTCTGCTCATGCCCACGCTCGACCGCAGGCGCCATCTTGACCTTGCTGACCGGAAACCCACCCTAGCACGGTTCTTTCAGCAAGAGGTGGTCCACATAACACGACCCGACGGTAACCCTGGACCAAGCAAAGGGAGAAGGGGTACGGAGTACGGAGTACAAAAAAAAAGGGAAAATTCAAAAAGGAAAATACTTAGAACCTGCCGGGGGACTACCACTTAGCGTGGGTCATCGAAAGGGCTATCCCTCCCCCCATCGGATTCGAATACCCCCCCCCCCCCCCGGCAAGTCACCGCCAGTGCGGACTCTTCCACTCCACAAAACGTTTATACCTCTCACTAGCACAAGCGGTCCCGTCTCTTTGAAAAACAGCGCTGCTCCCCCCGTCATCATAAACCCATATCCCGTCCACTCCTTCTCCTCCTCTTTCTTTGCTTTCAGTCTTTGTCTACCCAGCCCTGGTACTCTGTCACTCTTTTGTGTTTTGTTTATTTCTCCGTCTTTTGTGCATGTAACATCATTCCCCATTACCGTCATTAACACCATCGCGTATCACCAATCTTCGCCACCAGCCATACCACAAGAGAACGTTTGTGCGGTAACAACACGCTACACGCTGTTGTTGTTTCGTGAATGCCGTCACAATGTTCCCCTACCCGCTTGTGGCACCCTCTGTCAACCACGATAAGCTCATTGCGGCTGAGCTCCTCGAGCCTGCCATCGATGGCCCTCCTTCGCCAGAGAGCATAAGGGCTATCAGCAACCAGATGCGCCGTGCTTCTGGTATCGACAGGCAAAAGAACCGCCAAAGCCACCAGACAACCTCATCCGGCTCCTCTTCCTTGCGATCCCAGAACTCCCTGGAACGCCCGTCATGGGACCATGCCTTTGACACGGCCACTTCCAGCCTGTCCCGGCAGTCCTCTGGCCGATCCATCAGCAGCGGGCAGCTGCGAGAGCGTCATGACAGTGTTCAGATCTTTAGCCGGTCTCTGTTTGCCAAGAGGACCAAGCTGCATCGTGAAAGCACTACCCAGAGTTCTTCCAGCAGCTCCCTCCATTCTGCTGAGATCCCTTTGGAAGCTACCAGCTCTATCCCGCCAATGCCACCGCCGCCAAAGACTTCTCATGGCCTACCAACAAGCAGCAGCTTCGGTCTAGCCGGTGCTGCCCCCTCCAAGGACTCCTCCAAGCACTCTTTCTTCAGCCGACGCCGGGCCACGAGGTCCGGCCCGATGGCCGAGGAATTGGAGGCCCGCCGCAAATTCCAGATATCCGGTCCCTACAACTTTCAGCACGTCACACATACTGAAAAAGAAGAGATGCCGCCGCCCAACCTAAGACGTGGTAGCCGCATGTTTGTTCCGTCCGACTTCACCTCGGCTCCGCTGTCACAGATCCCGGCGGACTCGCCTTTGCGTGCCATCCATTCTGAAGCACCTCTTGCGGCTGGTTACCCGGCCGAGGCCATGTCGACTGCTGACAACACGGTTCTCCCAACCCCCGTCCAGCCCTTTACGAGGCGGCCGCATGCTGCTTCCGTGTCTGCTGTCCCTCTCCGCCCACGGACACTGTTTCATACTCTTTCACAGGATCAACTTTGCATTCCTCCTCCCCGGCCTCCTCGCTCACCGATCGAGTCATCTTTCTCTCCACCTGTTCCTCCTCCTCGGATGTCAAGCCGGACGTCTATTCGTTATGGCGATTTTGATCCTCTGGCTACCACTACCATTGACCGTCCCCAGACCAGCGGCAGCTTCCGGTCTCCGGCCCCGCTTGTACTCCCACCGGACGTGCCACCTCGGTTGACTCATGCGCACTCGTTCTCTGCAGATATGAATGTGAAGACCATGGATTTCCGCCGTATGGCACAAGTGCTGGCGTCGCCATCTGCCACACCAAGTCAGGCGCCGCCGTCCATAGACGAAAACAATTGGCCGCTGGCTTGCTCTACCTTGACCTCAACCACGACCTCAACTACCTTTGAGATCCTTCCAGGCGTCCCCGAGGAGGAAGAGCACACAAACAACCGAGCCAGTGTGCGAAAGTCTCACATGAGTGTCGCCAGCAACTCGTCCTCTCTTCGCGGATGCCAGTCTCTGCCAGTGCTGCGTCGCATGTTGCAGCGTCCCCCGAGCGACGTCTCCGACACACTGGGCGAGTTTGATTTGCTGGCTGCTCAAAGAGCCCTGCAAGATTCCATGAGTGACAGTGAAAGCGTCTCCTTCCTGCCCAAGGAAAGTTGGGAGGATGCTATTGATTACTGTTACGAG
The DNA here is from genome assembly GCA_002778125.1 of Dryadomyces quercivorus. Taxonomy (NCBI): domain Eukaryota; kingdom Fungi; phylum Ascomycota; class Sordariomycetes; order Ophiostomatales; family Ophiostomataceae; genus Dryadomyces; species Dryadomyces quercivorus. The sequence continues at coordinate 3,680,066 of PCDE01000005.1, read as the reverse complement.
CATGCCGTCGAAGCGGACTGCGACTATGTCTGGGAACGTCCCTCGCTGGACGGTCTGTCACGTGACGACATCCTGGCCGACCTGCAGTGCAGCAGCAGCAATAGCAGCAGCACCCAGAAGGACGAGGACAACATGCTTTCGGTTCCAGTGTCGAGCCCGACCAACTTTGATGTGCCGTTTCTCAGCCCCGCGAGCCAGACGTCTATGGCATCGCTGAATGAGGTGGTTACCCCGACTGGCTTGGCCATGCGCAGACCTGGACTGGCCATCGAGACGAACCCATCGGAAGAAGCCCTGCCCACTCCTCGGTATCTCCATGTGCGGAGCTCCTCACATGCATCCAGTTTCAAGGAATCGCACGGCTTCAACCTCTCGCCAACTTTCTTCATCCCGGGCTCCGAGCGGTACGACCAGCACCGTCTGGCACCGCTTACTCAGCTTGGCTTTGCCATTGGTGCCGACGAAGACGAAGATGGTTTTCCCAAGTATGTGGACTCTGCACCGGACATGAAGCATCCTAGCGGGTTCTTTGCTTCGTCGCGCGCGAGCGCATCGACAACTGGGAGCCGCGAGTCGCGCGATTCGGTCCTGTCCGACCGCCACATTTCCGCCACATCTACGGCCACCGACTTGACGAGGCTCACCATGAGTACGAGCTCGATCGAGGATCTCGTTGCGAAGCCCGAAACAGAGATTCCCCAGACTCCATAGAGAGGCTAGAAGATATGATATCTTCCTCTCCACAAAACTGGACTTGAACAACACCGAATCCTAAACAACCCACCTACTTGCCTAACGGCTCTGTTTTCCCTTGTTTCTTTTTTTCCTTGTCTCGTCGTTTTTTTTTCTGTTAGCGAGTTCTTCCACATTTGCACCATCTCTCAGTCAGTGCTGTCGGCTGTGCCAACGGCAATTGGCAACTTCGCATTTATTTCCTTTGTTTGATAGATAGACCGGATCACAGCTGGGGCTGTCGCCATTCCTGGGTGGGCATGATGTGTAACGACCATACATATTTTCTTCTGTACTTTGTATGTACAACAAAAATGGGTGAAAAAGCGTTGGGTGACAAAAAAAGGTACTGCCTTTGGGCGGGAAAACTAGATGGAAAATTCAGATTCATTCGAGTCCAATCTTTGAATTCTGTGAATGTTCGGCGCTCGTGACACAAGTCCGATCTATGGCAAGGGGTGGCCTGTCTGTGCTTTACTTCGTGTCTGTATAGCAATCAAGTCAGCTCGAATTTCGTCCCGTCTTCCTGTGATCAAAAATTGTGCCTCAGCCTTTCCGCCAAAAACAGGTGCTTCATTCGTCATGAGACTTTTCGAGGCTATGCAAGTGGGGGCGTGACAAGCAGTGGCCACGTGATCCCAGAAAAAACCGTTAGGTTGCGGGGACACCCGCAAACTAGGTATTTCCAGCCCCTTTTTCAGCAAAACAGGCAATCCAGGCCCTCCAAAAAGCACGTTGTGTTTTAAAGTCACATGTTCAAGACCTCAGCTGAGACTACTCCGTAAACCACACAACATCCGCACAACACAACGACAACGGACAGCGAGGGCTCGTGCCAGCCCACAAAAATTTCTTACTTGGGCTTCTGACCTTTTTTCCGGAGCCTTTTCTGGGGATTTACTTTTCATGGGGTAGTGGGCTATGCAGAGTGCCTAGGAGCATGAGTAGTCGCTCGAACCACCAGGAATCCAAAATCGCCTTGCCCATACCGCTCCCGTGACACGCTGGTATGATTTCTCTTGTCGATCCCCTTGATGTGGAATATTCTCCCATCATCTCGAAAGTTCGTCTCTTGGCATGAGGTGAAGGAAGGGAAAGACCGTCCCCAGTACTCCGTAGATTCGCTTTCCCTTGTCCGAGACCGAGCAAGAGAGGATCCCCCCTCCCCCAAAGCATTGCCCCAAGCCCGTTCCTACCCGATAATAAATGCTAAATCCTCAACAATATTTTTTTTGCCACTGGATTCCCCTTGCCCGCTCCTCGGAAGCAAGGTTAGGTTCCATTTGAAGTCTAATTGGCTGCGGAATAGTCTTTATCTACAGGGTAAAAAGGCATTCGCACCACCGTGGCGGTTTTCGAAGCAAATCCCTCTCTGTACCATCTCTTATTTGCCCCCGCCAACGTCACATATGCCTTGGGTGTACGGAGTATTCCGTACGGAGTATGGCCTACCAGCCTTCTGTGCCGACCCACGGACAAGGCCCAGTCCAAAAGGTACTCTATACTCCGTATTAACAGCACACTTTTTGTAACCCCCCCTGCCACAACTCATAACAATAACCCGGCTCCTTTTCGGCTTGTAGTGCGCACCAAAAGGCTGTTAGGGGTGGCAAGAGAGTACAACGGAGGCTCGCCATTCTCGCTTACACATGCCTGTTCGAAGACGGTGAAGCGAAGTGTAGTAAGATAAGAGGTACTTATATGGGTACAATTCGTATGTACTCTGTAGAAAGTGCATTGCAATCATGTTTGCTGCCCATCAATTGCTAGCTTACGTGTCTTGTGGCAAAATATGGGCAATTCAGAGGTATATTTGAAATGTTCGGCACCTGAATGATTTGTCATGCATTACCCACGGGAAGGAGAGGCTAGTTACGAGTATTGTACTCCGTACGGAGCTTGGAGTATCCATACTCGTGGGACGGAAGATACCGTTCATATTCAGAAGGAGCAGAAAATAGTGGTCCTCTGTGGCAAACGGGTTCCTGGTCTGCGCTACTGCTACTGCTACAGACACCAGGGCAAAGGGGAAAAGCGGAGAAAAAAAACGCGAACAGCAAAGCGGATGTCGGACAGGAAATTGCCACCTGTTAGGACTTCCCGCAGCTTTGATATTCTTAAACAGAGCATGTTCATGATACCAACGATAGACCCACGCCGAAAAAGAAAAAAACAACGGTCACCGTTGAATTACCGATGGATGTCTACAGTACCAAGAGCACGGCCCACTATGCACTCATCCAGAGATACCGGAGCAAAAGGACCTGAAAAACTTTCCCTTCTGGGAAAAGAAAAACAAATGGCATTAATTAACAGCCAGTTAGATTTGGGCATTACAACATAGGAATGTACATATTCTAGATGGGAGGTTTTGGTATGATAAAGAGAATCAGGATCAACAGTGCATAATGCTACCCCGAAGAAACCAAGAGATCTCAAACTAATTACAATATTCAGAAGATTCAAAGATAGATTGTCTTTTGTTTGATTAGCGCCAGATCATCTTGGAATGGCTTCCCAGAAATGGAAGAGTTAAGACAACGGTGATGTTCTTGTTTATTCATAAACTCGTACAGGCTGACGTGGAAAGCGTCTGTGTGGAGCTAGCCGATGCTGTGCATAAGGGACAGGAGCAAATAAAACCCGGCTGGGCGAACTAGCCTCTCAGCCATCACATGCTCTGCATTCTGCTTCATGGAGATCTACAGACGTGCAGCTTTGGCTTTTTTGGGAAAAGAAAGTAAAGAGTGGAGAGGGGCTTGGGCAGCCATTGGAGCCAGACAGTGGCGAAGGGAAGAATGCAGTGCAATTTACTAAGTACGAGTACGTAAATCGTGTGTTGGCGAAGTATCTATCTTTCCTTAGGAGCTCGGGTAAACAGGGGGGCCTGGATGAGAAGAAAGGGTGGGGGAAATGGTGAGGTAAGCCTAAGCTAATCTCTGAAAACCAAGTGGCACGTCTCAGAAGGTAGCCCAGATCCGATCACGGCAGCAGGCGGCGGTGGTTTTGCTTCTGCTGTTGACTTTTCCCTGACACGTGAGCAGAAAGCCTGTACTCGAAGCACGAATCAAGATGTGTTTGCTTCCGGTGGCCCTGTCCTGCAGACGTGCGTTACACCCGCGTGGGCCACTGGTAAATTCGGAATCTGCCGCTTGTACGGAGTAGAAGCAAGTAGAAGTAAGGGGTGAGTCCAGTAGCAGGAACCCCAGGTTTAGCAACCAGACTGTCTCCAGAACGATCATGAACGCTCACAATGCTGCAGTAGCCTATACGAGTGCACGTATTTCAACCAAGGCGAAGTGGCACCTGTGCAAGGGGCGTTACTCTTTTGCAGAATTCTTGGAGACCGAAGCAATGTCGCCACTGAGAGTTCCAGAATGGGCAATCACCCCCGTTCCTTGATGGGAAATCCCAAAGAAGCAGCTAACCTGAATTGAAATAGATGCAGGACCTCCTGGACAATGCACTTCGGGTTTGGCAGGCGAAATCCCGGAATGCCTGTTCTAGAGACAACCAGACATGGGCCAGACAACCCTACCGTTCCTCCGAATCGCCGGAGCATAAAAATGTCCTGGAACCAGCAGACTGGGAAGGGCGAATCGATAGGTTGGCCAAATCAACGGACCAATCCGATGTGACTTTAATATTATTAAAAGGTGGCCGTCCAGGTTAGGCAGGAAAAGCATTGTCCACTTGGCCCGGAGTATCAGTAACTTTCCGGGACGGGGGGAACATTGGCACGTAAACTTGAAAGAGGGGGGGGGGGGATTGATGTCTTCGACGTATCCACCTTCGTCAAAATACTTAACGTAGGGTCATCCATAACTCTGGCTTATTTTCAACCTAACCCGCCACAATTCGACCCAGAAACACGTTCTTTGGGGGCCAACAGACAGGCCATCGAGTAGAAATCCGCCGCTGTATTTTCCTCACCGTTGTCTCCGATTTTCCTTCCTGCGAAACGATTCATCGCCGACTTCCGATTCAAGTCGATATCACCTATCGGTCGACCACCAGGCGAAGGCCGTTGATTCCGGCTCGTACGGCAACACCTTTCTTTCTCATTCCAGAGGGAAGCCGAGAGTTGAAACTTACCGATAGCATTGACAAACGAGTTTCTACCTCGGTGGTGCTATACGAAGTAGATCCCGATAGACCGATGCGCACTGATAGATTTTCCCATACTCCGTTTTCCGATCATTGCCCTCCGACTATGCCCGCCGTTTAACCGCTGACCTGGAAGATCGAATGCGAATGAATGGTATTGACGTCCTGTCGGTCTGGAATCGCTGAGAATCCTATGGGCCACATGCCCGTCCTATCTTAGCTGGAGAAGAACCAAAGGGAAAGCCGAAACTTCGCATGAGGGTGGCACAAAATGGCATAGGCACCCAGGAAGTAACTGAGAGGCATGCATCCGAAAGTCGGGCTTCAGGGAGAAATGCCACATGGTCGTTTCTGACAAACTTCGGAACAGATACCCAGCAACAAAGAGCGGATCAAAAGGCATTCGCGGAAGATTGTAACTCGTGGCAGCAGGGTGAGTAATATTCTCTGCATTCGTATGCACAACGCCATTTGATTAGCCTCAGCCGTGCGATTTCCGTTGCAGGTGATCCTTTCTTGGATGTTGATTGCTGTTTTGGCTAGCGGTGACGAGACAGCTGGGCTGTCCACCTGCAGGGCGGGTGTTGTGTGCTGTTTTGCTGTTTTGCTGTTTCTCTCCCTCTTTCTCCTTCTTTTTCTTTTTTCTCTTCTTTTCTCTTTTTTTGCCGTAAAGGCTCATGGAACCGGTTTTCTGTTTCTTTCCGAGATTCTGTGAAGCTGTCCACCTGACAGGCAGTGCTGACAATTTGTATTCCTGTTCCAGTGTTCCGCATTGGCATTCTGTCCGGGTTTTTTCCCTGTCCGGAGTCCCATATTGGTATGTGGCGTGACAGCAAAAAGCACCAGACTGAATCCGCCAAGCAAACTGATCAGCTGCCTTTTGCCTTTCTGCATGCACAGCCGACTGGCACCATATAAAACAGCACGAAAAACAATTCGACACGAGTAGCGACGCCAATTTGAGAAAGAAATAATAATTGAAAAAAAAAAAAACAAGGACAGGAGAGGCGCAGAGGGAAGAAAGAGCCGGTCGTCGAAGCTGCTAGTGACTTCAAGGCGATATTTATCGCTGGTGGATCCTAGCAGAAGCTCGTGATTTTTGGAGAGCTCCCTTAGTACTAAGGCCCTGCTTCCACGGCTAAGGTGCAGCCATCTTTCACGGAGTGCATTTCGGGACCGGCGACCCCGATTAGGGGCGCAGAGAACTTGCCGACCGAGCGGGTTAACAAGACCGACAGAAACCGGTGGCGAAACTTCACTGGTGAGTTTATACCATATGATTTTGGTATAAGAAACGCAGACCAGAGATCCGTCCGACGTCTAAATGCAAGATAATCCAGATTGCCTGTTCCGTTTTTCCAACGGCCTGGTATCGACAACTTCCGTGTTCGAGAAGCTGGAACGACATTGCCATGGAAAGACGCGAACACGACCTGCCGGCGCATTATTTTGCAAGTGTTGACGATATCCCAGAGGTGCGTCCAAAAACATGTTTAGGGGTGAATGGCCTTTGCTAGTAGTCCTCGCTTGCACAGCAGAGAGTTGAACTGCGGAGTCAAAGCTGCCATGATACTACCGGGAGAAGACGGGAACTTGGGGGACTTCAATGGCCAGGCCAGAATTGGAATCTTACCATCAGGTGGTTGCAGGCCTCCGAAACGCATGCTTCTTCGATAACTTCCGACCCCGATGAAATTGCGGCAGACTTTGCCTCTGCGCCATCGGAGACTTCCGCACTAACACCGCAGACAAATCACGACCACGGCACAGCAGGAGTTCCGGCATTGGCCGGCGCTGTATCAGTCTCGCCTTTCGCAATTGAGCCAGCTGGGATTTTTGACGCACCAGCTCTCCATTTCAACCCGGATTGGCATTCTTCTGGCCATAGCTCCATCAACACCAGAGACGGATCTGTCGGAATGGCCACTCATCCATCCCTGAACCCGTTCGACTTCCAGCACTCATACGGACATGAGCCGCAAGGACATCCGTCCGACGACCAGCCCATGCTATTTGGAAACAGCTTTCTCGACTCGCCAATCACGGCACCGCCTCTTGGAATTCCATATGTTTGGGATGTGATGAGCACAGCAAACTTGCCGGCTGGCGTGGCGGGCCTTCAACACTTTGGTGCTGATGGTCTAGCAGACTCCTCGACGCGGGTGGCAGCGGCAACAGGCCAGGATTTCCTCGGCCCTGGGCAGAGCGGCGGTTCCTATCCAGAGCAACAAAGTAGTGGGGCGAGCGCATACTCTGTCGAGTCGAACATTGGACAAAGTGGAAGCAGCTCTGTGCACAGCGATGTGAAGAGGCCAGGAGACGGACAACACTCAAAACGGGCCAAGACGACTTCGCGCAGAGCTCTGTCCAAATCCCCCATGAACACAGCTGCCGCTCTCCCATCACCGCCAACAATAGCTGGCAGTTCAAAGGGCAATACCCGTTCGACTGGGAGCAGCAAGTCGCGCCCTTCGTCACGCTCACTCAAAAAGGCGGCAAAGGCGGCCAAAACGATAGGGCAGGCACCCGAAATAGCTGAAGCTGCAGAGGATGGCAGGATGCGGAGTTCACACAATGTCGTCGAGAAGCAGTACCGAAACCGGCTGAATGCCCAGTTTGAGGGCCTGATGAGTGCACTCCCAGAGAATCTCAAGGCGCAAGGGGTCCCAGGTGCCGAAAATGCCGACACGTTAAATTCCGACGTCGCGGAGAGGCGTATAAGCAAGGCCGAGGTGTTGGATATGGCGCGAAGACACATCCAAACGCTGGAACAAGAGCGCGACTTGCTTGCTCATGAACGAGCACGGCTGCAAGAGACTGTCGAGAAGCTTAAGGACGACTATGCCAGGGGAAAACATAGCCGGGGTAATGCCGAAGACAACTGAATGAAGAGGGTGATGGCAGGTCAGCATGTCGAGAGACAAGCCTCACGTTGTGAAGGCCCAAAACTGCCAACAGTCCAGCAAAAGCGGTCGTCGTGGAATTTAGCAACTTACGGGGCACGGCAATAGAGGAAAGCGTCTGGATTGAAAAGCTCATACCTGGCCCGGCACACGATAGACGACACACTCATGGCTTCTCCATGACATACTCACAGCATACTCGGCATGAATGTCGCATTTCGATTTCTGGTTCCTTTGGGGGGGTTGGCTTAGCTCATTTTGCTCTGCTTGGCTTGGATGGGTTGGGCCGTCAAAGGAAATTTGACTAGAGGACCGGAAAGGTTTAAACGGAGGCTTAGCCGGGCTGGAAACTGGCATTCCCGTGGCGTGCGAGTTTTCTTTTTTAGCACCTGGGGTCGGGTGTGGATTTATGGGCCAGTTTGATAACCATAGGATGGAAAAGAGTGTTTGGCAAACACAGAAAGCAAACAATAGAGAAGAGGGGAACGAAGACTCATACGGAGGGAGGTAGGGATAGAAAACGGATTACGCGGAGCAAGGAAAGATGGGCCCGGAGGATCTTAGGCAGGCAGTACTGTTAGAGGCAGTGACGACCGAACTAATAGTACGAGTAGCACAGCAAACAACAAAAGCTCGGTTTCCCGCGGAGAAAAAATAAACTGAACACCCTGTCGTGCCTTCCATGTCAGGGAAATGCCACGTCTAACCGTATTATCTCTTATTATTTTGTAGCATCCTACGATAATGCCTGGATTGTTCCTTCCAACGAAGCAATAGAGTAGCTGCCCCGACACACCACCACTGGCATACACGGAAGTGCGGCCACAACGCACTCATACTGTCCCGGACTTGCAGCCGATTGTTATCTGACTTGCCGTTTCTGTTTTCGGGTGGGGGCTGGACAGTCTCGGGCTGGACTAATTGCCGTCTGGGTCCACGACTAACCTATAAGTGCTCGAGGCGCTACGCAACGGCCAAGAAAAGTCTCCTGACGTATCAGGAGAGGATTCAAAGTCCGTGTTTTGATTGTCACCTCACGCCACAAACGGACGGAGCGAACCGAGACCGACCGTTGACATTCTCACGATGTTGTCATCGTTTTTGTGCTTGGTAAGTTGTCCATTTCCCGCCATACTCCGGTTTTGGATAGTCCTGATCCGTATTTCGGTGGATTCTCTCCCATCCTCTGCTACTCTGTACGAGAGTAGATTGTACTCGTCCGGAGTAATCCGTAGACGCCTTGGCTATATATCTTACATACTCCATAGTATTTCCCCTTTAACAAATCAGCACACCCCAAACGCCAGTTCCTCAGGTATCAATTCCCAAACCTGTACTCCGTAAAGCCGCTTCCGATGGGACCATGTTTTTAGCATCCGAATATTGCTCTTTCTTGCCATCAATATCGTCCCGCGCCGCCCCATAGACCGCGTATCCTCCGTGCTAACCAAATGTCTCTCCGCATAATGGTGACTCTCCGAGCATGCAACGCGCATAGGTTTGTATCTTCAAACAGGTGAACGAGAAAAGCTTCGGCTGCCTCTTGCAGCGCCAGGATGGCTTGTGACTGCCACCGCATGCCGTCGTCACGTGGCCGCATGGTAAGTGCGATTTCACGAACCTAAAGCAAGTGTCAGTCAAAAGCAAGGCCAGCGCAGCGTGGGGGTGGAGAACTGACAAGTCTAGCAAAGGGCAGCTTGCGCATCAAGAGATCGGTACTGCTTTGATACCGTCGGATTTCTCGCAGAGCAAGTGTGCCAGGTCGATATCGCCGTTGCTTTCTTTGTGGGACAGGGTCGCCGGCTGTTAGGTGGTTCAAGTTAGCATACTCTGCAGGGTGTCGATTGCATAGTAAGGGTCTTGGAAGGGTGAAGAACGCACGCTGGACATCCCCTGGTCTCGATTTCCTCCTGCCAACTGCTGGTGCTGGCGGCAGGCGAACGGCTTTTTGGGCAGTTGTGCCGCCAGACGATCGCCTTGGAGCCATTATGTATGCGCGTGTGGAATTGATGTATTAGAGCGAATGCGAATGCGCGAGGCCAAAGATCGTAGTCGAGTCCGAGTCAAGGGTATTAATCGGTATGGGTGGCTGAATGTCTTACAAGACGGAGAATGAGTGGCGGTAGAAGACGACGATAGTAACGAAAGCACACAAAAGTATAATATACAAAGAAGAGTACGGAATGATGACTGTCGAAGATTTTAGTAAGGAATAGTATGAATATGGCGCGATTGGCCGTTCTCTTTAACCCCCTTCTCACAACCGAAAGTGGGAGGATACAAAGAAATTGAGGTGGCTGGTGATGGCACGCGCTTTCACGCGGAACGCGTTTAGTGCGGCTTATTGATTTTCCTGATCCGTGTAGAGGATTAGTAATACTAATGCGTTCCCCCTTTTGGCAAGGCCCATCGATTCAACACAATTTCCATTAACTGTCATTGCTCCATACTCCGTAGTACTCTGTTCTTAAAAACGGCCGAGAACCATTCTTTGGGACTCGACTGAGGCTTGTTTTGGTAAGATAGAACCCATCAGTTAATAACCCAAAGCATAACATCAGAATTATACTCTCTGGAGTGCAAAGTATGAGATTGCTATGTAAAAAACAGTGCACAAAGCTACTTTTGTATCCCATATCCTCTGTCAACTTGCTCATTGCATTCTCTTCTCTTCTCTATTAAATAGTGTCGTCTTGCCTAGACAGCCGCCTCCAGACCCATTCACTCACTGTAAAGTGCATGTCTAGGTACGGAATACGATACCGTCTGTCACGAGAACAAGTAGTTTCAGGGCTCTTGTTTGTGTGACAGATGAGTCCCTCGTGTTTGCAGGTGGCGGATCTTTGTGGAGACGCTATTTGCGGCCCGCTGGGTCGTCCTGCAATCTGGGCATAAGATCTTTCAAATACCGAAATATGCAAGACTCACAGACTCTAAAGGTCATTGCATGATGCAGGCACTAGGCGAATAGAAAAACTAAACCAAAGGCATACTTTACGCCTTGGCTGTAAATCATCGAATCTGCAGGATACTCTGCTGGTACTTGCTGATTCATCAAGCCATCGAGTGCTCCGTACGGCTTTGAACTCGTTTTTAGTGGCTGTTAGACGTTGCTAGCTAGCCCTCTACAAGTACAGAGTACAACATGCCTCATTTAGGTTGCAATGCAACAAAATCCCGAGTACCATTGCTTTCTATAATTCTTCTTTGCTTGTTCTATCCCCCTACTTGGTTTCCTCCTTCCTTCCCTCAAGCATTGACAGCTGGGGCACAATAGCAAAAACGTGTTTCTTGTGATTAGTCAGCATATCGTACTCTGTCATACCGATCCGGGCTATAAGGCCGTGGTGGGGCTGTTCATCGCAGCTCATCTGGCCTTTCTCTCCTCCAGCCATCTCTTTCAGTATCGCCGTCTCCTTCACAACTGAGGTTTCGCCCATGACCTCCCCCAACATTCATTTTCCAGACCCGACGACTCCCATAGATTGCATGCATTTATTTACTATCCCTTAACTCGGACAACCAGCTTGTTTCCACTCCAAGTTGCGTCATCTGCTTGCCGCCCGCGTATTTCCTTCTACCCACAACCGAAACGATCCGCAGCTCCGCCACCTTTCGCCCTTACCTCTGCTTCGAGATCTGCTCAGACCTCTGTGAGTGTGGCTCCGACGCCCACGATACAATATTTCCCACCAGGTCGCGCAAAGACACGTCGAGACCAACTGCAAGACGACGCCATGGATCAGATGATGGGGAATGGCAACCGCTTCCCATTGGAGCAATGGTTTTGGGAAATGCCACTCTGCACACGGTGGTGGACAACAGCAACCTTTGCCATCAGTGTCATGGTTCAGTGTCAGATAATCACGCCATTCCAACTGTTCTACAGCTACCGTTCTGTCTTCATCAAGGGCCAGGTGAGCTCCCCTCCCCCCTCTTCGGCCTCTTTTCTATTTGTCAGAAGGTTAATCCATGCCTGAAGTACTGGCGACTCCTATCGACCTTTCTCTATTTCGGCCCCATCTCTATGGACCTCGTCTTCCACATCTACTTCCTCCAGCGGTATTCTCGTTTACTAGAAGAGTCTGTCGGCCGTTCGCCCGCCGTCTTCTCGTGGCTGCTTCTATATTCCATGGCCTTCCTCCTCGCTCTCTCGCCACTCGTCTCCATGCCCTTCTTGGGGCAACCATTGTCCTCCACGCTCGTGTATATATGGTCGCGGCGGAACAGAGACACACGACTCAGCTTCCTGGGGTTGATGACGTTTAGTGCACCTTACCTGCCCTGGGTGCTCATGTGTTTCAGCTTGGTGCTTCATGGCAGCATTCCCAAAGACGAAATCATGGGTGTCGTGATTGGTCACGTCTACTGGTTCTTTACCGATGTATATCCACCACTGCACGACGGGGCACAGCCGCTGGCGCCTCCAAGCTGGTGGCGCTGGATCTTCGAGGGCCCGCCTCCTCAAGGAAATAATGATAACGACAACCGTGTTGGCGATGAGACGGCCGGGGCGGTGGACCAGGATTTGGCAGCAGCACGCGCCGAGCGAGTGCAAGCTGAGATCAGATGAATCTCTTTTGATTGGCTCTGTCCAGCTTCTCTTTTCTTGATGATCCGTTCTACACGATGACGAATGATGGAGGAGCGATCCAGTATCTTCTTGGAGAGGGCTAGAGAACAGGAGTTGATGCTGTATTGACAGCATCGTCTGCATGCATTCCACGACGCCGCGGCGAATGTGTTATTTCTGGCCCGTGCCATTATGTCTCGCCTCCTCAACTTTGTACTTGTATTTTACGCACAGCTTGCGGCAATGGACCTGGCGTTGGGGACATGTGGTATTTTAGCATATATCGATAAGGCTGTGCCTTTTCTCCTTTTTTGGTACATGAACTCTTCCATTCGTACATATGCGTGTTGGTTATCCGGATTCTTCACATTCTTTTACTAATTGCAAAAACCTGTAGCCGGCACTTGAAGAAATGCAGAAAGGTTAAGGCATGTACGGCGTCTTCGTGTGCTGTGAGGGTGCTGGAAAAGAGCTCGTCTATTCTTTCGTGGTTAATGCACTAGCTGGTCGTTTCATCGGTATATGTTGCTGTCAAGGTTGCCTTTTCACGCAGCCAGTGCTCTAGGACATGGTCGATAGGCAATCCCGTAAGCGTATCCTATTCCGTAGGCACGCTGGCAATGGTAAGCCTGTTATGCACCGGTAGGTTCTCCATGCTGGGACCGGTAAACTCACCGCGTGGTTTAGGATGTCGCCGTTAAACAAACAACAAAAGGCTACAAGCTAAGAGATGGGCAGGCCCGGTGGTTGAATCCACTGAGAACCCGTCTTTTGATATAAATTAGCAAATGGAACGGGTGGTGGACAGAAAGTTGGGCTACTTTGCTTCCTGCGTACACGCCATGGCCTGTCAATGGAGGAAAGCATACAGACGCATGTGGCCAGGCACGTTCTCGAAGAAGGTTAAGGGCGGCAATCATTGAGATTTGAGTCACCAATGAAAGCGTTTGTATTTCGCCTTTAATCAGTCTTACGATATTCTTTTCTTAGTCATTCTCATCTACTCGGTAGAAAGCGGGGGTGGGTCAGCATCCCCAACATAGACATAGCATCGAGTGCTCGTGGGGGTGTTTGTGGTGTATGCTGGACAAGGAGCATATGTTCTGTTTTCTGGCTTCCGGGGAATATCTAGACGCGGAATAAACAAAAGGAAAGGAGAAAAAAGGAAGACTTAAAAGTCAAAGCCAGGTCTTCTGTTCATTCTGATAGCTAACACCATCTGACGACTTGACCGTCTGCCAGCACTTTAGGAATCAAAGCTCTGCTTGCCCAAAGCAATGGTTTCCACCAAATATCAAAAAGATTCAAATCAAAAACAATCAAAAACAAAAACCGGTGCTTTCCACCCATGCTCCATCAAAACTCCCCTCTACCTCGGTCCTTCAGCTGAGGTATTGGCTCACGTAGGTCTGGCGGTGCTCGTTCTGGTCGACCTCGCCACAGCGGTTCAGCGCCGTCCACTTGGGCTCGTCCTTGAAAAGCCGCACAGCGTGGGTAAACTGGAAGGGTTAGCGAGCAGTCTTCTTCATCAGCGAGTGCAGGATGCGGGAGACCCACGTTCGTCTCATCTGTAGTGAAGCGGTGGTAGATGCCGGGCGGCAGGATGATCAGGTCATCTTTTTCGAGCTGGATGCGAACCCACTCGTCGCCTTCGTTGCGCACATCAAAGTAGCCATAGCCGTCGCGGATGTAGCGAATCTCCTCATCTTCGTGCAGGTGCTCGCTAAAGAAACTCTTCACCTTGGTCTCGTAGGCATCACCGAGTGTCTTGGGCGAGATCTTGACCTCGTCGCGGTTCTTGTAACCACGTTCAATGGCCAGCTGGTCGGCATCTGCCACATTGGGGATGTGGTAGTAGAAGACGCCGAGACGCTGGAGAGCGTCGGCGCTGACGGCCTTGCCCGAGTCATGCGGCAGACGTTGGTCGCCCTGTGATGGTCCCCCCATGTTAGCAGGCCTTATGGCAGCTCACATTATCCACCTTTTCTGGGACTGTCATATCAACGAACCGGCTGGTTGTCATAGATGTAGGCCTTCATTGTGCGTTTGTGCTCTGTCAGCAGTCGGTGGCGCGATGGATTTCTGTATTTGCTGTGTTGTCGGCTGTCAAGCCCTTCTTGCCTCGAGCTTGGATTCGGAATGTTTTTGGGGGGTTTCGTACGTCTTCTGACCCGAGCGCTGGCGCTGACGGAATCTTTTGCCGGTTTCTCTTAGACGTCACTCCCCGTGCCCGCGAAGGTATTGCGCCATTGGTCGCTTGGCCCAAAACGTGCTTTTGCCCCGCTATATAAAAAGTCGAAAAAATTAAGAAGAATTAAAAAAATTAAAAGAATAAATAAAGTAAAAAATAAAAATCAATAAGAGAGCCAAGACATCGAGGACAACTCGCTTGGAGTTTCCATAACTTCACATGTGACTTGCAACATCTCCGTAGGCCTTGCCATCTCATACAGACATCTTAGGATGCTGCTCCAGGACAAACTCTGCCGGGTTCTGGCACTGTCATGCCGTGTTTCTGAACTGGCAGGCGAAGCATGTGATTCTATAAGAGCAGACCTTCTTTTCATAGCACATCGAATGGTAGCGTAAATATCAAAGTGAGGCGTCTTGCCATCTTGTGTAGGATGCAAGATATTTACAAGGCTGGGATGGCCGTGCCCAGCAAGGGAATGCACTGTGCAGCGTTTGCACCAAATGTGGGGAAATGTCAACAAATAAATTCGAACCCCGACGACTAAAGCCTTTGCAAGCTCCATACTTCCTACAAGCAACTTCTCTCCGGGCCTGGATGAACGAGCAAGACCAGGGAGAGAAGTGCGAGCCAACCAACCTCCTGCACCAGTCACCAAAGCTGCGCTCCCTCTCTCTCCTTTTATTTGCGAGACGAGCAGAGGCTTGGACTGTGCGAGAGTGGATGACATTTGCTTGCTCCATTCAGTCCAGTCTCCTGTGGCCTTATTTTTGCTTCCATATCCTAAACCATCAATCTGAAGATGGAGGATGCCATCTCTTCCCATGACGGGGATCTCGAATCGCTGTTCGGCAGCGATGGCGGTGACGAGGGCGGCCGTGGCGACGGCAGTGACATGGAGAGCCTGTTTGGGGGCGAGGACGAGGATCTAGCCTTGCCGTCAGAACCAACTCCTCCTCCCCTGGCATTGCCCTTTGTGCTGCCCGACCCCCCGCTCGCGTTACCGGCCGAGTTAAACACTGACCATGTTAGTACTCTCCCAGAGCCACAGGGGGGCAGCAGTGAGGAGACGTGGAGTCTCCCGTTCCCAGCCGGGGTGCCTTTTGGTGTGGGACAAGGCCCGGCTATCGCCCTCGATCAGGAAAGAGGCGAGCTGCATGAACTGGACCAGCCCCTGGCAACAGGACTGGACCAGGGAAGCAGTCGGGAGCGGGAGCTCCAGGAGCAGAACGAGGCTGGTCGGCTCCAGCAGAACCAGAACCAGAACCAGACCGCTGACGCGCAGGGCAGTGGCAAACGTCCACGACGGGGTCCTGTCGAGCAGGACAACGGCAGCCGTGCTGCCATTGAAGATGGCGATAAGGAGGTCATCTTTCTGGGCAGCACGCAAGCAGCACCGCGGGCTGTTGCGCCGCTGATAGTGACGCCAGCCATGCACTATCTCGAGCTGCGGCCGCGGTGCCCAAGCATACCGCCCCCTCCGCGGATCGACCTGCGTGAACAGGACATTGACAAACTCCTGCCATTTGTGCATCTTGGTATTTCCTCTACTTCGTTTCTGATTTAAGCTCCCCTTGGCCACAATCTCACAGTTCATATATTAGATTCAAAGCTCTCCCAGCGAGACATTTACAAGCTGCTCGATATCAGCACGGATGCCGGAAAGAAAGTGGCGAACGAGTGCCGCCAACACCTCGCAAAGCCAAAGTATACCATACAGTCGAGTGGCAGCACCAGCGCAGAATCCGTGCGCATCTTCAAGTTGACGCTGGTCATCACCTCCCTCGAGTTTCTGAGCGGCCTGGGCATGGGCGACCGCTGGTTCGGAAGCGCTTCAACACTCACACCCAAGAGCCGGCACTCCTGGCCCGACGAGTCGACCACGTTGACGCTTCACTTTGTCAAGCTACTGTACCGAATCCACCGCAGCCGTCAGAGCACGAAAGCCGCCAAACACAAGGAAGCCGTTGCCGCTGATCCGAGTCTGGCCGTGCAGCCACAGATTATGCCTCCGCCAGTGCCCGAGCATAATTCTCCATTGGTGCGTTCTAGCAACAACATGCGTGTTAAACCAAACTTGCCAACCAGTTATTCTTCTCCACAGGTTCTTCGACAGCGTCTCTTGGAGATTGGTGCGAAACGCACTTCCGACGCGTTGGATGAGCCAACAGCAACAGCCAGTGGTCTTGATCACTCTTCAGCGGAGGGCCGACCCGCCAAGAGACACCAGACCGACAGCATAGCCGCAGCACTCCTAACCAAGGTTCCCTACACGGCGACGATTCGCTACTTTATCAGCATCACCAAACTATCCGAGGGGCAGGCGCTTTCACAGCTTGAACTCAGCCATACCGGCGAAATACGAGAAGCTAGTTACTCTTATCTACGACGTCGGTGTGCAGCGTTGGGCTACAGCGTGGCATCTATTTCTGTCTGTACGATGCTGGAACCGAAAGAAGTCCAGGACGACGAGAGCTGGGACCGGGCGGTGTACCAGGTGTACGGAACGATGTTCACGAACCACGAAGTCCGCGTGTTGGTGTGCTTGCATGAATAGGGAAGAGGAAGCCGACTTTGTTTGGGAGAGGGAAAGCGAGCATTGCATCCAGGAAGGAATCCGTATCGCATTTTGTTGTTATCAGCCGAGGAGGCCTCTTTGGAGTTTTGTTGTTTGATTTCGGACTGTTGATTTTTTTGCTTCTCTTTTTTGCCGCTCGCTGCTCACATTTCGCATTTCGCATTTCGCATTTCACATTTCGCATTTCTAGCGTTGAGCCTGGCCATATCTCACATACCCTTATACCCCGAGAATGAGACCCTACTTACACGGAGGGAGGCTAATGCATTATATATTCTGAGAGTTTCTATCTCGTGTCTTATCTTCCGGTGCATGCTAGCTATTTCCTAATCAAGCAGGTCGTTGAAGGATGCGCTAATTATCGACAGCTACGATGGAGTGGTTGGCAAAAGCTTCAGGCGGTCTGCACCCCGGTAGAGCTACTACAGGTCTGCCGGGATGTAAGGAACCTCGTGCAGTTCGGGAAGCTCTGAATGGGTGGCGGAAATAATAACCCGAGTTAGTACAATCAACTATTCCTCTCCACCCCATAGCTCGTGCATGCGAATGGAACGCCATTGGTGTAGTTTCTACACATGCGTTCGTAGGCAGAGCTCGTGTTGCTCTAGAAGGTAGCACGGCGAAGTCCGCTCCGTGCCGAAAGCCGTGCATTGCAGGGTATTTGTAGTAACCCTCTGTCGATAATTTACTCCTGTTTGCCAACCCTCCACTCCTCTCTGGACTTCTCAGAGGTCTTTTATACGTCGTCATGAGACTGTCCAGCTCTTCCGCCATTGCGGCACTCTTCCCGGCAGCTCTTGCCTGCGACAGTTGCTACGGTCCCATCAACAAGGTCGAGCACGTTCGCCATGTCAAGCGTATCCAACCAGGCGCTCAGCAGGCCGCGTACGGGCCAACACGGCCGCTCGAATGGGGACAACTCAACGTACTCCACACGGTCAGTGACAGCGTCTGACAGATGACTTGCTCTCTGCTGACACGGTGGACAGACCGATACGCATGGCTGGCTTGAGGGCCACATCAAGGAGGAAAACTGTGAGGAGGCGGCACACGCGGAAAGAGAGTGAGGTCAAGAGAAGACGGACTGACTGGCGTAGATGGTGCCGATTTTGGGGATTTTGTGTCCTTTGCCACGCATTTGAAGCAGCAAGCCAGCAGCATGGGCGTCGACCTGCTGCTGGTCGACACGGGTAGGGCTCCTTGACCCAAGACGGGAGGCATCGTGCTGGACGGCATTCTTACGGCTATCGCAGGCGATCTTCATGACGGCACCGGCCTCAGCGACACGACATCCCCCGATGGAACGCTGACTAACAAGCTGATGGAGGAGCTCAGCGCGTACGACTTGCTGACAATAGGTTGGATTGCTTCGTTTCCGATATAGCACAGCGTTTGGCGCTGACAAGGGACAGGGAACCACGAACTGTACGTGACCGAGGTGGCCTACCAAGCATTTACGGAATTCAGCCAGTTCTGGGGCGAGAAGTATCTCACGTCCAACGTTCAGATCCTGAACCAGACCAACAACGAGTGGGAGTACATTGGCCAGAAGTACCGGTATTTTACCACGGACCATGGTGAGGCCCATTTCCGTGGAAGACGCAGCGATCGAACCACCGCCTGACTGATGGATGCAGGCCTCCGCATCATGGCTTTCGGTGTGCTGTTTGATTTTACAGGTAAGCTATCGAGGGCTGTCTATCTGCCAACATCGCTCACACGTCTCAGGCAACAGCAACGTGAGCAAGGTCATCCCGGCCAAGACGATGGTACAGCAGGAGTGGTTCCAGGAGGCCATCAACACGACACTGCCGGTGGACTTGTTCCTGGTGACAGGCCACAACATTGCGCGGCCGACAACGAGCGGCAGCACGTTCCAGACGGTTGTGGACGCCATCCGCGCCGTGCACCCGCAGACGCCCGTGCAGATTTTTGGCGGCCACAGCCACATCCGCGACTTTGCCGTAGTCGACGAGGCCAGCACGGCGCTCGAGGCCGGCCGCTACTGCGAGACGGTCGGCTGGCTGTCCATGAGCGGCTTCAGCAAGTGCAACAGCGGCTGGAACGGCGTGAAGAAGCAGCCGCAGGGCGTGCCCAACCCGACGCGCAAGGCGGTTGCGAATGCCACGGCGCCCTGGACGTACGCCCGGCGCTACCTCGACTGGAACCGGTACACGTTTGCGTACCATGCCCTGGGTGCTTCTGTCGCTGCCAGCGCTGCCAACAGCACCAACGGCACGGCGTTCGACACCAGCAAGGGCCTGCAGGTGACGAACCAGATCACAACCGACCGCACGACTCAGCGTCTCGGCACTCTCTATGGCTGTGTGCCCGAGTTCTACTGCATGACGTGCGTGCCGTTTGGCAACGAGACGAACATCTACACGCCGCTCTCCGCTGCCATGTCCTCCGAAGTGGTCAGCACAGACCGCTCCGACAAGGCACGCATGATCTATGCCAACACGGGCATCATCCGGTTCGACATGTACAAGGGATCCTTTACATACGATGACAACTTTATTGTTTCGCCCTTCCGGGACATCTTCTTGTACATTCCCGACGTGCCCTACAGCCTGGCCTCGGGTCTTTTGGACGGGTGCGTGAAAGGACCTCTCCCGTCTCTTGCCTGCGTTTCCATCTAACCTCACTAATCAGTCTCAATGCCGGTGGTGCCGACAAACGGGACGGCCATCTTGCCCTAGCTGACACGGCCGAGCTGCTGGGCCGTGACATCTGCGTGGACCCCATCGTCGGGCTGGACAAGCGCGATCTGCACGGCCACGACCACAGCCACGAGTTGGGCATTGTGCGGCGACAGGTCAGCGAGACATCGGGCTACACGACCACGGACGACTTTGGCGACGATGGCGACGACACGGCGCACGAGGAGATCCCCTACTACGACATCCCCGACTACTTTATGGCCACGGGCGACTTCCCGGAGTCGGAGGACCCTGAGACAGTGGACGTCATCTTCGTGGATTAGTAAGTGGAGAGAGACACATGAAGCTCAGAAAAACAGAAGCTGACCAGCCCAGCATCGAGGACTACGTGCTGGCCTATCTTGGCTCAGCCTACAATGACAGCATGGTGACGTACTACGTGTCGGAGAACTTCACATCGCAGGATTTCCTGCTGCCATATGTGGAGAAGTACTGGCAGACCGGTATGCCGGACTGCCCTCTTTAAGCCCCCATGCCATGCCTGTATGCTATTCCAATGCCCTCCTGCCCTTTATGCTTAATCATACACCCTTACCAAAACCCCCAGTGCCCACGCCTGTATTCTAGCCAAAAAAAAGGAGGACAAATCAAAGCAAAATTAATCAAAATGCAAAAGCAAAAGCAAAATAAAATAAAATCATACAACCGGCTGCATCATCCCCTCTGGGTGTTCTTCCTCGACCAGGATTTGCAGCAGGGCCTGCTGATCTTCCTCGTGGCCGGGCCGGATCCTGCGCAGGTCCAGCAGCCGACAAAGGGCCCAGTCGCTATCGGGGAGCTGGAGCTGCAGTGGAGGTGTGGCAGCTGTGGAAATCGTGTTCACCGTAGGACTGCTGCTCAGCAGTTCGGTCAGACGGGCGCGGAAGACACGCCGGTCGTAGCAATCCGGGCCAGAACGACGCTCATTGGCATCGGCGATGCGCGAGACGGCATCGCCGGCAAGACAAACCCACAGCAAGACGGCACGCGCACGAGGGTGCGTGAGAAGCTGGGCGGCTGGCGTGCTGCTGCTGCCGAGCCCGAGGCTGTCAGCCAGCAGGCTGGGCCGCAAGTGGCAGCGCAACAGGTGCAGCAGCACTGCATAGCCGCCCAGGTTGCGGGGGAAGTCCGGCAGAAACTCTTTGAGATAGAGCAGGCCGCAGATGCGCAGAGCCGGCTCAAGAAACGTGACGGGCGCACCAACAGTGCTATCGTGGGCAGCAGGAACAGGTGTCGGTGCGGCCAGGGGTGCCTGGTGGTTCCGTACGTAGTTGTCCGTCTGCAAGGCGGCGGCGTCGACCGGAAGAGGATCGGGCAGGGCGGGAGAGAAGGACGAAGACAGCGGATCGCCCGTCCAGCCCGGACTCACTTCCCGAAGAGCGCCCGGCTGACACACCAACTGGTACTGCAGCCAGTGCAACTCTTCGGCAAAGCCGTAGGGATCGAGCGGCAGAGGGTCGGCAGTGCCTGCGCGGTCCGAGGCCAACTGGACGGCGCGCACAAAGACACACAGCTGTCCGACGGCGTCGACGACGGCCGGACGCACCGTGCCACTAAAGGCATAGCCGTAGTGTGTCTGGTGGTAGCCAGAGCTGTAGCTGTAGAGGCCGCAGTAGTCGTAGTATTCGTCGTAATCTTCGCCGCATCCGTAGCCACTGCCGTAGTCTCCGTAGCCATAGAGTCCGTACTCGTAGCCGTAGCCGGCCCCCATGCCCATGTTCATGCCCATCTCGACAGCCCCAAACGGTGCTAGCAAGCTGGTCACGGTCGTGGCTAGCTCTGTCCGGGCCGATGCCGACAAGACAGCGTCGGAGGCGTTGGCACAGGTGCGTGCAAACGGCAGATAGGGCATGGTTCCGAGGGCGATGGCGCCCTTGAGATCTGTCTTGCGCATCTTGGTCTGCAGCGATGGCCGCAGGGCGCGGAAGGCCGCGGCAAAGGCATCGGACTGGTCAGTTGTTGTTGTTGCTGTTGTCGCCGTATCGGTATGATCGCCACTGAGTTCCACCATCTTCTTAAGGCCACGCATGTGCACATGCCAATGGTCGTATCGGCCGGTGAAGCCACCCATCAGGGCGAGCGTCGTGATGCACTCGAGCGTCGTGGCCGGCAGGGCTCCAGCCGCTGCTGTCTTCTCTCCTTCTCTACCCCCTCCGGTTGCCCCCCATCGCCCGAGCTGTTCGTTCACAATGCCGCATACATTGGCCACTTCGCTGGCCAGCTCGCCCGAGCTGCCAGCACCGCTCAGCACTGCGCGGAACATGGCGCCACACAGCAGCACGCAGCGCACGGCCGCCGGGTCCTGGACGACCATCCAGTAGAACTCGCTCGAGCGCGCCGGGTTGTATTGCAAAATGTCCTCGAACGGGTAGATCTTGCGCGGCACCAGCTGGAAGTATTGGTGGAATATGTGCTGCTGGGCTTCATCGAGCTGTGGGATCCGGCACGTCTTCCATGTTGGCAGTGTCCGGCCGACATTGCGCAGACAGCTGTCGATGCTGGCGATGCTGGCAATGTCCGTCGCTCTGGTCATGTCCTTTGTGCTGCCATTGCTGCCATTGCTGCCATTGCTGCCATTGCTGCCATTGCTGCTCCGTCGAATCGTCCTTGCTCCACGCAGGCGCGTCTTCCGCGTCCTCTTGCCTCCTTGCAAAGCGCTCGCATTGGGAGAGACGAGCTCAGCTTCGCAGTCGAGAAGCCGCTCGTCCGTCGCCCACGGAGTGCCATGGCTGCTGCTGTCGGGTGTCGGCGCCTCAGAAGACGACTCGGACTTTCGGGAGTGCGGTGTTGCTGTCGAGGCATCCTCGGACGTTGCAGGAGATGCCCTTCGTCCTCCCGTCGTGGTCCATGGGGTCCTCCTTCTCCGCACCACTGCCCCGTCGCCTTCTCTCGCCGTCGCCTCCTTGGCCTCTCTTGTCTTGACCGCCGGCTTCGTCACAAACTTCCACCGGTGCGGCAGCGGCTTGTCTCCCTGCTGTCCTGGTGGCGCTGTCGCCGATACAAACGTGCCTGCTGCTTCCTTTGTTTTCTTTCCGGCTCCATGGCCAATGCCGTCTCCGGCAGTAGCCGAGCCCGACTCTGGCCCGCACGAGTTCACAAAGGAAATGCCGTGGTATTTGTGCTTGGAGACCTGCAGGCCCCGCCGTGTCGACACGAGCGTGCCGTTCTTCTGCACCGTCACGTTGAAATGGTCCATGTTTCTCTTCAGTATACTCGATGGAGGTCAAAGTCGTTTGAGGTGTGACTCAGATGGGAGGCGGCCGGTCGGCCAATTCGCAGTTTATCGTGGTCTCCCAGCAGCCAGAACGAATGCTGGCATAGCCTATGCGGGAATTGGCTCTCTTGTCGATGGCACCAGGACGGTATAGTGGCGACACCGGGACGGTGTGGACGTAGAAGAGGCGAATGAGCCGTTTCTGCGTCGAGGAAAACCGCGGGGAACCGGTGCCGGACCGATTGCGCTAATCCTCAATAGGAAGTCATACCGTATTCGGCCATTAGTAATCATGCGATCGCTGACCTCATCGCGAGAATGATGCTCGACCCTGTCGGCCGCTGCTCTTGGTCAGCTACGTCGTCTTACTCTTGCATATGCTGTGTCTGCCCGTTGCAAATTACTCCACATTGTCCACCTATACTATACAAGCAGTCTATCTTTAGCTCTTCCCCTCTCCACGCCAGATTCCTCTCCTCCTCTTTGGCCGTCCTCTCGTCTTTCGCTTTTTGTCTTTCGCCTTTCGCCTTTGCCTTTCGTCTTCCTTCTCCTCCCTACTCATCCTCGTCATCGCTCATGGCTAATCTCCGCGTCCGCCGAGACGCCGTCTGCTGTTCTCCGCCCTCATCATCTCCAGCCGCCTCCCCCTCTTCTCCACTCTCGTCGTCCAGCACACGGCCGCCACGACGACCACGCTTGCTCGCCTGCCGCGACGTCTCCTCCTCGCCGCTCCCGGCGCCCTCGTCCAGATCCATGCGGTCTGCCCCTTCGTTGTTGTCGTCGTCGTCATCATCCCGGTGTGCCCGACCCCGCTGCCGTCTCTCAATGGCCTCGTCTGCAGCATCCAGCGCATCAAAGTTCTCCTCTCCTCCATCTGCCCCCTCACCCCCGTCGCTGTCGTCGCTGCTGTGCACAAGCTCCGATGACTTGTACTTGCCGCTGTTCCGGTTCGACAGCAGCTTGCGCCGCTTCTTGGGCTGCCGCTCCTCCCCGTCCGACTCGCCATAGTCGTCTTCTCCCCGATCTTCCTCATCGTCCTCCTCCTCCTCTTCATCCCGCCGGCCCTTCTTCTTCTTCCGCGACGACTTCTGCGACCGGCTGCCCTTGCCTGCCCCTTCGGCCCGCGGCGCTGGCTTGCGCTTCCGCTTGACCTTCTCGCCCGTCTCGCTGTCTGTCGTCAGCTCCGCCTCCCGCCGTATCTTATCCTCCTCCGCCCGCTTCTCCGCCAGCTCGCGGTCCCGTGCCCCAATCTCCTCACGCTCCTTGCGGATCTTCTCCTTCCGTTCTTGCTCCTGGGCAAGCGCCTTCTGCCGCTCCTCCTCACGCCGCCGCAGCTCGGCCTGGCGCTGCTCCAGGGCCGCCGCCAGCTTTTCCTTGTTCTTCTCCTCGTACTCCCGCTGGCTTGCAATCGCCCGCTCCAGCTGCCGCCGTTGCGTGTTGCGCGCCATGTTCGCACGTTGCTCGACGTCTTGCTTCGGATACGGCGTCTGCGGGTGCGCCGCAATCTCGTCCAGTGCCTTGATCGCTTCCTCCAGTCCAGCCGCCGCCTCCTGCAGCTGTTGCAGGGTGCGCTGGCTCTCGCTCAGCCCGTAGATCGTCGAAGCCAGCTGGATCTGCACAAACGCCACGTTGAACTGGAAGTGCACCTGCTCCGGCGCCGCTTCCAAGGCCTTCTTGGCGCATACCAGTCCCTCCTTGTAAGCTTCCAGATCCTTCTCCAGCTTCGCCTTGGTGAACCACGTCCGTCCCAGGCAGGACAGGATCGTCGGGTCCTTGCCCTTGCCCTTGTTGTCCTTGGCCAGCGCTGCCTCGTAGTTCTCAATCGCCTTGGAAAACTGCCGCAGCTCCGCGTAGATGTGCCCCAGGTTGACGTACACGTTGGCATCGCGCACCGTGTCCCGCACACTCAGGAAGATGGGCAGCGCGTTCCGGTAGTCCTTCTTGTCCTCCACCAGCGCAATCGCAATGCCCTGGGCCGCATACGCATTCTTCGGGTCCAGCTGCAACGCCTTCTCAAAGAACTCCACCGCCCGGCTGTACGTCGCGCTGCGCTTCTGCCGTTCTTGCTCTGTTTCTCGTCGCATCTCTCGCGCAGACACCAGATATAGATTGCCCATCCCTACCAGGGCATACCGGTCATGCTTGTCGTAGCTCTGCAGCGTGTGCTTGTAGTGCCGCAACTCGTGGTCTTCGGCAATGTTGGCCGGCCGCTTCTTCGAGTACACCTTGCCCAAGTACCATCCATAAAGTGCTCGAACTTCCAGGTCACTCGAATTCTCCTGGTACAGCTTGGCCACCGCGTCCGGCCCGCCCTCGTTGGGGTGCTGGCGCAACTTCACGTAAGCCAGTCGCAGCCGCGCGTCTGTGTAGCCCTCGTGACGCTTCAGCAAGCCTTCGTATACCTCCACCGCCTTGTCCAGCATGCTCTGCACTTCGTAGCTGCGGCCCAAGTTGTAGCTGATTGTCGTCACCAACGCGTCGGCGTCTGTCTCGTTGTCTTCCTTATTTTGATACTTGACACAGGCATCCAGCGCCAGCTCAAACACATGGCTCGCCTGCTCGTGCCTGTCGCTTTGGTAGTAGAAGCAGCCAATGTTGTTGAGAAGCTGCGGCGGCAGCAATTTCCGCAACGACTCCCGGTGCAGCGCTTCGTCCGCGTCCTCCGGGGCCTTCTCTGTTTCGGCAATCTGGTCAAGCTCGATCTGCTCCACCTGCTGCAAGCACTGGAGAGCCTTGTCGGGCTGTTCCGCTTCGAGCAGCCGCGCGAGGTTGAGAAGAACGGCCGAGTCTGGTGACATGTTCTTCTTCGGATCCTTCCATGCCGTCCGCACACCCTCCAAAAGAGTAATGGCCTTCTTCTTCTCAGCCGTCTTGTCCTCCTTAACAGCCGAGCGCTCGCTGGAAAACACTTCTTCGGCGTACAGCGTGCCAAGCAACGTCATGGCCTCCAGGTTCTTCGATTGCTGGATCATCTTCTCCAGACGCAGCTTCGCCTCGCCCAGATCATTCTTGACCACAGACAGCTGCGCAATACCAAATTTGGCCGGCAGATAGCCTCGCTCTGTCCCACCACGCGCCTCGTCCGACCGCCGGTAGTAGTCTGCGGCCCGCGCGATATCATCTTCAAGGTGCGCCTTGCGTGCCAGCAAGTACCAGCCGTCGCTGGCAATCGCATTGACGTCTGTGTTTTGGATGGCTTTGTGTGCCAAAGACTCCACGTTGGCGAGCGACTTGCGCGACAGGAAATAACCAGCAAATGTCGCGCAAGCCAGCGGCATGTTCTTGTCCAGCTTAAATGCCTTCTGCGTGTATTCCGTCATCGCCTTCTTATACAGCCGAATGAACTCGGGGCTGTTGCTGGGCACCTGTCCGCTGTTGTCGAGGTAGCAGAGACCCAAGAGCATGTTGGCCACCTTGGAGTCCGGGCTGATCTCCAGGCATCGCTCCCATGCCGTCTTGGCATCTTCCTTGAAGCCCAGCTGCCAGAAACAGCAGCCAATGCCGATCCGCGGGTCGGGGTCGACAAGCCCGGGAGCCTTCTGTAGCACATCCTGGTACCCCGAGAGCGCCTGCGGGTACTTTCCCATGGAGTACAATGCCCTGGACTTGCCCATCAGCGCCAACATATTCTTGCCTTGCGACACGCGCAGAGCATCGTCAAACGACTTCATCGCCGCCCGCAACAGCTCCGCCTTCTCGCCATCCACCGCACCACCACCAGCCGACGACGTGGGCGGCTGCAGAGACGCTCTAAGAAGCAGCAGCACGCCACGGGCCAGAAATAGTGGCGGGTAGGCCGGATTGATGCGCGAGGCTTCATTCAGAGACGACGTCGCTAGCTGCAGGTAGTATTCCTTGGTGCGCGCCTCTGTCGCCAGCGTCCCTTCAGGTGCCACACGAGGCGCCATCCGGCTCTTCCACAGATACATCCAGCACAGGCAGGCCACGATGCTCAGCTTCTCTTTGGGGTTGTTGTTCTGCATGGCGTTGCCGCCACGGACGAGCATCTCAATGGCGTTCTCAATCTTTCCCTGCTTCGCGTATGCAAGGGACACCGTCATCCAGTACGTTCGTGCCGCATTTTCGTTCTCGAATAGGTCGCAAAGATCCGTCGGGTCGTCCACGAGATTTTCGAGGCCAATTTCCACAGCTTCGTCCTCGTCTTGCGTCGGCACATCGATCGTCGCCGGCACATCCATGAACCGCTTGCTCACGGGCATGGTAAACGATGTGCCGTGTGCACCCCCGTTCGTCCCGCCACCGCCGTGGTGGCCATTTCGCAGAGTCGACGCCATGGCAGTTGAGCTTCTTCAAGAAGAGACCCCCTGCAACGCGTGAGAAATCGCGTTTTCTTCACGCTGAACAAGAAGACGTGGAATCGGTCGTAGTGGACGGGATGGCAATTTTGTTGCCCTCACAAATGTCGAATAAACTCCCTTGCGCTCCGCTCAGATCTGCATCGTGCGCAGTGTTGTCGTTGGATAGATACGCGCTTCAGAGAGAGATGAATGCAAGTCAGTGGTAAAAATATTTGGACCTCCTCGCTGGCAACCAAGTCTCCACTTTAACAGTAAGCTCTCGATGGGGCTTCCATAAGTGGATGTGTCTGGATGTGTCAGCTGATCAGCTGATGCAACACGTGATTTCAACCACAGCTCGTTCTCGCAGCATCGCATTCAAGACACTCAGCAATGAAGACGCCATGACGTGGATTTTTTGTTTCTGGCTATTTATTTCATTTCCATTGGGTATTTCCTATGCCATATCTATGTGTCCGTGGCTTTTCATGTGGCTTTCTAATCCGAAGTCTTGATTCCGTTTGATATTCTTGAGCCTCCTCGGTCGTACCTTCCTTATAAGTGAATTTGGGTTTTCCATAAATCACGGGGCAATTTTAGCTATGATTCACGGCTTTAAATCCAAAGAAATGAAGTTGTTCGCTCTTTTTCTACTCTTTAAAATTTTCGCCGTTCTTTTCTGTAAACATCCATCCTGCTACCACGACAGCCCAGCCTTCCAATACCTGAAAGCATGCCACCTCACCACCTGCAGCATTCCCAACATGCGAGAGCCGACATACCTGGGTGCATTACCTGGAAATGTTTTTCCGGCAGCACAAGGCTTGGCATCATTCTGATTGCTGTTTTTGTCGGCGTGGCGGTGGCGCTTATAATCTATGCTTTCATTCACCGATGCTTCACGAAGCGTGGAAAGGCCGAAAAAGAAGAGCGACCACTAATGCTGAGGATAAATCCAGACTCTAGCAAGTCGAAATCTAAGAGCAAAGCATCGACATCTACGAGTGAGGGATCCTCGAAAAGTGGCGGAGGGACTCCTGCGACTTCACCAGACAAGAAGACGCCAAAGCCTGCGAAGCCTGCGAAAGAAATTCCTTCCCCTACTACCCCCAAAGCGCTTTCAGAGACGCCAAACCCAGAGCCTCAAAAGACTGTGTCAACACCTAAGAGTTCGCCCAAGACAAAACCAAGCACGCCACCCCCTGACGTTCCCAGTGCCCCGTCCACACCAAATGATGGAACACTCCCAGAACCGGCAACGAATCCTCCACCAGTAACAGCCCCGGAGCCTGCACACGCCTCGTCATCGAGAGCACGGCAATTTCCACCGGGAGTACCCCAACAACGGTTCTCTTATATGCCGGAAGGCATACCCATTCTTCCGCCACCGCCTCCGCCTCTGATGAACCCAGCTCAATATTCGCATGCGAATGTCATGCCTTATTTGCCAGTATATCCTCCAGGGGTCCCAGTTCCGCAGCAAGTCTACCCTGGCTGGACAGCACAAAATATGCAAGGTCAACCTTATCCGAATATCTCAGTCATGCCGACGGCCAACGACACGAATGGTGAGCCTCTTATGACCCCAGCTGCTTGCCATCCACCACCAGCCAGGATGAGTGCCCATCCAAACCCACTTCCCAAAACACATTCCGTGCCGCGTCACAACATCATCAATACTTCAACCCCCCCTAGCACAACTACAACATCCCTACCGTCTGAAACAGTCCCTGGAAGTCATGGTGGCCCAGAGGGTGCAAAGCATTCTTTACCCAACCACTCACGAGAACAAAAGAATAAAGAACAGGAGCCACCGCCCAAAGAAACCCCCCGCAAACATGACAAATTGAAACGCCAGCACCATGATGAACAAAGACAAAGTTCAAGACGCCATAGGGCTGAAGAGCTAACTGTTCGGTTTGCAGATGAAGAGCGTCATGGAAGATCTGCGCGTCGGCATAGCCCTCGAGGTCGTAGTAGCAGTCGGAGCAGAGGAAGGAGACGGCCAAGACGGGAAACGAGTCGCAGCATTACCCCGGATCGCAACAGGTAATATTGCGTGCAGATGTGAATCCATTTGATATTGATTAGTGCTAACCTTTCCCACAGTTCGCAGCATGACCATGAACGCCAAAAACACAAGACTTCCCGGTTTGACCATTATGCTTCTCTGGTTATTCCCGTCCTCAGTTCTTTTGGTGTCATGCCACCACAACGTCGGGAGTAGCAAGACCGGCGTGAAAAAGAACGAGAGACTCCGCAAGAGCGAGCTACGACAGACAGACGCCGACGTTCGAAGTCACCCAAAAGGAAAAACAAGTCAGACAGGTGAGAAAAGAAAGGAGATATGAATAATTGAAAGGTGCTAACACGAAGAGTGATTCCCCTGGTTTGTTCAACTGTAGTCCCGAGGCACCTATAACCCGCAAACGAGCGCCAGCACCGTCGCCAGATTTGGGCTTCTCCAGGGTATATGGCGCAGGGAAAGGGAAGCGGCACAGAGGACATGGCAAGAGAATCGATGAGGATGACAGCAGTACGACATTTGGACGCTTTCAAGATTCAGAGTAAATAAGGAGAACGATACTTGTTCAAGGCTACGATGTGATAATACGGGTTTAATGGAAGATTTGATAAGCAATGACAAAGAACATTACGAGTACGTTTCTTAAGAGAAGTCCCAGGGAAGGACCATATCTGTAAGTGGTCGCAGACCAGCAAGGCGCCGGCTGCCTCGGTGAGAATGAAAGCAGAACAAAAAGTGGGTCCACGTGCCGGTTGGCCGTCGTCGTCATATGCGGGAAGGCGCGACGAGAGGCTGGGACAAGAATGCTCCACTGTGCTGTTGCCTTCCGACTCTCCACCTCCATAATATCGCTTCTTTGTCGCTACAGCCATTCGCATCGCCGATTTTCATTTCTGCCACCTCTCCGAGAAGCTCGACGACGTTTTGCAGCGAGAGCCCGTGTTGTCTACAGGACAGCGTCCGCCGTCTCAAACGACTGAATCCGAGCTTCCGTTGCCAAGCCCCTCCTCCCCCACTACCCAGGTTGCGCACCCACATCTCCTTTCAGAGAACCGTCTCGGATTATTTGTTTCGATTTGTGCGGGAAAGATACGATCATGTGGAACGACGAGGACAACAATCCGTATGGGAGCAGCTTTGACCGAAGAGATTCTTTCGGCTCGTCGGTGACTCCGTCCTCACCCGACAGTCGTAAGTATTGCTCTACTGCGGGGTGGATGTGGCCTTGATCTGCAGGAAAACTCGCTGACACGGCATCTGTTGCTGACTCTGTTAGATGCTCCTTTTGATGTGGCCTCCTCGACCGACGACGAGGCAGAGAACATCCCTGGCTACGTAAAGCACACAAGCGACGAAGAGAGCGACGATGATGCGTCTGGGGCACGCGGTGAGCTCCAACCGAGACGGAAGCCCGGCGGATACGACAGCCGTATCGAACAGATCCTCTACGAAAACCCCGAGACACCCATTCTGATCACGGATGCCGGAAAGAGCCTGGAGAACAGTGGCCGGTACATTGTGTACACGATCCGGACAGGGGTGTGTATACGCAACGAGGAACATGAGACGATCGCAAGACTAACCAGTCGTTCTACAGGATCTGGAGGTTCGACGGCGGTACTCTGAATTTGCGTCGTTGCGCGATGCCCTGACACGGCTGCACCCAACGCTCATCATTCCCCCAATACCCGAGAAGCACACGATGGCCGACTACGCAGCAAACCCAACCAATGCAAAGCAAGATCAACAGATTATCGATCTACGGAAGCGCATGTTGGCCGTCTTTCTCAACCGCTGCCGGCGCATGGAGCAAATTCGCATGGACGGCGTGTGGTGGCGGTTCCTGGACCCTAATGCGAGCTGGAGTGAGGTGCTGCACTCGCACCCCATTGCGTCGGTCCCCAAGTCCATCTTGAAAGCACCACCATTGGACCCGGCGAACCCGACTCCAGCGCACAGCTACCTCCCGGTACCGGCCAGCTCAGCCAAGCTCAAGGTGTCGACGGGGACGGTGGTTCCCTCCTTCGACGGCACGACGGCACGGTTTCCACCCGAGTCCAGCCAACTCAGCGAGCAGGAGTTGGACCCCTACTTTGCGTCGTTTGAGGTGTCAATCAAGGACATGGAGCAGTTGTTGATGGGACCGATGGAGAAGGTGAACCGGCGCACGCTAAGCCATCTGTCGTCTCTGGCGTCGGACCAGTGTGAACTAGGCGCGCGATACAATGCATTCGCGCTTTCAGAACAAGCGCCAACACTGGGGCCGGCTATTGAGCGGGTAGGGCAGGCTGTGGACTCGTCGTATATTGCGACAGAAGAGCTTTCGAGCTCGCTAGGAGCCAGCTTTGCGGAGCCGATGCGAGAGAATGCGCAGTTTGCCGGAGTGGTGCGCAACGTGCTGCGGTACCGCATACTGAAGCGGGTGCAGCAGGAGATGACCAACGATGAGCTGGCCAAGAAGCGGACATTGCTGGACCAGCTGGAGCGGAGCGAAGCGGAAGCACGACGCATCGACCAGTACATCAGCGGCAGTCCGCAGTCGTCGACGGGACGGCGGAACAGCACGCGGGATACATCAGGAGGCGGGCAGCACCGTAGGGAGGGCAGCCAAGAAGACACGGCCTCGATCGACTCGGACTTCCCGCCCACCCACGGCGACCTCTCGTCTGTGCCGTCGGCTAAGAACGGGCCACCCGAGCGGAGTGCACCGACACAGGGCCACCGGAAGATGCCGAGCAGCAACTCGATTACGAACAAGATCTTTGGGCCGTTGCGGCACGCAGTACAGGGTGTGGTGGACGTGGATCCGGAGAGGACACGGCGGGATACGATTACGAAGACGCGCGAGTCGATTGTGCAGCTGGAGCAAGCGCAGGTAGCGTCTGCACAGGATGTCAAGGATGCCAGTGCAAGTGTACTGAAAGACCTGAAGCGGTTCCAGCATGAGAAGGAAGACGACCTGAGGCGGTACATGGTAAGTTGTTCTGTTGTTCTATTCTGTTGTCTGTTGTCTGTTGTTCTATTTTCAAGGTACTAACGTTACAGATTGCGTATGCCAAAAGCCAGATTGAATGGGCAAAGAAGAACCGGGAGACATGGGAGGAGGCACGGACAGAGATCAACAAGATCGACGAGTCTTAGGCCTGGGGGAGCAGTGATGGGTCGATTCTGGAATGCGTTGTTTTCAAGTGTTGTCCGTCTTCCGTATTACCCCGTATCTGCATGAAGGTGGGCTCAGTATTGTTGTTAGTGGAATATGTTAGTGGACTGCGTTAGTGGACTACGGGGTAGAGCCATGCTACGAATTCAGTGAGCTTCAGCCTGGGGTTGAACCAGTAGATGAGCGGTATGCAGCGGGTTAGTGCATTGACAGCGCGTGGGTGTGGGGAAGCCGGTCTCGGGTCCCGGCATTTATCATCTCCCAATGGTCACCCGTCTACGGAGTACGATGATCAGCTGTGTCTCTGCAGGCACCAATGGCACCGTACCAGAACCGTCATTCGACCACGTCCTTGTCCGCAAGAGTCTGACATATTGATTACCATCCACGCGAGCCGTCTGGCATTGAAGCGAAGATATCATCCATGTCGCATACGACGGACAACTCTTGCTGTCCTTCGCTCTTTGGCTCTTCGATTCTTCCGCTTTTCCACTCCTTCGACCTCTACTCACTTCCACAGATCGCATCGAGACCATGACGACAGATCCGACGTGCCGCAGCAGTGGCGATGAACAAGCACCGCTGCTGCGCTTTCCAGACGTCGAGGCTGGCCTCCGCGTCGACGGAGCCGTGGACCGTCGGAATGGCCGGACACTCCTGAACGGCTATGGCCACGGCCACGGCCACGACCACGGCGATCCCGAAGACGAGTTCCAACGAACAAAGTCGGTGTGGTTTATGCTGCTTCTGACACTCAGCATCGGCGGACTGCAGATTGCCTGGTCGGTCGAGCTGTCCAACGGGTCGCCCTACCTGCTGTCGCTGGGACTGAGCAAGTCGTTGATGGCGCTGGTCTGGATCGCCGGACCGCTGTCGGGCACGCTTGTCCAGCCGTACGTCGGCATGCTCAGCGACCGTTGCCAGGTATCATGGGGCAAGCGCAAGCCGTTCATGCTGGGCGGCACGGTAGCAACGATGGCGGCGCTCATGGGTCTCGCCTGGACGCGTGAGATGGTGGCCGGACCGCTGCACTGGTTGTTCGGGATGGATCCTACATCGGACGGCGTGCGCACAGCCGTCATCGTCGTCGCCGTCACCTGGGTATACGTGCTGGACTTTGCCATCAACATGGTGCAGGCGTCCATCCGGGCCTTTATCGTGGACTGCGCGCCGGCGCATCAGCAAGGTGAGTGATGAATGAGATGTCGAGAATGTCTAGAATGTCTGGATGGAATACGGAATACGGAATACTGACGACCCCTGGCAGAGGCTGCCAACTCGATGGCTTCTCGCATGACCGGCATCGGAAACATCATCGGTTATGTGGCCGGCTATGCCAACCTCCCCCCGACACTCTGGTGGCTCGGCGACACGCAGTTCAAAGACCTCTGCGCCATCGCCTGCGTTGCCCTCAGCTTGACCATTGTCATCAGCTGTCTGGCCATTCGCGAGCGTGATCCGCGTCTCGAAGCCCCCTCGCACGCTGCCGTCGAGGCTGCTGCTGCCGCTGCCGACGGATCTTCTTCGCAGGGCGTCGTGGCCTTTTTCGTCCACATCTTTGCTGCCGTGCGCCGTCTGCCGCCTCAGATCCGTCAGGTCTGCCTCGTCCAGTTCTGCGCCTGGGTCGGCTTCTTCCCCATGCTCTTCTACACGTCCTCGTACGTCGGCGAGATCTACGTCGAACCCTTTCTGGAGGCCAACCCCAACATGACGCCCGACGAGCTTGACCGCCTCTACGAAGAGGCCACACGCGTTGGCACCTTTGCCCTGCTCGTCTATTCCATCACCAGCCTCTGCACCAACGTCTTCCTGCCCTTTTTCATTGCACCGACCTACGACAGCCACCCGTTGCTAGAAGACGGAAATGAGGGAGACGGTCTGGCCACGCAGGCATCGGCCAAGAAGGCCTCGTGGCTCGACTACCTCGTCATTCCCGGCTTCACGCTGCGCCGCGCCTGGATGCTGTCGCTTTTCCTCTTCTCGGGCAGCATGTCCTGCACTGTGCTGGTGACCAGTGTCCGTGCTGCTACCATAATCATCGGCCTCGTCGGCATCACCTGGGCCCTGACCCTGTGGGCACCCTGGGCCATTATCAGCGCCGAGATTAGTCGCCGGGACGCGCGTCTACGGGCACAGCGGCAGCGGAACCCTGGCGTCACCGAGGAAGAGCCCGTCGACCAGGCCGGCGTCATCTTGGGAATCCACAACATGGCCATTGCCGCGCCGCAGATCTTTGCCACCGTCGGCTCGAGCATCATCTTCAAGTTTCTGCAGAAGCCGCGCGGCACCCCCGGCGACCACAGCATTGCCGTCGTCATGGCGCTCGGCGGCATCACCGTCCTTTTGGCAGTCTACTTTGTGCACCACCTCGAGGATGAGCCGGCAGAACTGCTGTCGACGTCGGCAGAAGAGGCGATTGAGGAGCACGAAGAGCTGATCATGCCGCACAGCCTCACCCGGCGGCTCAGCAGCGAGTGCCTATCTCGCGAGAGCCAGGACCGGGCAGCACGGGCCCGAGGTGCTGGTTACAGCGGTGGCTTGGAGTACTAAAGGCAGAAGAAGCATACTGGGCGTTTGGAGCACATTACTATTTGCTAATTTCTTGGACATGACATTTCTGTTTCATTTTGTTTCATTCATGTTTCACTCTGCTCGTGTTGTCCTTCTGTTCTTCCTATTCTGATCTTTTCTTCTCTTTGGTTTGGCTGTTTGGTTGTTCTGTATCGTATGGTTTGGCCGTCCTCAGTTTTCATTTTTATACTTATCAGGCCGTTTCCTTCTTATAGCTTTATATAGAAATTGTTGGACCATGTCCCGTCAACATCTCTTCGCTTCCCCCTAGACCATGGTAGTGACACTTCCAGTGACTCCGCTCGTTGTAAAGCTGAGTTCATATGGGTTTGTCGTTGTGGTGGCACTGGTGTAGGGACATGTGCCAATCGTGGTGAGTGTCTCGCCTGGCACCGGCCGATGAGATTTCAGATCAAACGACGTGTATCCGCCCCAGTACATGCAGTAAGACACGCCCAAGGAGCAGTACTTGAGATCACAGGAAGGTCGGGGGGCGACTGTCACCGTCGGCGACGTATAGGACGATGACGAAGATGGCGGAGGCAGAGACGACAATGATGTGTGGTAAGAGGAGAGAGTAGATGTTGAAGACGAATATGAAGACGAAGATGGAGAGAGAGTGGATGTTGAAAAAGAAGACAAAGAAGAAGATGAAGGGAAATGATAGGAAGAAAAGGTGGATGTCAATGACGAAGACGAGGATGGAGAGGACGACGAGTACGGAGAGAGAGTAGAGGTCGAAAACGAAGACAGAGTTGAATGGTACGGAGAGAGAGTAGAGGTTGAAGACGAAGAAGATGTCAGAGAGGGAGAAGATGGCGAAGACGGGTTGTAGGGGGTGAAAGTAGAGATGATAGTCGAGGTGGAAGCGGGTTCTGACAGGCTCGAATAGACGGGCCAAGGACTCGCAGTAGCAGAGGCCAAGAGGAGAGAGAGAGAGAGCAACTTCATGGCGAATATAGGAGGACAGAACTGACTTGGATTTGGATGGTGTTGTTGTCTCGAAGCGACTGCCACCAGGAGCCCTCCACGTTTCTAGGCAGACAGGAACGGCCATTTTATATTCATCGAGACATGTCTATCTGGGAGAAACATGGCACCTCGTATTCTCACGTCTTACCCGAGTAATGGTTCCAAGACAAGCTGCGCTGGCAATGAGTTGCCCCCCATGAGCAACGTCTGACTGTTGGGAAAAAAGAGGCCCAAGTCTACAAATACAGGTGGCCGAGCAAGGTGACAGCCGAGAGAGGGCATCGCCCGCCACGGAGGCCTTTGTGGAGCAGACAGGTGGCAGGACGACTGGATGAGGGAAGAACAGGAACGTCAAGCAGGGCCGCTGGGACGATTCTTGTGTGCCGATGCCGTAGGACAGGACGGCAAAGTTTAGAGCTGTGCCCTGCCGGACACGGCCGCACGCGTCGTATGCTTACTGACCACAGGGCGCAGATCCCGTCACAAGCCCGGGATGCGGCTCCTTTGAACACTCTACAATCACACTTTGTCCGCCTTGCATTCTGTCCTGCAGCTGTCGTATATTGCATGGTACTTGTAAGCGTCTCGGTGCAGCAGAAAGGCGTACACCATCACACACACATGTACGCCTGTCCTCGTGTCCAAGAGTAAACAACATACAGCAATACATGTCCTTGCGTCCTTGCTTGTAGATGTACCGCGAGAACAACGCCATTCATTCCTCGGGTTATAAAACAGGAGAAGGAAACGACTAGAAATGAAAATAGAATAAACAGATAAAAAAAGATAGCAAACAAATGGAACGAATGGAACGAGGGCCTGCGGAACGAGTGCCACCGGACATGCCCCAGGAAACAAAAAAAGGAGAAAGAAAATGTATGGGTGAACTAAAGCGGAGTAACAGGGAACAAGGCAAACTTCGATCGTTAGACGGCGTCTCGGGGACTGGGAAGAGGGCAAAGGAAGAAAAAGGAACAAGACAGCCCAGTCCGATGCAAAGTAGTAAAGACAGAAGGCGAAGGCAAAAGAAGCCGTACAATGAACTCCATGGACATGGGGTCGAGGTATAACAGAAGGCCAGGGGACGGAAACGGAAACGGAAACGGAAACAGAAGAAAAGAAAGAGAAAGAGAAACAGACAACAGAAGAAATACAAGTAACAAAACACTTCACTGCATGGTGCAACGATGCAAAGATGTCATGCAGATCCGCAAAGTCTACCCGCGTGGAAATGTCTACATTGCTCCCCGAACCCGCTGCTTTCGGGCCAACCAGTCGCCCAGCATGTTGTCCAGTTGCTATTCGAGGGTCAGTGAAAAGGAAGGGAAAGGGGTAAGAGAAGAGAAGACGTACCGTAGTAATCTCTGCCAGCTTGGCATTCTGCTCCCGGAACAGTGGTCCCACCACCGGATGGTCCGGCCCGGCCGGCACGACGTCTGACTTGTCGTACACGACAACGAGCAGGTCGCGGATGTCGCTGCCCGAGTCGAAAAAGGCCCGCAGGCTGCTGTCGTTCCATGTCGTGGCGCTGGCCGTCGTCGTCGATGTCGATGTCGTGATGGAATCCTGCGCCCGGTGCGCCGGCGACCCGTCTTCGGCCTCGACCAGCTCCGGCGATGGCGACGAGACCGGCGACGACCGGTCCTCTTCCTGGCTCGAGGTGTCGCCCATCAGCGCTGGCGGGTTGTTCGAGTGCACCGGCGAAACCTGCACCGGCGACTCGGACAGGCGTTCTGCCTGTCCCGCTGCTGCTGCTGCCCCGTTGACTGCCCGGTCTGCTTCTTGGCTGGCCATGCCGCTCTTGCCACCCCGGGCCTGTTCTTGTCGTTGCCGTTGTTGCTGCTGCTGCTGCTGCTGCTGTTGCATGTTGGCCTTGTCGGCAGCATCGTCCGAGTCCGAGTCGAAGTCGTCCAGCATCGCGCGGACCTTGGCCTTCTTGAGCTTTTGCGGCTTGACCTCCTCGCCCTGCGTGATCGTCGATAGGGGGGTCGACTTGGCCGACGTCCGCACAATGGGCGAGTTGGCCGCACTGCTCTCGCTGCTGCTGTCCCGTCCATGGCCGGACGCGACGAGCCGCAGGCTGATCGGGCCATTTTCCCTCTGGGAGCTCGAGATGGATCCCTTCCTTGTGGGTGACGAGTCAGTCGACCGTCCCAGGGGATTCTGCTTCTGCAACTTGCTCGTCTGTCTCTGCGGGCTAGCCGTGGTAGACGTGCTGGTCCTGTCGTCGTCTCCGTCTTCCAGGTCCTTGTCTTCGTCCAAGGACTGCTTGCCGTTGGAGCCTTCGTCATCGTCAAATTCGTTCCGCTTCCGGTCCTTTCGTGAGAACAAGCTCCGGAACGCGCCTGGCTTCTTCTTCTCTTCCCTCTTGTCCTTCTTTTTCTTGTCGTCCTTGACCAGCAGGTTGTTGATGTCCTTGTCCACACGGTCGAGGCTGGGCCGCTGCTTCAGCTCCTTGGAGTCGGACGAGGACCGTGGCGCGCTGTCGTCCCGCAGCAGGTTCGGAGTCAGGGTGATCTTCTTAGTCTCAACCGTATCGTCCTTGAAGAACGAGTCG
This sequence comes from Dryadomyces quercivorus, assembly GCA_002778125.1. Classification (NCBI taxonomy): domain Eukaryota; kingdom Fungi; phylum Ascomycota; class Sordariomycetes; order Ophiostomatales; family Ophiostomataceae; genus Dryadomyces; species Dryadomyces quercivorus. The sequence continues at coordinate 3,641,482 of PCDE01000005.1, read as the reverse complement.
CGCACGGTGCCGTCCTTGGTCTTGGTCGGTCCGAGCGTATCGGGCTTGGTAGATACAAAGATCTCCTCGCTCGTCCGTTGCCCAGCCTTGCTCTCGCCGGACACGTCGCCCTCCGAGCCGTCCTTGCCCGCGTCGGCACTGCTGCCGTTCTCTTTCGCTGCCCGGGGCTTGAGCGGTTCCACCTTGGCCGTCTCGTCCTCGTCCGCCCTGTCGTCTGCCTTCTTGTCCTCCTCCTTCTGGCTTGCACTGGCGTCTTGCTTTTGGTCGGCAAAGTACTCGGCCTCCAGGTCCTCTTCGTCGGTCGAGTATTCGATTTCAGAATAGTCGACATACGTGGGCGCCGCAAACGTGACGTTCTTCTTTCGTCTCCGGATCGCTGTGCGCAGCGGGTTCTTGGACTTGTCCGACTGGTCGCCTAGCATGGTTGCCGACAGCTGTAATCAGACAAAAACACATTAGTTTCCTCTCTTCCTCATGGGCAGGGGACTGCGTGCCTCGCAACGTACGTCGATGTTCCTGTGTTTATTCAAACGGGCCAGTCTCTCCGTGGGCGTCTCAATGTGCTCAGCAGGGAGATAGCCTGAAGGAAATCATGTTAGCTGACAACGTGACAGTTGTGACGAGGACAAGGGGGAATGCAACTTCAAACTCACCAATGCTGCTGTCTTTTACTACGCGCACCAACCACCAATAACTGTTGCTGTCGTCTAGTAAGACCATGGTGTCTCCCTTTGTCGCATTTGCTTGGCCTTCGACGGTGGCCACAAACGTGTGCAGCGCGTAGACGAACTCGAAGTCGATGTCCTCTGCATCGTGTAAGCCTTCACGGTCCCATCCGTAGTCCACAAACTCGTCATCAATCGGGGGGAAGAGCAAGTCCTCTTGGACGTTGTCATAATCGCCATCATCGCTATCATAGCCATCATAGGCGTCGTCGGCGTGCTCGTAGGGAACCATGAGCGTGCTGTCTGCTTCGTCGGCTTCGACATCTTTGACATCTTTGACGGCTTCGTCGTCGGCATGGCCCGCGTTGATCGCGCCGTTCCCACCCTGTCCACGAATACCCAAGCCACAGTTGCCCTGGCACCCATCCTTGGCCTTGCAGATTGCACGTGTTGCACACGAGGGGGACGCGCTTGCGTCGTGCTCCGGAATTGTCTTGCTGTCGCACATGGGCAGTATTTCATTGGTGTTCTGGAGACGGTCGTTTCGAAGCCGTTTGTGCTCGACTTGAGGCAACTCCTGCAGTGAATGATGAGGCATAAGGCTTGTCACTCTAAGAGGCAGCAGGCGCCTTGCATACCTTGCCTACCTTGCATACCTCGCATGCTTCGCCTGTCTGCATGCCCCGGGACACTTGAATAGGGGCGGCGTTCTGATGTGCCGGTGCTGGTGCCACTCGACAATTCGCAGCGTGCGGATGGTCACCGGCATCCGCAGGAGTGGTGGGAGACGGAGTAGAGGGAGTCAAGGAAAGCGAGGACGAGTGGTCGCCCTCCTGTGTGTACCCACCATCTTCTATGGAAGGGGAGCTGGAGATCTTGTCCATCATGTCGTCGTCGAGGCCATCGTCGCCATCGTCGGTGTCGTCCTCGACAATGTCGGAGCCGCCATTCTGGGCGACGGCGAGGTCGTCCTGTTGACGGTCGCCTGCCATCTTGGCTCGCTGAGGGTTGCCTGGCGCGTAGTTTTGATGCTGCAGACGGTCGTCGAGAGAGCCGGCAGCGCCGGCGGAAAAATCTGTTGTGTAAAGGTGGTCGGTTAAGTCCAGGCCGTGCCACGAGATGCGCCCGCGGCCGTCTGAATCTGCAGCCTCTGGGCCAAGAGGATCGGGGGGGCGCGAAGAGGAAGAGGGCGTGTTGCACGAAGGGTCCTCGTGCAGAGAGAGGTCGGGCGGCCGAGGAGCGGTCGAAGGGGGAAAGGAGGAGGAAGCAGCCGCCTTGGAGTCGGCCGTCGAACGCGCAGTGGTCGTGGCCGTAGGAGTCAGGGAGGTGTTGGGGGAGAGCGCATCAGCATGCAGAGGATCTTGGGAAGCTGTGTCGCGTAGAGTGAACCGGCAAGGGTGAAACGAAAAGGTTAGCAAGCCAATGCCACGGAAAGAAAGCAGCGTCTGCTAGGATCCTCGCCTGTCTGCGATCCCATCCCAGCCACAGCACAGGGGGCGCAAAAGACAAAACAATAGTGGGTACATGCCAAGCAGGGGTGTGTGGAAGGGGAGGTGAAGCAGCGAAGGAGTATGGAGTATGGATGGAGTATGGAGGCATTGCACAAAGCACTCACCCGTGCGAGGAATGTCGGGATCCGTCATGGTTTGTGAAGAGAAGTGCGGCGACATAAGAAAAAAGAGGGCTGGGGATACTGTAACCGTCTCCGAAATAACGGGCTATAATAGTTGGTCTCGCTGGCCTCCCTTTCTTAGACTGACTGGGTGGAAACTAAAGAGGGTCCAAGGCTCCGGTGAGAGATTCGGAATGTCGCTGTGCCTTTCCTTTGTCTCTGCCAGCCGCCACCCTGTACGGTCAGCGTACGGTACGAGTATGGAGTACTCCGTACAGCACGCTGCACTCGCACTCGCACGCTGCACTCGCACTCGCACGCTGCACTCTGCTCGCATTCAGCACCCTCGCACACCAAAAAGGGGACAGAGGTCGACAGGCGAGAAATTGCAATAAAAGGAGGTTGGACTAGGGTCGCAGCGATCGGCCCAGGGCACTGCAAATTGCGTGTGAATGGCGGACGGCCGTGCACAAGCAAGGACACGCCAGCAGTAGTGATGTAGTGATGCACTACCATATATTCGTGCAAGAACGAGTCCACAATGGCTCCCAGGACGACGTCTTGACCCTTGCAATGTGCCGTTGTGTCGTCGTGGCTGATGAAGACGGATGGGGCTGTGGAGAAGAGGGCACGCGGGGGCCACCAGACATTGCACGCCGGCCGGTAAGATGCTTGCCCACGGACGAGGATGCGCTGCGCAGGCGAGTGCTGGGTGGCAATGCGGGCTGTTTTCAGTCGCTCTCCCTTGTCCTCTCCATCTCTTTGCCCTGTTCTCGTCGGCTGCCCCTTTTTTTCAGCCGGTGCAAATCCGGAGGAAACCGCTCTCATTGGCCGATCGGACTTGGTGGGGCACCCCTACGGCGGAAAAGAACATCGGCCAGTCTTTCCGCAACCCTTCCCTCAGGGCTGCCAACCTGAAACCGGCTAGTCCCCGATGGAACAAGAACACGGAACATCGTTCGGGAGGCTTGAATCTAACTACGTACGAGTACGGAGTACTCCGTATGACAGAAGGAGAAGGTCCTCGCATGACGGCATGAGGAGCAGAGCATCACCAGGCCGAAAAAAGCAGTTGTCTTCCAGACAAGCAGGCTGTCAACCAGTCTGGACAGTTGGACAGTTGGACAGCTGGAGTTGGGCACTCGGATCTCCTGTGTCTCCCAGAAATACCTCGTAATACTCCATAACCGTAAGGCTGCCTCGCTTTGTAGACTTGTACTTATCCGGACTTACTCACTTGCACTTACTCAACTCGGTCACGTGGCCATCTGCCGTCCCCAAGGTACTCCGTACTCCGTGTTCCGCATGTACTCCGTATTCCATGCACGTATCTTACGGGTATTTCTCAGCTCCCACGCAGCTTACGGAGGACTCCCACAGCGGATCACACTCATCCCTCCTCCGACTTAGGCAGCGCCACGGCGCCTGACCAGCGTTTGCCCCTCACTACCACTGCAACAGTGCCCATTGCCCCACCTGCAGCCCGCTGCAGCTGCTATCAGCGCTGTGATAGGGCCCTCTCCACTAATAGCTCCCGCCATAACGCTGGTCAGCTGCCCACTTTCCAGCGTCCTTCTCCGGCTTCTTATCGCTTTCGCGGCCCTTCTTCTCCTTCACGGCATGGCTTCTCTGTCCTCGCACAACGCATGTTTGTGGAACGTAAATCCATTCCAGTTTCATGCTTGCTCCGAATCTTGCTTCTCTCTCTGCATCCTCGGCGCCGCAATCTTGCTTTCTTTCTGAAAAAAGGACCCAGAATCACAGCCTGCCCTGTCTTCCCTCTGCCGTCTCTCTCTGCCTTGCCCCCTCTTATCGCACGGTGTGCCCCACCTTCCCCGTCATCGCCGGACAAGGCAGGCAGCCACCGCTGATACAGCCGACCTCGTCTCTCGTGTGCCGGACCAAGTCCTTCTTTGTATGTGCATACACATTCTCCGACTTCTTCCCTCTACTGCTGTGTCGATCCGTCTCTTCTGTCGTCGACCATTCACTGGTGCTGCTTCATCCCTCTTCGCCCCGCCTACTGCCCAGGTATAAGCTGCCAGTGAATATGACGTGACCCCATCTTCAGAACTGGCTGACATGGTGTTTCTTCTTCTCTTCTCCTCTTCTCTCCTCACATTCAGCTATGGAAGATCAGACTGTTTCCTTCCAGAGATCAAGCCCCAGCACGAAATCCAACAACAGAGCCTCTGCGTCCTCCTCTGCTACGACGTCGGCTGCGGCTCCATCTCGCTTGCCATCAACCGTCACTCCCAAATCCATCGCCTCCAGCACGCTTCGCTTTCCCACCCCAGAAGGCAGCCACATGCTTGCCAACTGGGTCACGTCCAGCTCACCCCCCGAGACCATGGACACATCCGCCCCCTTCGGTCCCTCGGACGAGACCAGCAGCCTTGCCGACTCCGCCTACGAGTTGATCAGCAGCACAGATGGCGAGAGCCAGGACGGCCGGGGAACCGACTCCGTCGCCGACTCCCTAGATATCTACCCCCGTGCCGAAGATGTCCACAGCCTCAACGGCAACGACGCAAACTCCAACGACGGCGTCGATGACGAGAGCGTCTCGGGTGTCTCGGCTGCCCCGGAGAACGACCACGTTGGCCAGCATCAGCCTGCCGACACGTCCAACTCTACGCCATGCCAAAGTCATCTCTACCACGGCAGACACCGCTCGGAAGATGCCGGCCAGCGTCGGTCCTCCCAGTCGGACTCTATTCAATATGCCGAAGACGTCCTGGGCAGCCCGTCAACCCAGTCTATTGCCAACCTGGACGACTCGTCCGCTGATTCCAACGGACCCACCCCACTCGTCCAGTCTATCGAGCTCAATGAAACCAACGCCTACCACGACAGAGTATCCGCCAGGCACACCATCCGAAACTTTGACGAGTCCGAAACGGCTGTTATTGCCGAGACCATCGGCATGACTAAGCACCCTAAACGTCTCGCTGCCACCATTTGCCAGGACATGTCTCACCACTACCTATTGACAGCTACTCCCCTCAGAGTGCTCTATGTCGGTAGCGAAGCTGGCTACAGTGACATCATGTACAAGATTTCCTCTGCCCTGCTGGCGTCTGCCTCTAGCCATGCCGGTCCGACGTCCGAGTCACATGACTCGACATCGAGTGTCTACAACATCATGCCCATCTCTGCCTTTGGTTCATCCAAGGTTCCCGAGATTGACGAGATCCAGTTGATGGGGGTGTCCGACTACTATATCAAGGTCGAGCGGTGCGTGGAAGCAGAAGAGGTGCCCTGCACGAGCGGTACCTCTTCCGACATGGCATACAACATCACGCTGGACAACGGCAAGAAGTATGTGTCTGTATCCAATCGCAAAAGTCGAAAGGTGAGCCCTAAATGGGCGCTTCCCCAGATTGCCGTGTTCTACGTGTCTGGCAACGACGACAGCCAGGCCGAGAAGACGAGAGGCGCGGCTTGGGAGTTTATGACCCGTCATTCTATACCCAGCATCTTCATCTCGCACAAGCTGTCCTTCTCCCGGCCACCAGGCTCCGGACGTTGGTGGACCTTGTTAAACAGGCATGCTGTACATCTCCGTCTGGAGTCGCGGGACCCCGAATACAACCTCGGGGACCAGCGTATGCCCATTGATCTGGTGTCGTTCCTCAACATCGATGCCCGCCAAATGAACAGGAACCTGGCTTACATCACCGGGTTGAAAGAGATGAGCGATGAGAGGAAAGCCCTTTACGAAGAAGCAACCAAGGCCACCTTGTTGAGAGCATCCCCAGCCCAGACCTTTCGTGAAAAACTCGGAAACGCCCGCATGTTTTATTACCAATGGTCCAAGTACTATATCCGGACATTCCGTGAAGAACATCTGGAGGCGATTGTTCTTACAGCCATCGGCACGTTGGTTTGGGCGCTCATACTTTCTGTGGCCAATGTTCCTTGGCTGCTGTCGTGGGGAGGATTCCAATCGGGTGCAGCAACCACCACCTCCGGACTCTCGGTACTGACGCCTTCTGCGGCCGGACTCGCAGCAGCATCGGATTCTGGAGCTTCGTGGATCACGACAACGCCCATGTGCTCCGTCCCCTCCGTGACACCCACCGTGACAATCAGCTTCACATCTACCAAGACGGTGCAGCTGCGGGTGGAAGAGCCAAGCACATCAACCGCGCATTTTGGGGGTTTCTTAACCGACAGAGCCTACCAGCAGACGGGCAGCTCGGTCTCGCAGACAGAGATCAAGCGGACTGGGTGTTCTATCCAGGTGTATAGCAGCCATGAGATCCTGGTCAAAGTGCCAGCCGGCACGAAGACGACATGGCTCGCCAAGGGCGCCATCGACATTGATGTGTGGCGTGGCCAAGAAATTCTCAAGTCGAGACTGTCAACTGCAGACGAAGGCATCATCATCGAGATCAACAAGAAGGACGCATATGGCGTTATGAACGTCTCTATCGTCACGACACGCAGACCGAAGATCAACGAGACGTTTGCTGTTGATTTTGGCACGCGCACCATGGCCAGGCTGGTGGAAGCCGGAGTCCATGCCGGAGCCCGTCTATGGTTTGACGCGGTGCAGACGATCGCCAACACCGGCCGGGAGGCAGCTGCTCAGGCGGAGAGTGCCGCTCTTCCGTTTGCTGACCGCATGGCCCAGCTCATCCCTGTCGCATCGGATATGGTGCACAGCGCAGCAGAGAAGGCATCTTCGGTGGCCGACTCGGTGGCCGACTCGCTGGCCGATGGCATGAAGCGTGCCGGGCAGAAGGCCCAAGCCTCAACGTCCTGCCTCGTTGACCGGATGGTGCAGGACACGCGGGTGATTGTAGACCAGGCAAGAGAGCAGCTGGCACCGCTGGACCGCGTGCGGGACAATGTGGAACTTCCGGTGCTTCGGGCGCAGATTGCGTCCAAGCTGTGGTGGATGCGGATCAACGGCAAGCTGGCCGAGTACGCAGACTACGAGGCTAAGGCGGAGCGGTACATACGCGAGAAGGAAAAGGAGGTGGAACGCAAGGTCGAGGAAAATAGGCACGGCAATGCCGGTGGCCGGAGCGGCAGCTATCGAGGCTGGCGGGGAGGCAACAAGGCCACCCGGGGTTGTGCCTCTGGTTCGTGCACGAAGGCATCATCGGGGGAGCACAGGGGGCGGTGGCAGTTTATGGGACGAAGCCGAGCCGTGAGGGGTTAAGGTAACAGGGGTGTTTTTTTTTTTCTCTTTTTTTATATCTTCTTTTCCCACTCATCTTTCGTTTCGTCTTGCTTTGCTCGTTTCGGGCTCTGCACTGCCTTCTTTAGGTTTTTTATGTGTCTTGTTTTCCCATCGTTTCAGCAGGGGCCAGATGGGATGGGCTGTGAACTATTGGACGGCCAGGATCGGAGTTGGCTTACGATGACTGGGTTGTTTTGTGCTTGTTACCCCCTTTCGCTTTCGGTTTCCTACCCTGCTCTGTTACCTTTTTTTGCTCTATTTTTTTTGCTCTTATTTTTTTCTGCTTTTACTCCGTATAAACCTTCCGTTGTCTGCTGTGTCTCCTCTCTTCCCCGTCTCTATGTAAAGATATCCGTAGCCAATGGCAATGCAATGTGGTTGGAACCCGCCCAAACTCCCGCCGGGTCATGCAAGGATAGTCGTGCGACTCGCCAAGTGGCTGGCCAGTCGGGGCTGGTGCTGGTGTCTGACAAAGTACGTCTTTATGCTGGACGGTTGGCTATCCTGACTGAGAGCTGGAAAGAAGCACGAGAGGGACTACGGAGGACACCGTACGAGTGGAGATATCGTGTATGGCAATAGTAAGCCGACAGTACTCCGTAGAGCTGGGTAGACTCCTTGTATTTGTATTCCCACGAGCACGGAGTACGCTGTACTCTATTCTCGTTCGTACCGTACGTGAATAATACCATGCGGTCGGAGTCGACAAGCCATGACGGGGGGGTGAACATGCTATTGTCGATCAGAGAGGGCGATTTCGTTCTTGGGGGTCGAATCCTCCCCCCTGCTGGGCCTCCACAGTGGGCAGAGGGCACGCGCGTCGATCCCTGTCCGGGGCTGTGGCAGTATTACTGTCATTCTTTCGTACGTCCGAGTTTCAGACATCTACCGTGTGCGTTGACGACGGACGCCGTCCGAATGCTTGTGTCTTTCCTGCCTGTGCTCGTACTCGCACTCGTACTCGTAGGCTGCATACGAACACGAACAAGATGTTCCGGCTACAGTGATGGAAAAAGGGGGCAATTCAATGCAGGAGGGGCGTGGACGAAGGAAAAGCCAGAATGACATCCGCCCCTTCTCCTGCCCCGTTTCAGATCCTGCTGAACGAAGGCTGATTGGCAGGCCACCGGGGAGAAGTGGCTCCGCCGGAACAGCAGAGAAGACGGACAGCACATGGGCAGGCATGAAAAACGAGTAGGGCATGACAGAGGCCAATGGCGGGTGAGTAAGAGACTTGGCGGGTTGGCGGGCTGGCGGGCTGGCAGTTTGGCTTTCTGCTTTTTATGGTTTTCTGGTGGTTTGCCGGCTGTTGTCAGATTTTCCTAGATTTACGACGGCAGATTCTACTCGTACCTTTTCATGCCCCCCTGTCCTCTTCTCTTCAACGACTGCTGAGCTCCATACCGTATCTTGCCTCTTACCTGTCCTCTAGTAGTAAGATACTCCGTGCTCCCACTCGTATTCAGCCGATCACCACGCTGTCCCTTTCGGGCGTCGTCAGCCGGAATCCGCCCCCGTTGGCTGGTTGCCAACTGCTCCTTGCAGGCCGGCATTGCCACCTGCCAAGCGAGCTGAGTAAAGCGTCGAGTGATCAATCAATACGCGCTGTACGGAGTGCAGCCTCTGAGCTGGCTAGTTTCTCTCGCACGTTGCACTCCGTAAGATACCCGGTTGGCTTGCATCTTACCATATTCGCTATACGTTACAATTCCGTTGTCGTCCACGATCTCCCGTCGTAGACCGCCCGCTTCAGCGATCGGCTCCCCCCTCTATAGCGACACATGTCGCTGCCGTTTAGCGCCATCATACCCCACCCCCCCTCGGGACCCCCCCCCCCTTCCCTGGCTTCCCCACCAGTACCTTCCCCTATACAGCACAGCGCCAGGGAAGGGTTTGGCGTGTTTGACGCCCTGCCCAGTTGATCTCTCAGGGATGAAACCTACTAGTATCTTACGAGCACGGCACCCGTAGGCACGCTGGGCTTCTGGTCTCTCGTGCTGCTGGGTCGTCCCTTCTTGCCCGGCGAGCCACTCAACGTGTCCATCTCGCCTTCCTGCAACCGTTTCCTTGCATCTCGCTCGTCCTTTCCCGGACTCTTCTTGTTTCGTTTCCTTCTCGCCTGCCTTTTTCTCTCTTCTCTCTTCTTCTCTTTTCCTCCTTTCCCTGCCCTGCCCCTTCCCTCTTCAGCCCTCCTGCTTTCACTCTTGCATTCCCTTATATTCCTTCTCCGGGCAACGCCTGTATATTTCACAACCCTACTTCTTTTTAAAAAAAGAACCCTCACGACACCGTTGTCGTTTATTTTTTTTTTTTATTCTCTTCAACAACCACCACCGTCGCCCTTCTCCCTTCCCAATCCCAATCCCCCAATCCCCCAATCCACACCAACCCCTCTGTCCTTCCAATCCCTCTCTTCGTGTTAGGCAGCTCTAAAAAAAAGGAAGCTAGCCATCTTCGCCGTTTTTTTTGGCCTCAAAAACTCAGACGACCTCTGACCCACAACGTCATTTTGTCGATTCGTTTTCTTCACGACTGTTTCTCTGAACGAAAAGCCTGCATTGCGTCTCTTCTTCGATTGCGGAATCCGAGTTTGCGGCACGCACAAACAATCGCTCTTGCACACAGCCTTGCTTCTCTTTTTCTCTATTTTGACAGTCTGGTTTCTGCAAGTACTCTGTACGTTCCAACCAAAACACAACGTCACAAGACTGCAAATAAGGGGGCAAAAAAACCAAAAGACCAAGACCGAAACCGAACCCCCCCCCCCCCCCCCCCCAGAGAACCAAAACAAAAAAAGCTGCAAACGCAAACAGCACCAAAGCTCTGCTCGAGACGGAATTGATCGCCAAGCAAGCTCTCCCCATCTTCCGCTTGGCCATCCCCGTCACCACTTATGATCCAGTCCCGCCTGTCGTCTTCTCGTCTATCGACGACAACACTCGACTGTTCGTCAGGGGGTGGATCCCCCTCTCCCCTCCAGATATCTGAGCGCCGCTAGACCAAGCTCTGCGTCCCGACCGCCTTCTACACCTGTCACTCCTTTTTCCGCCTTTCATCGTTTTCTTCTTTTCCTTCCTGCCGTCACGACAACCCATCACCCTATAGAGATACTTTGCATTTCTCACGCCTAGACTCTTTTCCCCTACCTTGCGGCCGACCAGGTCTGCTTGTATCTTACTACGGGCTCCACAAATAGCCCTGAAAAAACGACCCCCCCATCCATAATCCATAATGTCGATGCCAGCTTCGCGAGCAGACCCTCTGGCCCTCAATTTCCAACAGCACCCCGGCCAGCAGAACCGCTCAACTTCTCCCGCTACGTCCAACCCTTCGCCCATTGACGCCACTTCTGCCTCCTCTGCTACCCGTCCGTCCTACGGACTGCCTCCTCCTGGCCTGGGTGGCCCTACCAAGATGGCCAACTCCAGGACGGGCTCGGTCTCGCCCTCTCACGACCTGGCCTCTTCCAGCAGATTGTTCCCCAAGAGGTTCGCCGCCGTCTCCCCACCCTCGAAATTGAATAGACTTTTCCCCATTGTCTACGATCTAATCTAACCATATTCTTTCTTTCTGCAGGGCACGCGAAATTCAGGCCCAGGAAGGCGTTTCTGGCCTGCCCGTGAATCTCTGGGCCGGTCCCCCAACTAGCGGTAATTCAACTCCTCTTCGCGAAAACATCCCAGAATCCCCCACCGATGGCTTTCCCGACTTTAATGTCTTGCCCTCTGTCGTCGAGGGCCTACCCCTCCCGGCCGGTCGTCGCACCCGTGCCGGAACCGTCCCGTCTCGCTTCTCGCCAGGCGGTGTCGGTGGTAACCTGCTGAACATTCCCGCCCTGGGTGGCCCCAAGACCTCTCGTCCGACACCCTCCCAGACACCGTTCAAGTCTCCCTCGCCCGGCTTGGATGGAACAGACACCACGGCAGGACCGCCTTCATCGTCCTCAACCCTTCTGTCCCGTCTTCGTGCTGGCTCGATGCCGCAACGCAGCCCTTTTGGCGGTCAGATGCCGGCCACTGTTTCGCCTTTTGGCCCTTCCATATTTAGCAGTTGGAACCCGACTACTCGCGAACGCGCGTCTACCCTGGCCAGCATTGCAAGCCTTGGCTCCAATGGCCCCAGCTCGCCTACCCAGTCCGCCTTCTCCCGGGAGGGGCAAAGCGATAGTGACGTGCACATGCGCACGCTCGACTATCTGGGCTTGGCTGAGACCCCCCAGCCGCCCCGGGCCACCCTGGCAACACCTTACATCCCCAATCTCGCCGATTTTGCGCGGTCGGCAAGCCGCTTCCGCTCATATTCTGTTAACAACAAGGACAAGTATGCGGACGAGGACGAAGATGATTTCGATAGTGATTATGTCAACTACGAGAGCCAGTACGCCGCCGCCCTGCAGGACCAGATTGCCGCCACGAATGCCGCCATCCACAACCATAACTTGGCTGTCCAAGCTTTTGCTAGCCATGCTGCAAGTCGACCCCGTGCCAGAACTGCCGGCGTGCTGGACGCTCCGGGTTCACGCATACTGCGCGGCTACTTCCCAACACCCACCCGTCTCGACAACGGCATGACGGCTGCCGATATTCAGCTGTCCGAGGAAAAGAACTTTGATGACCAGCTGCCCCAGGCCGTGGCTGCCATGTCGCTGGGCCGCTCCAACAGCCACAGCAACAACGTCAACAACAGCAACAATGCCAACACCTCGAATGGTCTCCTGTCTGCGGATGAGCCGGGCATAGAGGGCCCTACCAGCGCCCTCTGGCTGGGGAGCATCCCTACTTCGACGACCACGTCTACGCTGACGGAAATGTTCAAGTCGTACGGGCCGATATTGTCCGCCCGCGTCTTGACTTTGAAAAACTGCGGATTCGTCAACTTTGAGCGTGTGGATAGTGCCATCAACGCCAAAGCGAGCTTGAACGGAAAGGAGATTTTCCCTGGTGCTGGGCCCGTGCGGATCAACTTTGCCAAGCCTCCTTCGTCCTCCAACACCCCTGGTCATGACGGCGCTTTCCCGTCCCCGAGTCCGGATCCCTTTGCCGCGGACGGTAAGACACTGGCTTCATCAAGCGGTGCGGCGAGATCGGCAACGCCTGGTGCTGCTGGCTCTGGTGGCGGCACGGGCGAAGGAGACTCCGCAGCTGCTGGTACTGCCCCTGGCTCTTTGCCAGTGCTTGCGACCCCGGTTCTCCTCGGCGATATCACAAATGACATTCTGCGCATCGTGATGCAGTTCGGCGCGACCGAAGATGACAAGTTCCGCATGTCGAACAACCTGCAACAGGCTGTCCAGTTCACAGCGTTTGTGGACGAGATCCCGCCTATTCCGGAACCGTCGAGCGCACGTGTCTACGATGCCCCGAAGCTCCGGGACATTCGCAAGCGGATCGACAACCAAAGCTTGTCCACGGCTGAGATTGAGCACATTGCTGTGGAGATGCTTCCCGAGATTGCCGAGCTGTCATCGGATTACCTGGGCAACACGGTCGTGCAGAAATTGTTTGAACACTGCTCCGATGACCTGCGTGACGCCATGCTTGCCGAGATTGCACCCCATTTGGCCGAGATTGGTGTCCACAAGAACGGTACTTGGGCTGCACAGAAGATTATCGACGTGTGCAAGACACCGCACCAGATGTCGGTCATTGTGGAAAACATCCGCCCCTACACTGTGCCGCTGTTCCTTGATCAATATGGCAACTACGTGCTGCAGGGTTGTCTCAAGTTCGGGTCGCCGTACAACGACTACATTTTTGAGACTATGCTCAGCCGACTGTGGGAGATTGCGCAGGGCCGTTTTGGCGCCCGTGCCATGCGTGCGTGTCTGGAAAGCCACCACTCGACCAAGGACCAGCAGCGGATGCTGGCAGCAGCCATTGCTCTCAACAGCGTACAGCTGGCGACCAATGCCAATGGTGCCCTGCTCCTCACCTGGTTCTTGGACACGTGCACATTCCCCCATCGCCGCACGGTGTTAGCACCACAGCTGGTGCCTTACCTGGTGCACCTGTGCACACACAAGGTGGCATATCTAACGGTACTCAAGGTGGTGAACCAAAAAGCCGAACCTGAGGCACGTGACACGGTTCTGAATGCGCTGTTTGCGACGGCCAACGATCGTGTGCTGGAACAGATTCTCAGCGACAATGCGTGCGGTGCGACGTTGATCTACAAGGTCATCACGACGCCGTTTTTCGAGGACAGTGTGCGCAACCAGGTGGTGGAGAGCGTCAAGACGGTGCTTGTGCGCATCAAGGCACAGCCGTCACAGGGCTACAAGCGACTGATGGACGAGGTTGGACTGTCGACGCGCGGCAGCGGCAACGGTGGCAGCGGTGGAGCGTCACGGGACCACAGCGCGAGCAACGAGAAGCAGCGGCCGTCTTCGAGACAGGCCGGCGGCAACCACCACCACCCGAACCAAGGTCATCACGCGCACCACAACGGATCCCTCCAGCCGCAAGGCCACCATCCGCAACAGCAGCAACAACAGCAGTCGCAACAGGCGCAGCAACAGGCGCCGTCGAATGGCAACCAGCCGGGATTCAACGGCAACGGCGGGCCATACTACAATACGTCTCCGAACCCGGCCGGGTTTGAGGCAGGGTTTGCGGGGCCTCGCGGAGACAATGGGGCCGGGGTGGAAGCAGGTCTGCCACCGCCGACGTTTGGCCAATACGGGGGTCAAGGCCCTGTGTATGGTCTTCCGAATCAGCCGGTGGCTCCTCTGGGAGTGCCGTACCAGCAAGGCATGATGAACCGGGGCTCTCCGGCGATGGGCAGCTATTATGCGCCACCGCCTATGCAATCGGGGTATGCAGCATTTGCCGGTGCTGGTGGGCCGCCTCCGTCGCTGGAAGCTTATCGACACGCCGGCCTTCCGAATGGTGCTGGTGGGCCGATGGCTCCAGCAGCAGGCTTGGCTGGTCAGCAGTCTCCGTTTATTCCCGCAGGCTATGGGATGGCGCCAGCGTATGGTTACGCAGGTGGCATGCCGCTCCCGTTCATGCCCGAGCAGATGGGCACTGGTGGCGCTGGCACCAGGCGCGGTCGGGGAACAGGGCGGAATCCGCACCGTGACGTCAGTCCGCGGCAGTTTTGAGCAAGGAGAAACCCAATGACCCCTCCTCCTGTCGAACCGACGGAAAATGAAACAAGCAGGAATCTAACATCGGGATGACAATAAATTTGATATTTCTTGGAATACCTTGTTTTTTTTTGTGAGGCAGGAGAGCGAGAAGGAAATTACGTGCATAGTATTTACGTTGTGTCTGATGCCGGGCCTTTTTCGTTTTCTCTCCATCCACCCAAAGTAGGGAGGGAGGCATCGAGACGATCTAGCAAAGGCGCTTTCTCCTCTCCTGTTTTATTTTCAGATCCCTTCTCTTTCTCTTCTCCCGTGGCTGCTCCACATCTTTTACCATGTTTTTCTGTTTTTCTTTTCTGTTTTTGTGTTTTTCTGCTTTTCCTTTTCCTTTTCTGTTTGTTTTTGTGTTTTGTGTTTTGTGTTCTGATTTTCTATTTTCTATTTTCTGCTTGTCTTCTTCTTTCCTTCATCTGCTTTTTTCCTTACCTGTCTTGGCGGTTGCTGTGGGACCGGGGCGAAAAACACTTGTCTGATTCTTGCAATGTTGTGTTTTCCTCAAGTCTATTTTGTGTTGGGGATGGCGATATGGTTCAGGGACGGGAAGAGGGAGGGCGGAAACGCAATGACAGACGAAAGTTCCAAGGACCGATGATACGCAGAAAAGTACACTAAAGAAACATACGAAGTAGTGACCAAACATACAAAGAAATTCTATTTCCTCATTCGATTAATAAGCATACATCGGCAATGTATCTGACGGATCTCACGGCTCTTACGAATCTTACGATGCACCAACGAAGCAATCACTGATTTTCTCTCTCCTGTTCAAAAGACGCTATTACTCGTGATGTGAGAATGTTTCTAGCAGAACAAACTCGGTGCAGATATGCATTGCCTTGAAATCAATAAAATCCTTCCTTTGGTTCCCTCCTGTGTTCTCCGTTCTCCATGGCTGTGTGACCCTTCTCCCAGAGATAGAAGCAATGGCAATGGCAGAGTGCGAGTTGCAAATTGCAGAGCGCAAAGCGCAACAGCACGGGCCAAGCCTGGACAAAAATAGCAAAACAAAAACAGCAAAACAAAAAAAAGGTCGCTGCCATCCATACCCGCCGGAACAGTATAGCCTTTCCTTCTTCCCAAAAAATAAAACAAAAGCGAGAAATAAAAAGGGTTCAAGAGGCTCGCCGACAAAGAGGGCGGAGGAAGCGGGTGCGTGCCGTTGTATGCAATTCAATCAATGATCAATGTCTTCCTTTGGCCCTTGTTGTCCCTTCCGTCCTTACTCGACCGTCTCGTGCGTATCCATGTTGTCCTGGTCGCCGGCCGGGTCTGACGAGGCCAGCGGGGGTGTCAGAGGCGTGGCCATCGCCGGCACGGCGTGGATTGTAGTCTTGTCCGAGCCCGTGGTGACGTCGGGGCCCGTCGTTGTCGTATCGGCGCCGTCAGGGCTGCAGAGAAACGTGTCTTCCTTGCCTTCGGGCAGCTCACCCGAGGACGGGCCGCTGGCCGCGTCGCTGCTGTGGTGCTCCGTGGACCAGACGGCGGCCTCGGCGGCCACGGATTCTTCGTGGGCCGCCGTCAGGGGTGTGGTCACGGGCAGGGGGTCTTCTTCGCCCAACTCGCTGTCGCCGTTGTCGGACACGAGGCTCATGACCTCGTGCGTCTGGTCCGGGCTGCTCTTGGACGCAGCTTCTTCGTAGCTTGCCGGAGCGTCTGCCATGACGGCATCCGTCGCCGTCTGGCCGAGAAGCTGGTCGATTCTGGCGCGCATGGCTGCCAGGGAAGCCCGGTCATCGTGGGTCAGAGCGGCCCCGGTCTCAATATTGAGGGCACTGCCTTGGGCCATCAGGGCAATGATGCTCGGATCGGCTTGCGACTGAAAGACAGGAGGGTTAGCAGGGTGTTGGGGTGGCAAGGATTCCCGTTTGCAACGCACCAAAAGAGCGTTAATCAGCTCGCCGCTGCGATCCGTGTGCGCGTCCAGAGCCGAAAGATTGTGCGCAGCTTGGGCCTCGTCAATGACGCGGCGATCGACGGTGGCTGGCTGCACCGTCGGTGCCACGGGCGGGCGGGCGGGATATCCCATGCGGCGGTTGATGCGTGCATGGCGCAGCTGTCCTTTGCGTTCGTGTCGGATGCTGCGAGTGTTAGTACGTGGATGTGTGTAGATGCAGGATGGACACTTACTGCTCCAGAAAGTCGAGCTTGACGCCCTTGGCGCTGATGCGGTGGATGTGGCCAAAAGTGCAGACGTCGTTCCAGCCGCTGTTGTCGGTTTTGTCGGTCTTCTCCGCCTTCTCGCCGTCTTCGTCGTCCGAGTTGAACTCGACGAAGCCGTTGTTGGCGAGGCCGCGGGGGTAGGCCGGCTTGATGGGCTGGGCGCCCTTGATTTTGCGGAAGCGGTGAGCAGGGCCCAGGGCACCGGGCAGCTTTGTCAGGAGATCGTCGACGTGGGCCGGGCAGCGCCAGTTGCGCAGAACAGGTGGCTGGGCCAGCGGAGGATCCAGACAGTCAATGTGCCACCACAGGCTGCAGAAGGCGCAGGGAATGATAGGGCGGTCGTCCTGAGCCGCGCCGTGGCAGACGTGGCAGAGCACGACATGGCCGTCGCTGTCGCGGGTGCGGAAGAAGTCAGGGGCCTCTTCGTAGCCGCGTTTCCGGGAGCGGTTGGCACCGGGGGCGACGATCTCCTCGTACTCGCCCTCGGGGCCCGTCTTGACGCCCTCGAAGCGGTCACGCACGTGAGCCGGCAGATGGAAGGCGCTCGCATTCTTGGCCTCGAGCAGGTTCAGCAGCGGACCCAGGACGCCGTGGTGGCGCACGAGTCCTGCCGGGTTGCGCTTACTGGCGCACACGTTGCAGAACCACTCATCTGGAAGGTTTCCGTCCTCTTGCAGCGGCGGATCGACACAGTTGATGTGGAACGAGCGTGTGCATCCATCGCAGCAGACCAGCTCGCCGCTGCCACCACAGGCTGCACAATAGTCATCGTTCTCGTCCTGTCAAAGGGTTTGTTAGAGCACATTCCAAATTCCAAACATGGTAGTTGACATGGTACAACGTCGATCAGACATGGGGGAGGGGGCAGTGATAGCCAACAGAAATGAAGAAATCCATGAAAAAAAGGGTCACAACCGGGATGATCCGGCAAAAGAGGATAGGAGCGGATGAGGGGGGGGAGGATAGGGATAGGAGGAGGACCATACAGGCCAGTCCAGTCTCTTTGGCCAGGTCAGAGCCAACCACCAAGAAGAGCAGGTGACTTGGGGCAATTTAAAAAAAAGAACAGGCAAAAAAAAGGGCCAAGACCTCCTGCGAGCTGAGCACAACAGTGGGTCGTATCCAGGGCTCCAATCAGGGGCCTTGAAACAACCGACGCGTTGGCACGCCAGAGACATGCACGACTGTGCAGGGGAGGACGGGAGGGTGAGGAAGAGAAGAGAATGGCGAGAAAGGAGGAGAAGAGGAAAGGATGGGAAAGGATGAGAAAAGAGAAGAGGCCATGGCAAGAGGAGAAAGACGGGGAGAAGGGAGAAGGAGAAAAGGACAAAAGGAGGAAAGGAAGGCGAAAAAAAAGACAAAAACAGTCAGATAGCAAAGTGCAGAAAACAAGGCAGAAACGGTGAAATCGCGATAAACCCAAGAAAGTGCTCTTACCAGAGAAACAGCAGCGCCATTTGCCGCTGGGCTTGCGCGTTCGCCGCTGGGACGCGGCATGCCGGCGGATGTGCCCGTCTTGCGTTTCATGGGTCTGTGAGGTTAGCAGAGTTCAGGACAGTTCGTTCGACGTCTGACGTTCGACGTCTGACGTTCGACGTTCGATGTTCGGCATCTACTCACGATGTCTTCACGCGTGGCCCAACACGAGGCTTCTTGGCCTTGGGTCCGGGCGTGCCGGCGCGCGAGTGCAGGACAGAAGTGGCGGCTGCCGATGGCTGCCGGTTGAGGGGAGTCTGTGGCCGTGCCGACGACGACGACGGCTCCTCGGATGCCCGGGGAAGGACAGCACTGATGGCCGGCGACAGCTCGTCGTCCATCTCCTCGTAGTTGCGCTTGCGTGTCGACCGCGTCGACCGTGTCGTCGCCGTGGACGCGCGCAGTTGCCGGCTGGACTGCGGCGTCTGCAGCCGGGCAGAGGCCGTCTTTCCCGGAGCGGCAGCCTCCTGGATAGACTCTGCGGTCTCCGCAGCCTCCGCAGCCTCGGAACTGCCGCGCGCAAAACTCTCCACGGCCGCTATGCCGTTGGTGACGTTGCGCGACTCGCGCCGCAGACTGGCCCGACGGTCCTGCTGGTCCTCGGCCGAGCTGCCAAACTTGCTGGCAAACACGACGGGCGCCACAGAGCCTGCCGAACGTCCGCCATGGTTTCCATGGCCGTGGCCGACACTTTCGGCCGGCGACGCCGTGTCGCCACCGCTCTTCTGAGCAGCAGCGCGCTTCGACGCCGCCACCGCGCGCACAGAGACCGTGTCATTCACCGCAGCGGGCATGGCAGGCGATGCAGATGCTGTGCTGGACGTGGTGGTGGCCGTGGTGGCCGTGGCAAGAGAAAGTGTGGTGTGGTGGTGTGTAGGGGGCAGCGTTTCGCTCGAACCTGCCTGCGCGGACGACGGCGAAATTAACGCGGCCGTCGCCGCAGCTGACCTGTTTCGGGTCGCTATTCGCTGTGGCGTCGCTGATGCACCCGCTGTTTGGGGCGGGGTCCCGCTACCGCCTAGCGCTGTCCCTGCTGTTCCCTCGCCGCCAGCAGCGTCCTTGCTCGCCGCCTTGGCCGCTGCGGCTGCTGCGGCTGCTGCTGCCATTCCTTCGCGCTTGATCTTGGGCGGCCGTCCTGCGCCCAGACGACGGCCTCCTCTGCCCGACCCGGGTCCCGACGTCGGTGCGTTGCCGGGCTTGCCTTTGCCTTTGGCCGCCTTGCCTTTGGCTTTCTTGTTTTCGACCTTTTCGGCCTTTCCTGGCTTCTCCTTGTCGACCTTCTCGACCTTCTCAACCTTCTCCTTCTCCTTCTCAGACTTCTCCTCAGACTTCTCCTTCTCAGGCTCCTCGATAGGCTTCACAGCTACCGTAGACGCTGCCGAGCTGCGACGACGACCGGCCTTCCGCTCCGGCTCCTTCGCCTCAACCTCGGTGGCCTCACCGTCAATCGTATCGTTGTCGTGGTCATCCACACCGCCTGAACGATGGGGCGATGGCAACGACACCGCCGGTGACAGAGACGACAGCGAGCTTCCATCCATATCCGACTCTGACCGGTTGCGTAGCCGCCGCTTGGACGGCGTCATGGAGTTGGTGCCCAAGGCTTTGCCTGTTTTGTCTGTTTTCTCACTCTTCTCACTCTTCTCTTTCGGTGTCCGGCCCGTCTTATTCTTGGGCGTTCGAGGCGTCCGCGGCGTTCGGGGCGTCTTGGGCATCCGTGGCGAAGACGGAGGCGATTTGGCACCGTTGCTGTGTGGCTCGCTGGCGTTGGAAGACCCAAACAAAGGCACCGCCGCCGCCGCCGCCGCAGGATCGGCAGACGGGTCAGCCAACTTCACTTTCTTGCTCACATGTGCATCAGCGGCTCCAAACCCCGGCAGCTGCATCGTGACAAGGTGGCTGTACGGCGCTGTCTTGGCCTGCGGCGGCGTCGACTCGCTCTCTGCACTCGGCGGCATAAAGTAGTAAAAGCCCTTGTCGCCCTTCTTGCCGTCCTTCTTCTTCTCGTGCATCAGCTGCCCAAACCGCCGCAGCGTCTCCTCGTCCGCCGTCTGCTGGAACACGTCCTCCACCATCGCCAGAAAGCTCTGGCTCGACGACTGCTCGTCGTACAGTGTCCGTAGTGCATAGGCCGTCGGATACCGGCAGTGACTCAGCGCCTCGTCCACCGCCAGCTCCACCACGCGGTCTGTCACTTCCTTGTTGACCACCGTCGCGTTGCTGTCCGACCGCGGCCGCTTGACGTTGAACTGAAGCGGCCGGTTCAGCCGCCCAAACAAGATCGCATTGTCCGACTCCCCGTCCATGTCTTCGTCATCGTAGTCGTCGTAGTCTTCCGTCATGTCGTCCGAGTAGTCCTCGATATCCCCGTCGCTGCCGGCTGCGTGCATGCTGCCGATACCTGCGTGGATGATGCTGGTTGCCTTGTCATCTTTGCCACTACCAGCTTGCGCAGCCTCCTCGTCCCCTTTGACCTCCACAGCCTCTTTGGTCTCTTTGGTCTCTTTGGCCTTGGCTTCTTTGGCCTCCTCGGCCTCCTTGGCCTCTTCCTTCTCCACCGCCTTCTCTGCTGCCTCCAGCAGTCGGCTGCTGTCGGCGGCAATCGACCGCCGTGACCGGGGACGGCCTACAGGTCGCTTGGCCGGCCGACTGCCGTCCGCCTCGACCCGCGCCCGCGAGTTCGACGACAAACGCCGTGCTGTCGCTGCCGTCGGCTTGTAGTCGGCATCGCCATCGTCGTCCGTGTCCATCACCTCGTCCCGACGCTCGGCTGCTCTCTTCTCGGCGGCTGTCGATACCCGTCGTCCATAGACACCTGCCTGGGATGGTCCGTTTCGTCGACGACCAGGTCCCCGAGCACCCATGTCCATGTCCACGTCCACATCCTCGTCCTCGTTCTCGTCCACATCCTCTTCCGTTTCGTCGACTGCCACAGTACGCGTTTTGACCTGCCGACTGCTCGACGGCCGCTTGAGAACAATCTTGCGCGAGCGAGAGGGCGTCTGGATATCGTCAACGTCCATCTCTTGCTCTCGCTGCTGCTGCTCGCGGGTCTCCTGCAGTCCACGCTCCCGTTCTTCGCGCTCCTGCTCCTCCTGTTGCTCTCGAAGCTCTCGCAGCTGTCGTTCCTCTTGCTCACGAAGTTCCTTTTGCTCTTTCTGCTCTTTCTGTTCTTTATGCTCCTTCTGCTCAAGGGCCCGGAGCTCTCGCTCTCGCTGCTTCAGGAGCTGCTGCTGCTGCTTCACGTGGTTGCGTGCGTGTGACGAGTCGTTCTGGTGGTAGAGCTTCTCTTCGGCCATGTTGCTGAGCCGCTTGGCCACGCTAGAGATCTTGGGCAGCGTGCCCAACGGCGCCATACCTTCAAACACGCCGTGCCGCTGGAAGCCTGCCTCCTCGAAGCTTGACTTGTTCTGCACCGGAGGCTCCAGCCAGCGTGCCATCATGGCTCTCTGAGCATCCGTAGTGCCGCCATTTGCTCTGGTGCTGCCATTTCCACTACTGCCATCGGCTGTGCTGTGCAACTGCGGACTCGAATACCGCGAACGCGTCGCCCGGGTGTTGGTTGGCACCGTGACCGGCATGATCAACAAGGTGTGGGGAGGGAGAGAGACAGAGAACAGGAAGAGAGCAACGGCGGGAGGAGCGTGACAAAGCTCTCGAGATCCGAGATCCGGGCTTCTTCTTCGTCGTCTGTTCTGCCCGCCCTTCTTCCTCTCTCAAGCTCCCCTCACGCCCCCTGTGCGTGTAGCGGCCGTGCAGGCGTCACGGACAGTCTCGGGTACCCGTCTTCTTTTTTTGGCGTCGTGCCCTTTTCCTGTCGTTTGAAAAAAAAAAAAAAGCCTGCTATTTCTTGCTCTTTTCCGGCCCGGATTTGGCGGCCCCGAGGCGACAAGATAGCAATAGCGTGTGAGGAAGGCAACGTCGAAAAAAAGGTTGCAGGTGGCAGCGGGTGACAAGAGGGGCCGGGTGGCCGACGAGAGATGGGCAGCGAGGAGAGCTTTCTCCTGGTGCAGGCCGCGTTCCAATTCAGATGGGCCTCACTTTCTCGTATTATTATTTTGCAGAGCTTCTGGGAGCAGCAGATATCAGCATGGGGGCCATTCACGAGAAAAAGGGAATGGCTTTGAAAAACACGACAAGACCAACCGGAGTGCACGCAGAGAAAGAGAAAAAGCCAAGCTCGGCGTGGAAAGCAGCGGGCGTGTGGTGGTGTGGTCGCGTTGGGAAGAAGAGGAAAAGAGAGGGGAGCAAAATTGTAGGAGGACGAAGGAGAAGAATAATAATTATTGACGAGCCCGGGCCAGGGAGGTTCGCTGCTGGCGGAAAGGAGCCAGCAAGCTTCCAGCGGACACGGCGGAGTTACAGCGTATTTTAGCGGCCGATCAGCAGCATCGAGGCCCCCTGCACAGTATACCACGAACACGCGAGACTTGCTATTAGCACGGCCCTATGTACCGGAAATCCTCCCCCCCTAGGCAATAACACCTTTTCCTCTGCCCACCCACAATATGCAAGACAGACCCAGCAGGCATTTGCCCCCATTCCATCCCGAAAGGACGAGCCCGATATGGCCTTATGGCCTCCTGGCTTTGATTTGATTTCTTCCTTCTTCCTTCTTCCTTCTTTTCTTTCCTTTTCTTCTCCCTTCTGCCGCCCGCCCTCTGAAAATGACTGATTCTCACGGCCTCCAGAGAGCATCAGGGGCCAAGCACTCCACGTACATCATCCTGCCTACATTTCGCCTGCACCCTGCATCGGAATGGGAGCCCTCGGCTCCTCTGCCATGTGTCTGCTGCCCACCGGCACTTGTTGCATCTTATACGGCCTGCCGGTTCTGCGTAGTGCTGAAGCTTGTCTCTCCATCCCACCTTGGCAGTCTTTGCCCCCCTTTTTTCGTCTTTCGTTGACATTGGCTTTTCTCATCTTTTCTATATTTCCCGCCCTGTACATTGCCTCTGCTTATCTCTGCCTGTCTCTGCCTGCCTCTGCCTCTACCTCTACTCTGTCTCTGCCCGTTTCTTCCCTACTGCCTCGGGCTGCCGCCGGCTACGGAATCAAAGAAGCCTTGCATACGATGGGCTGGCCGTCTTAGTGTGTTTCTTCTCGACAACGTATAATACTTACACACCATGCATATCGGCCTTACATTATTCGTTTGGCCCAGACTACTCCCACTATCATGCAGGTCACGGGGCCGGGATCGCCTCTGCCTGCCAGGTGGACGTGGCAATGTGGCATGTGGCGTGGACGAGGGACCAGGAAGGTTGCTTCTCGCCAGGAAAAAATACTCGCCGCAGCCTCTCAGACGCGCTGTACTTGGTGCCTCGTGTCGAACAATTGTTGTTCTTTTTCCACACTGCCCGGACCTGGCCAGCCAATATCGATCCACCATAAAACAAAACCACACCCCTGTCTCCAAACAAGGCGCTCCCTTCTTCTGTCTCTATGGCCCGTCTGCTACCGTGTACGAGTACGGCTCTACGGCTCTATCTGTACTCGTACGGAGTACGGAGTACGGAGTACGAGTACGAGCAAAAGGGGTGGGGGGTAGAATACCAAGAGACCAGCCCTCCAAAAAGGCCTCAAAATTCGACACGTTGTAAGAGACTCCGTATTATAGGGGGGGCTTTTCGTATCAGCACCAGTCAGAAGTCCAAGGCCACCCGAACGCTCAGGGCTTCCAGTCTTATCGTAGACAACCCCGTGAATCAAAAAAAAAGTAAAATAAAAAAATACGATGCCCTCTGACAGACACCACCCGTCATGGGCGAGAGCGGTGTGTTGGGCTGTGCAGCCAGCATCCACAATCCCGATATGCAACGTGCCCAAAAAAGAACCGAGAGAATGCAACGACCACAACAAACACGCCGGCAATTGAGCACGCCTGAAACCATTTTTTTTGTTTTTGTCTGCCTTTTTGTCCTCCTCTCTGTACTCGTACTTTCCAGAGATCCATGTGCCCTTCCTACCTCTTCCCCCCCTCCGTTCCCATGTCCAAAGATGCGGTGTGCTCCAGCCTGCTCCGTATTTTTTTTTTTACTCGGTCTCCTCCTTCTTCGCTGGCTTCTTCTTCTTGTTCTTGTTCTTGCTTCCCGTGTTCCTTGCCAGCGGCTGCTCCAGGATCTTGAGAATCTCCTCGTCCGTAATCTTCTTGTCCGACTGCACCTTGCTGAGGTCCAGCGCCGGAGCACTGCCCAGCTTTGTGATGCCGTTCTTCGTAATGGCTGCTTGGTTAGCCGGCATCTCGCCATAGAATCAGAGAGGATAGGGCACAAATACGTACCAATCGTCGTCAGCAGCCGGGCCACCGGCGAGCCGTCCTTGTCGCCCACCAGCTCGTACTGCCGGAAGACACCGCCGCGCACGCACTCGACCACGCCCGACTTGGCGTCACGCTCGTCGTCCAGCTGGCGCAAGCTGAAGGGGAACAGGCCAAACTTCTTCTGCGCCTCCGAGTAGATCTTGCGCGACGTCGGCCGCTTCAGGCCGTACGTCTGCGTCGTACGCCGGTGCAGCGTCGCCCGCTGCTCCAGCGTCTTGACCTTGCCGGTGCCCTGGCTGATGCCCACCTCGACGCCCCAGACCTCGCCGACCTCGGGCACGCCCTCGCCCTTGGAGCCCTCGCCCGCCGCCAGGATGATCTTCTTCTTGCCCTCGATCTCGTTGTGGTCAAACACCCACGATGTCGTGTTCTCCACCTGGCTGCACTCAAACGTCTTGGCCACCTTGTCCAGCAGCGCGCTGATCTTGCTCTGCGGGAGCGGCTTGGCCGCCGCCGCCTTGGCGCGCTCCTCGTCGGTGCCGGCCGCCAGCAGACCGGGCGGCAGCATCAGCCGCAGCAGCAGCTCGTTGGCATAGTGCGTCGCCAGGAGCAGGTCGGCCTGCCGACCCGTGATCACGGCATCCTTGTCCTCGCCGGGCACGACGACCGTGTCGCAGACAATGGAGCCGAAGCCGTCAATCTGCGCACCCAGCTGGATCTTGACCGGCTCGCCCGCCTCCAGCACGGCATTGGCCTCGGCCTCGTCCGACTTCAGCGGCGTGTAGGGCGTCACAAACGAGGTCGGCGAGACGGTTGTGGGGTGGGAGAAGCCTAACACGGTCAGTTTCTTGTCCAGAAGCGCGCAACACACAGCATCCACATACCCTTGTTGACCTTCTTTCCCCGGTACACCTTGGCCAGCTCTTCCTCAATGACCTTGTCGCCCTTCTCGCAGATCTCGACAATCTTTGCGCCGGCAACACAGAGCTCGGACACGACGGCCAGAGCCTTCTCAGAGATCTGGGCAGCCGACTTGTACTTAGTCAGCGTGTCCGGGTTGTTGAGGGTGTAATCTGTCCAGCACGCATACACAGTTAGCATGTAACCGTTGTCAAGCCTAAAGATAACACGCGACACCGGGCGATACCAGGCGGCACCAGGCGACACCAGCACGGCTGGAGCTGCTGCCACAGCTGGACGCCGGTGCTAACGGACAAATTGACCGGAGAGAGGGGTTCACTGACCGATTTCCTTGTTGTCGGACGCCATCTTGTCGGTTTCGAGGGTGTTCCGGTGAGTGAGCGGTCCGGGAGAAAAGCTTGTCGGGAGCTTCAGGTGGTTGTAAGAGGAGAAGGAGGGGAAAGTACGGAGTACATAGGCGAATAATGACAGCCTATTGTTCCCCTCCACCCGCCGAGTGCAGGTGGGGGAATTTTCGTCTTTCAAAGCCCTGTGGGTGCCTGTGGTCCTTCCCTGGAGCTTGCCTGCTAAGACGATACTTGTGTGGGAGGAGCGATGGCTCGTCAATCGATGTATCGCGCTATTACAAACGAAGAAGGTAGTTCCTTGTACTGGGTACTTATCGCTACTGCTATTGTTGGGGTAATATAAAGTAGCAGTACATACGACATATGCACGCCGTTGATTCGCTGTAACGTCTCGGCACGGATCAACAGGTCCCCGAGACCGCGCCTGCTGGCCCTGCTGGCCTGCCGTACCTTTTTTGCAAGCAAACACCCTGAAATCGAAATCGCGATAATACGCCAATCCGCCCATTCTCACGACGTCTTCCTCTGTTCCCTGTCGCCCTCCCCACCCTCCACCCCCCATCTTCTATCTCTCAGCCTGCAAGCGGGCGACGTCTACCATCACTGGCGTCGCTCTGACGGCGACGACACCCGTTGGCGCCCCCCATGTCGGTGCCTCAAGGAGCGGTCTCTGCGCCGCCTCCAGCCGCGTCTTCGACAGGAGTCGCGTCGGTTTCTTCGCATCCCGGTCCCCAGCCGTCTTCGTCTTCGACTCCCTCCGCTTCTTCTCCACACGGCGACGCTGGGTCGACGACAAACGATGGTGCTGCTGGTGGTTCCGGCGCCGCGCCGGCTGCCGGCGGGTCTGCGGCGCGCAACTCGGCCGCTGGCTCGGCCTCTCCTGGCCACGCGACGCCGGCGCCGACCAAGCCGGTAGCTGCAGGGCGCGACAAGGACACGCTGAACCAGATCCTTATTGAGCGGTTTGTCACGCGTGACGGCATCCACTCGGCCGCCCTGCAGGCTGCGCAGGTGCAGATGCAAAAAGACTTTCGAAATCTGCACATGCATGCCGACGACTACCGGAAAGTGCGCACTGAGTACCGGCAGTGGTTCCCGCCACGCCATCTCTACGGCGAGGGCTATGTCGGCCTGGGAAATGGATACACCGAGGTGAACGGCCCGCCGCGCATTCTGTACCCCATGCAAAAGATGCGGCCAGGCAAGCGGCAGACGCCGGCCCTCAAGTACAGCCGCAAAGACATGGCCATGCAGGCCGAGCAGCACGAAGAGCTCGTGCCCATCCGCCTGGATGTCGAGTGGGATAAGGTCAAGCTGCGCGACACGTTCACCTGGAACCTGCACGACCGCATCGTCCCTCCCGAGCTGTTCACCTCCCAGCTGATGGAAGATCTTGGCCTGCGGCCGCCGGTCGCCGGTCAGATCTACGAGCAGATCTGCCAGCAGATGCACGAGCAGCTGACGGACTTTTACCCGCTCGTGCACTCGGACGAGGACGCCCTGGACCCCGAGCTGCCCTACTCGGCCTACAAGAACGACGAGATGCGCATCCTGGTCAAGCTGAACATTACCATTGGCCAGCACACGCTCGTCGACCAGTTCGAGTGGGAGATGAACAACCCCATGAACTCGCCCGAGGAGTTTGCGGCCAGCATGGCCCGTGACCTGTCGCTCTCGGGCGAGTTCACCACGGCCATTGCCCACTGCATCCGCGAGCAGACCCAGCTCTTTACGCGCGGTCTCTACGGTGTCGGCCATGCCTTTGACGGCCGGCCCATTGAAGACCCGGACCTCGTGGCTGCCTTCTTGCCTTCGCCGTTGCCGGCTATCTTCCGGCCGCAGCAGCAGGCCAAGGAGTATGCGCCATACCTGTACGAGCTGAGCGAGGCCGAGCTGGAGCGCAACGAGCTCACCTTTTCGCGCGAGCAGCGTCGGCAGAAGCGCTCGGTCAACCGGCGTGGCGGCCCCATCCTGCCGGACCTCAAGGACCGCCAGCGCACGATCCGGACGCTCATCGTGTCGTCCGTGCTGCCGGGCGCTGCTGCCGATGTCGAGGAGAGTCGGCTGTTCAAGCGGGCGGCGGGCGCGTCTGGCCGGAGACGCGGTGGACGCGATGGCGACCTGTCCGACTCGGAGGAGAGCGAGGACTCGTCGCCGGACTCGCCGTCCCTGTCGCAGCTGGCCGGCACGGCGCGGACGCGCGGCATTCGTGGAGCGGCCACGGCAGCGCAGCAACGTATGGCCAACCTGGGCCGGTCCGAGACACCGGAGACAAGCATCCACCACCACGAGACGCGGACGGCGCGGCGGACGACGCGTGACCTGCGGGACGACTCGGTGGACGAGCCCACACACATGATGGTCACCATCCGCGTGTCCAAGGAACGTCTGCGCAAGCTGATGCGGGATATTAAGGCACGACAGGCCGCCGGTATCCCGCCGCCGCCGCTGTCCATGGCGTCGTCGTCTCTCCAGCAGCAACTCCAGCAGCAGCAGCAGCAACAGCAGCAGCAACAGCAGTCCCAGAGTCCCTTTATCCAGCACCAGCAGCAAGCATTGGGTACACCCATGGGACCGCCACCGACGACACCATCGGGGCGCCACGCCCTGGCACCGCCACGGTCGGCGATTCCGCACGGCCATCTGGGGCGGCTGCCGGCAGCGCCACCGCCGGCATCCGAAGCCGACGCGCCACCAGCAGTATGTTTATTTTAGAGAGAGTCGATGCCTTGGCTTCATCGGTACTAACACATGTCTCGTGCAGCCTCCGCCGCCACAGTGGCTTCTGGACGCTCTCCAGCGGCTGCGTGACCGGGCGTATCCCAACGATTCGTTTGAGGGCGTGATGCGGTACAGCGTCTTCAACCGGGACGAGCAGCTGGTGCCGGCGCCGAATCCGGGCGAGCCGCTGGAGAATTACAAGTTCTGGTATCTGCCGCGGATCCGATGCCACGACTGTCCGGGCAAGCTCTACACGCCGGGGCCGGAGATGACTGTGGGCAACTTTGAGGTGCACCTTAAGAACCGTTTCCACCGAGAGAAGGTTGAGCAGCGGCTGGCACGCGATGCGGCGGCGGCGGCGGCGGCAGCGGCGGCGGCGGCAACGCAACCGCAGGCGCTGCCGAACCACGCAGCAACAGCGGGCGCACAGCACGCGCAGCACGCACAGCCATCGCAGCCATCGCAGCCATCGCAGCCATCGCAGCAGCACGCGCAGGCACACCAGCAGCAGTCCATGTCTCCGGCCATGGCGCAGCAGGACGAAGGATCGATGGCATCGTCGCCGGCGTCGTCGTCCGACGAAGGATCGGCCTCGGAAGCAGGAT
This sequence comes from Dryadomyces quercivorus, assembly GCA_002778125.1. Lineage (NCBI taxonomy): Eukaryota > Fungi > Ascomycota > Sordariomycetes > Ophiostomatales > Ophiostomataceae > Dryadomyces > Dryadomyces quercivorus. The sequence goes on along the minus strand of PCDE01000005.1, from coordinate 3,612,372 downwards.
GAGACTGCTCATTGCGGGCATAGTGGCTTTCGATATTCTCGATATTCTTTTACGTGCCTTTTTTCCTCTTTCTTTCCCCTCGGCATTTGACGGAACGGACGGCTCTGCTTTTTCTCTGTATTGCAAAAAGGACCACGCTGGTGGTGCGGTGTTTGATATTTGATTGATTTTCTCATTTTCTCGTTGCTCATTTCCTCATTTCCTCATTTCTCATTTCTCATTTCTCATTCTCTGCTTTTGTCTGGTTCTCTTGTTGCGTGCTCTGGCAAGCTGTCCAGTTCCGGATCCAGACGGCCAAGGCACGCAGAGAAACGTATTCTTTTTCTCGGTTCAGACTGTCTTGGGGCAATAGAACCTGCATGTGATTATAATACCAAGGAGCCACCACTGTAAGATAAGATACAATACGGAGTCCAAATTCATTCCATCCCTGCGGCAGGTATCATTCGCGTGTATTTCGAGCCCCTCCTAGTTCTGAGAGCGGGTAAATCGTAAAAGAAATAGTGGACAAGTCATCAAAAACGAGCAACAGAAAATACCAAGAGGGGGAGACGAAGGCTAAAACAAGGGAAACGAAAGGGACAAGGAGAAAAAGAGAGAAAAAAAAGAGAAAAGGAGAAAGGGAGAAAACAAGAAAGCAATACGCCCAAGAGGCCAAGAGTCCAAGAGCAACAGGTCAAAGGTCACCGGACGCCCAACCGACGCACCAACAAGGCCAACCGTATTTTACAACCTGTTTGAAATGTTCAGAGCGCCCAGACAGACGCCTTGTTCAAGACCTGGCGGCCGCGGACTTCGACGGCCACAAAACCGGCATAGCGGACCTTGGGGAAGTCGCCCGAGGGGTTTGCTGTACAGTTAGCAGGTGTTCTGGCACTCAAAGGCAAGATCACTCACCACGCGTCCGACTCTTGTCGTCGTCTTTGCCCTCGGCACTGCTGTCGTCGTTGTCGTCGGGGTCTGCGCCGTCGTCGGCCGGCCGCGGCTCCAGGGCTGGCCAGCCGGCCTTCTCGACGTCCATGAGGTGCGGGACGATGTTTTCCAGCGGCATGGGATAGCTGATGACGACGTCGCGGCTCTCCATGGGGATGTTGGAGGCAATGCCGACGGCCAGGTCGACAATGGAGCTGGCGCTGCCCTGCATGCCGGCGGGCGGGGGGTCGGCCAGGTACTGGCACAGGTACTCGACGAGGGCGTCGGTGGCATTTCTGGCAAACTCGATGCCGTTCTGGTTGATCTCGTGGCCCTGGAGGACGGACTGGAGGCCCTCGAGGGTGGTCATGCGCCAGTTGATGACCTTGTCGATGTGGGCGCCGAACTCCTCCTGGCTGTTGGAGTTGTAGGAGAAGTGGCGGATGTTCTGCTCAATGGCCTTGAGGTGCTGGCTGAGCTCGGGGTCGAGGTTGGGGTGGAAGCAGCGGTTGAAGACGGCCTCGACCAGCCACCGGGTGATGACGGCGCGGCCAATGGCGGTCATTTCCTGCTTGCCCGTCTTCAGGGCCTCGGGGCTCGCATAGGCCTCGATCCAGGCGGGCAGGGACTTCCAGTCCTTGCGGATGTTGAAGGAGAGGTTGTTGATGGCGCCATTGAGGCGGCCAAAGCGCGTAATGTAACCGTTGTCGTCGAGGGCGGTGCGTGACTGGGACATGCGCTGGCTGGCAATGGCGTTCTGCAGCTGCTCGACCTGGCCGTTCAGCTGTTCGATCTGGCTCTTGCCGTCAAAGTAGAGCCGCTTGACGTTCTTGTACTTGGTGGCTGTTGTGAGGAAAAAGAGAGACAAATGATCAGCAGAGAGAAAGGGGTGCCAAGACTACAGGGCCACTCACTCAGTTCCTTAAAGGTCTTTTCGAGGTCTCCGGACGCGGCATCGCGCTCGCCGGCGGCCTGGGTGCTTCGGCTGTCGGCAGCATGGTCGGTGCTGGAGGCTGTGGTGGTGGGCGGCAGCGGACTGGAGATGCCGGCGGCGGCGGTGCTGGAGAGGATCTGGCTGTGGCGGTAAGACGGCGGAGGGCCATCGGGACGTGTGCTGCTGCTTCCGCCGGTCTCCTGGGATCGGCGCACAGATTGTGAACCAGCCATGGTCTGCTGAGCCGCGCCTTGCGATGCGATGGCAGCTTGAGCTTGAGCTTGAGCTTGAGAAGTCTGAGTTTGACAAGTCTGAGGCTGAGATGTTTGAGGCTGCGATTGAGACAGAGACTGTTGGGACTGGTGAGACGGCGTCTGACTCGGGGCCGGTGGTGGTGTCGGGGCCAGATCGTGAGCTCCTGGCTGCTGTTGCGAATAGACGTTGGCGGTGGTGGCAGAGGTGGTCTGTTCCCCTTCGGCAGGCGATTCGTGAGACAGCTGGGAGATGGTCTCTGGGTTTTGGTGCT